>JAQPCC010000029.1:1200000-1800000 GCA_028392965.1 Lindernia subracemosa | reverse complement strand
TACTGACATTACTGACGAGATCAACGTAGAAGATAGATTTTATTTGCCTTTTTCATATGAAAAAAGTTTATTAATCGTAATATATTTCTTTCCAATAAATATATGAAATCTAAAGTCATAAAAAACTTAAATACACTACAATCAACATATAAAAATTATTAAAAAGGACAAATCAACTATAATCTTGGCAAGCTCTAGCGACGATAATATACCGCGTTGCTGATATTGCGCAGCATGATATGAGATTAGAGCTCGTTTTGTGTGATATACCATTAATCTAATAATTTAACATTAATATTAGAATAATATGATAGAACATTAATATAATATCTGATATAAAGAAAATATATGAAGAAGTAGCATAATTTAAGTGTTGTGTAGAGATGTTTTTATTCGTAACACATATATAGTAAATAGTTAGAAGAAAACAAACAAGTGAAAAAAGTTAAAGAAATTTGATTTAATCATCTAAAGTTAGAAATTAATTCAAAATAAACAATTAAAAGAACTGGAAAAATTGAAAAGGAAATGAAATTTAATATTAAAACTTAATTAACTAATATAAAAAAGAATTAAAACCAAATACAGACGTAAAAGGAATAAGAAGTTTATGTATAGACTTTAAAAGAATAAAAAAGTACAGATACTTTAAAGGAATAAAAAGTTTTCACCATAAATAGAACCCTCACCTATAACCACACATTAGCGAACTGAACCTGAATTACCGCACGCTAACCAGCTAGAGATAATTTTTAGTAACAAATATGAATAATCAACTTATTTACATGTATTAAAGCTAAATATGACGTCCATAGCACTAGAAAGTTCGAAAATTTTCGCGGGGGATAAAATTTAAATTTTAGAAATATTGTCATTAAGTTAAAGCTCAAAATCAGTAATGTAATACTTGACATATTTTACCTTGTAAGTTGGGATAAAATAAAGCCTACATCTGCTTTTCTTCATTACTTCAAATGTTATATCATTAATAAGACACTACATTTTCTACAATATATATATATATATATATATATGTCATAGTGTGTTCGTAAAATACAATTCAATTAGAAACATCTATAAAAAAACAATGAGTTCGGATAGCGAAAGCAATTCTGTTGTAGTTGACGTCGACATCAAGAGCCCATCAACAATTACGTTTATCATTTCTGCAATGGAAATTATATATATATATATGTATTTCAGAGACTAGGGTTTATTTTGGTTGATAAGAAAAATAAATTAATTAGGGTTCTTGTGTTTATTTAATAATTAACGTCAATGTAGGATGGTGACCAATATGAAATAAAGGTGAAACGCAGCGCCACGCACGGAAGGGCATTTTTGGCATTTTGTAAGAAGAAAAACATGAGGTACAACGCTGTGACATTCTTACGCGAAGGCAAAAGGTTTAGGTCTTGGAATAAACCTGGCGAGGTTAATTAGTTGATATAAATAAAGTAAAGCTTCCTTATATATATGTCTGAATTTTTAATGAGCAATCGAATATATGTATATTAATTTTTTTTCCCAAGTTTACTTTTATTTTGGAGATCGGATTAGAAGACGATGATCAAATTGATGCCATGTATCATCAAACAGGAGGAGCATGATATTAGTGTATAAATTGATGCCATGTATCATCAAATATATAAATAATGAATTTTATTTCGTGGATGCTTTTATTTGCATTCCCTGTTATTTTTCATCTTTTATAATTTTCTAATAAATAAATATTTTTGACAAATAATTAATCAGGTGAGAGCAAAATTTTAGTAAAATAAACGTAATTTGCAGGTTGTAAGTATAACGGTTTAATATTGAATATATAGCGCAGCTCACAATATAAGCTCATTATTGAGATAATAAATATTTACTTAATAAAATATCATATGAATTGTAGCAAAATCACTAAATAAAATTTAAGATCTGTTAGGATCATTTTAATAGTGTTCATTATTTACATTTGTATTAATTTGTCCTACATGGGTCATTGTATTAACTTAGTTTGTGTGTTGGGGTGCTTTTGTAAATATACCAAAATATGTTTGGTATATATAGTGTGTTAGGGCTTATTTTAATATAACACTTCCCACATTCGTAAAAAGTCTATTTTGAGCTAAAACCTAAAAAGTGTGTATACTCTCAAAGAAAACAGCTGCCACCATCAAAACGAAAAACATGCACACGAAGGTGTTCACTGTTCCATCGATTTTAGAAGGTTGAAGCTAGATTTCGGGACCTACAAGTTGTATCAGAGCCACTGTGAGGTTTGGGTAGAAGTATTTAAATGTTGTTGGATCGATTTGAACCTTTTTTGCTGCTAATGATTTGATAAACCCGTTTTCAAACTTTTCGCAACATGAACTGCGTATTTTGTTTCGTTTTCGGGTTCTAACTAGTGTTTTGCTCTCACAAGTAGTTACCAATCTTTTTCTGTAGTTTCTTAGCTGTATTTATACCAAAATTTGCGTTTTCGGTACTAGAACTTGGATTTTCGGTACAAAAACACATTTTAAGTTTGCAAGAAAAGTTCTCGGCATTGGAGTTTTCGCAGCTACAGTGTCGTTTAGAGTTTTCGCAACCACAAAATTTCTCAGCATTTTAACTGAAAGTTTTCGGTCAAATCCTCAGGAAAGTTTTCGGTCAACGATCTTCGAAATTCTCGGCATTCAAAACATTTCTGTATCTCAAAGTTTTCTTTCATCGAACTTTTCAACATTTGAAAGTTCTCGGCTCCTTTCAACTTTTCGATACTCATATTTTTTCTTCGAAACTTTATTTTATTAACAAAAACTTTAAATTTCCTTCGAAAACTTTGAACTTTTCGGACTCAGAAACTTTTCGGTAACAATATTTATCAAGCTTTTCGCAACAGATCTCGATCCAAGATTTTTTTAAAACCTACCCAATACAAGACGTGTTCCACATCTAGCAACTCTCACACACTTTACGAAATAGAAAAGGACGCATATAGCACGGGAAGCGACATGAGGCCACCCGTTCTTAGACAGGGAGAATACTCAATTTGGAGAGATAGGTTCATCACATTCATAGAGACAAATGACCAAGTTGAGAACCTACTCGAATCAATTAATCAAGGACCATCCCAATTCTGGCAGATTGTACCAGCTGCATCAGAAAACAATCCTCCGGTGAAAGAGACGCGTATTCTAAAATCACCGGATCAACTCACGGATGTTGAGAAAATCTGACAAAAGGCCGATCAACTTGCGAAGTCTTACCTGATGCAGGCTATCCCCAATGAGATATACTCAAATCAACAGTGCCGAGACGGCGAAGGAAATGTGGGATGCCCTTGACGTGTTGATGCAAGGAACCGATGTTAACGTGATGACTAGGATAACTAACACCTACACTGCATACGACTTGTTCAAAGCACGAAAAGGAGATACTTTACTGGAGACTTACCAGAGATTTGTCATCATTCTGAATGAGCTGAAGATTGCTGGTGTAACTAAAGGGCAATTGGAAATAAACGTCAAATTCCTGAACTCTCTACTCCTGGGATGGGACCAAACTGCAATTCTTATGAGGTGATGAAAGACTTGACACAGATCAACATCCTCACGCAAGGTGCAGACCCGAAGAAAGAGAGGTGACTAGAGATTTGGGGATGGAAACTGCAGCTCTTATTTCTGATTGGCCGTCCAAGAAAATGTCTAAGGATAAGGTGACTGTGCAACCAACCGTTGAGATAGAAGGAGGGTCGGAATCCGACTCTCATGAGGAAATACAGGAATTTATGAAGCATATGGCATTGATCACTAGCTCTATGGCCAAGAGGTTCTTCAAGAAACGAGGATCCTCTTCAAACCGTCAAAGGACTACATCAAGATCAAAGCCGAGGGATCAAGCCATCGAAGCTCCAGAGCAGAAAAATGCACAAGCAACTCCTAAATGCTACAACTGCGGCAAGTTCGGCCATTATGCCAGAGAATGCCGAGCCCCAAAGAAAAAGGATGCCATCTACTATATGAGAAAAGCTAAGCTGGCGGAGAAAAAAGAAGCCGGGGTGGTGTTGATGGCTGAACAAGATTACTGACTCGAAAACACTTCGGACAGTGAGGAGGAAAATGTGGCGCTGATGGCTCGCATTGAAGACTGCTCGGGAGCTGAAGCCTCATGAATAGATTCGGAGGCGGAATGTCTAGCCGCAACAGACACCGTTGAGGTAACAAAATAAGAACACGAATCTTTTATAAGATTGCAAGATGATTTAAGTTCCTTAAGTAAAACTAGAAAAGTAGACAGAAAGTGGATTAATGAATTAGAGGATAGGTTAGCAAATAACCAACGAGTCCTCGAACAAACCTTAATTGAAAAAGATTGTGAGATGACTCGTGTTGAAATAGGAAATGAGAAGATTACTGGTATGGAAAAACAAATTGTACAATTTGAATCCAAAATCAGTACTCTAACTCACGAGATAAAATCCTCAGAGACGACGTTAAGGAAAGCTTAGGATAATATGATACAATATATAAGGAAAGGTTACGATTGTACTCCAAAATTAAAAAATTGGAGGACCTTCTAACCAAGAGGGCTCATACGGACCAAAAACATTTTCTTAAACCAACCGACCGACTCAGAACTCTACGATCCTCATACTGGTATTCGATTTGACAATCCTGAAAACCTAAAAAAAATGCAACGTTCTACAATTTTATGATATTAGTTATATGGGAATAGGTCTTACTAAGTTAATGTCGTTCGTAAATCACTCTGAATCTTAAGATTAGAAGAGAAAAAATGGAATAAGGCAGTAGGAGAAGTTTCATATAACTACACAGACTTGAATGGAAGCTATAAAACAAGACTTTGTCCCGCAATAACTGAGTTCGAGTCTGATTTCTCTCTTCCTCCCAAAGGTGAATCCTCAGGGGAGTGCTCAAGTGAATCTGCTACATCTGAGTATCCAGACTCGTCCTGGTATATTCATGAGTGTATAAAGAAGATAGCAGAACTTCACTCAACTTCAGATAGCGAAACAAAAACGTTCGAGAGTGAAAAACAAACGCTCTTGGAAGAAATCGCTCATCTAAAGAACAACCTTGTAAAGAATAAAACACTGTAGAAACCTAAAAAAAATAGTTTGTAACAAAAAAAAAGCACCGAATGTGCATGAGCGTGTAAGCGAGGTTGTGAGCAATAAAAAGTATTATTTTGTGTAGTCGAAAACGACAGGCTTCAGGTTGGATTTATGGGGGCCGTTGTTCGTAGATAATACTAGAGTATTTGGTTGTTTTATTACATAGGGAGGGTTTGGTCTGTAAGAGAAGGTTTTTAGGATGAAGCAAAATATTTCCCGAAAATTGATCCCAACAAAATATTATCCATTTTGGGGCAAGGAATACACAGACATTTCAAGCGAGAGTCATCGTCCATGGGCTGATCGGAGTTACTACCGAGCTTAATGACTGAAGAGCCACTGATCTGTTGGATGGTCGGTGTCAAGCAGTTAGACCGGGGAGATGGATCGTCATACTGAAACTTCTCGTCATACTGTTTGTCATATTGAACACTCATATGGTCCGAACAATTGTACAAGTAGCAGAAAATTGGAAGACGTTCATACTTGAACTCCACTACCACCTCATCTCTTTTCTGAGCGTAGAGTTTTAGGACAAAGGCTTCCTTACATCCTTCAAAATCTTAACACGAACGTACAGAATTCATTTTTGTATCCTCACATCTTCTCCTTCGAGAAAACAGCCCACCTCATCGCCAATTTGCCCAAGGATAATTACGACAATATCCATATCAATTGATCGTAAAATATTGCAAAACTCAAAAGCTTTGTCATCCCACACTATCACTAACACTTGATGACTACTACGTGGAACAAATCACACTATAAGCCAAACCTGCGAAAAAAATACCATACCGAGTAAAACAGCCAGAGGAAAAAGAAAAAGACCAACCCGTCCAGCACAATCCTAAGCGTCGCTCGATTGGCACCACCATGGCTGCTAATTTGTGGTTCGACGATGCGCGCTAACAAACCAATAACATCTAGCACATATAATCAAACGCTACAAAATTCAATAATATGTCAGGAAAAGACATGCAATATAATACACGCAAACAGGCGTTCAACAAAATATATAAACAATAATAAGTAAAATGATTCATCAATCAAAACCATTAAAGGACTATTACAACTCATTGTCGAAAAGCAATAAGGGAATGTAAATACACACCCGGTAATTCCAAACTCTTATCTGCAAGCTCCATATAACTCTTATCTCATCGTTAATAATATAATCACTATTGTTGACAGAATTCATGGTCGTACGATCAGTGAAACGAATCATATAACAATTTTCCGCAGTTCGAAAGCGCATAGGAGAATTCACAACCTCAAAGTCAGATATAGCAAATATATCACCGTCTACAAGCAGACCCTGGAAACGATCCACTCGTGAACAATGAATAGACGCATGTATCAGAGTATCATGTTCGACAATACAGCACAAAAAATATGGATAATACGTTTATATATAATTCAAACAACAACTAATAACCATGCTCGAAACCTTTTCGTCCAACAACAGCATGTCTACAGTCATTAATTCCCCATTTCTTTTCAAGTTTCTTGCCTTCCACGACTACAAGGCACGAACTACAATTCTGGGACATTCAATCTTAGGACCAAGCGCATCAAGCATGCAGTAATAATGGACAGAATTCAGTGAATCCATGAGCTTGAAAACGACAGAATAATTGCAAAGAAAACCCTAATAACCAAGCAAACGAAAACCTAAACAGCTGGACGATTGAATGTGGCTGCACTAATCTTTATTTATAATAACAGATATAAAAAAAATTAATTATGTTAAATAACAGTGTATGGACATATATTTTCATACAAAAAGGGGCATGGGCGACGGTTGCTCTGGACAATGGGCGACGGTTGTAAGCCGACGCCCAGAGCCCCGACGCCCATAGTTCATATTATAGGCGAAAGTTATAAAGTGTCGCCTATCGACGGTTATAAAGCGTCACTCATAACAAACTATAGGCGATGGTTGTTACAACAACCATCACCAATAATATGCACTATAGGCGACGGTTGTTGACTCAAGTTATTTTATTTATATATATTTATATATATATTTGTTTTATTTTATCTGCAATAAATAATTTACCCAATAAAATAAACAATATATATCAACCAACAAAAGCTTAAATTAATTACCCAACAAAAAAAATACAATTTAAAAAATACTAAGTTTAAAAATTACCTAACAAACTAAGTTAAAAATATGAAATTAAATATATAAAACTAATAAATTTCTAATAAAACTAAAATATCAACTTTATATCACACAAGTCTATTAAAGAAACTTGGATCACAATTCAATTCACACGCCTTGTTAATCATTACTTCGCCATATCAATTTCTTTAAATATCTACATCAACGACAAAATATATAAGTTAATGGGCTAACATTGAATGGATTATTTAAGTTATCTAGTGTATCTTGAACAAATATCTAAGATAATTCACGCCGTAAAATTAAACGCATATTCAGATCTAAAACCGAAAAACGAAATTAGAGAAGTTTTTTTAGAAGTTAGGACTAGAAATCATACCAATTTTCGATCAATTTTATCCAAATTTCTCCTAATACACCCAAATTTGCCTAAGTCCCAAGTTCGCTCGAGGTCAATTTAAGCCAAAGATAATGAAATCAACCCTAATAAATAATTAAACACATATTTTCTTTCAAACAAAATTAGAGCTAGTTAGCACCTGCAAGGCTTAGTTCTCCAAGGCCTGATTGTCGTTGCACTTGCGCCATGTGTTTGCATTGAGGCGAGGCATGGTTGTTCATGGCACGGTTTCTTTATTGAGTCATTTTGTCAAACATCTTTACGGCATAGTTCTTCATGGTATGATTTCTTCATTGAGGCATTTGTCGAACAGCTAAGGGGAATTCGTGGCTTGGCCTCTTCAACTCATTGCGTGCATCATCCAAATTTGTCTAATGTTCATATTAGTCGAAAATTAATCCTAAACCAAAAATAAAAACGAAAACCAACCATAATAAGCCACAAAATCGCACCAACCAACAACGAAATTGAAAACCCTAACTTACAAAATTGTGGAACAACCTTAGGCAATGAAATTCGAATTCTCCCCACAATTTTGAAGAAACGAGTGAGAGTAAAAGAGTATTTTACCATCGATAACGGATCACATGATAGTGTGGTTGCTTGTCTTCGCTTTTGTTGCTTAATCTTAGCGGAAGAAGTCACGAGAGAGTGAAAAAATAGATGAAAATGACTGAAATGAGTCGACATCGAGAAATATAAAGGTTATGGGCGACGGTTGTTGACCAGAAACCGTCACACATACTGTATAGGTTATGGGAGAGGGTTGTTTGCTAGGAACCGTCACAAATACTCTATTATAAAAACCGTCGCCTATACCATCATTGCCTTATGGGCGATGGTTTCTCTTAAGAACCGTCACCTATAGTCCATAAGTTTTCAAATTATTTACGATATTGCCACCGCGTTAATTTTAGGCGACGGTTTTCTTGCAACCGTCGCCGATAGTTCCGTCGTCTATTTCAATTTTTATTATGGTGTTTGCACTGTAAAAAATAATTAGGGGTAGAGGTTCTTCAAATAGGGTACATACAATGTATTAGATGTTACATGCTGTTACTGTTCGACATGGCTTGGTAAAAGTATATTGGTTCATATTCTCATATATACAGTGTATGTAACACTTATTTTGCATGGTCTGCAGTTTACAAATGCGTCAAGTGTCTTCTAGCTTACCCCTTTAATGTCGATAACCAGTTATAATATAAAACAGTGAACCATCGATACTCTAAAGATCAAAAAACATTCCATAGACATTGCATATTCTATCCCTTAATGATGAGAATGATTATTAGGTTACATACAGTGTATGATCCATTTATTATGCATGGTTTGGATAATACAGATGCGGCAATAATATCCTAACTCAGCTCTTCAATACTAATGACCATTTAGGATATTGAACAATCAACCATCGAACCTCTAGAGATAAAAAAATAACGTCCATGTGCATTGCATGATCAACTATGATAATGATGGACGTCTAAGACATGGATAACGAGGTTTTGCTGACGTGCCAAAAAGGGGGCAAGGGTTTTGCTGACGTGTCAGCACAGGGATAAAACAATCCAACTTTTATATATATACGATGATTACCCAGTAAAGAAGAAATATCTATACTAATCTACTACATATTCGGTTGATAATCATAGAAAGATCATCCTCATTCTATTTACAATAAGAATATCAAAAGAGTTGCTATGAGAAAAATTATTACAGCCCTACAGATTGCGTATGATCTTATATCATCGACCGAGGTTTTCACTTTGATCTCAGTCTCTGTCCAATCGAAGTATGTATCCGGCCTTTTGCGTCTGCCGTAACATGAATTACTGCACAGATAACTAACTCGTGGATCCATTTTCTCGAGCTTGCTCATGTCCGTGAAATGCTTAAAAAGGTCGAACCAAATGGGGTATCATCGGCAACTGTAACCAAGGATGATCTGCAAGGGGGAAAAAAGACGAAACAAAATTTTCATAAGGTGATTATTTTATGTAATCACATATAATACATATATATTGATTGGAGCAACTCACGGAGAAGCTGACTAGCAGTTATGCGCTCCCTCGGATCCCTTACAAGCATCCTCTTCACCAAATCCTTACCACTGTCCGAGATTCCGGGCCAAGGATCTGATTCAAAATCTATATCACCATCCAATACGTCTTCGTATAGTTCATGTTCATCTTTGCTTTCTGCATTGAATCATGTCAGTCGGAGCATTAGAAAACAGTTATACAAAGTGTTCACAGACTAGTTCATGTTCATCTTTGCTTACCTCCCCTAAACGGAGACATTCCGCTGAGAAGAACGTACACTAAAACACCCGCACTCCAGACATCTGCTTCGGGGCCATAACGCTCGCAGAGCACTTCTGGTGCAACATAAGAAGGGCTCCCAACTACATCAGCGAAGATTTGGCCTGCGAATTCAACGAATTTTATTAGGATTATATCATTTAATGGACAAGGAAAGGAGAAGCACAAATTATTTCAAGAAAATGGTTCTTGGGATATACCGGGCTTAAAGAAAACAGACAAACCAAAATCAATAATCTTGATCTCCGAATCCTCCCCATCGTTAACGAATAAGAAATTCTCGGGCTTTATATCGCGGTGCATAACTCCCAACGAGTGACACGCTTCGATTGTGCCAACTATAGTACGAGTAAGTTCAGCAGCTTCTTTCTCCGAATAACGCCCTCTTTTCACTATCCGGTCAAACAATTCGCCTCCTTTGCAGAGTTCCATTACGACGTGAACGGCCACGGTATCTTCATAAGCCCCCTGGAATGATATCACGTTTGGATTTCCAGACAAGTGTTTCATTATCTCGATCTCTCTTCTTACATCACGGAGATCATCGTTGGTCAGCAACTTCCTCTTCGCTATGGACTTGCAAGCGAATTGCTTGCCAGTACTTTTCTCAGTGCACAGAAAGGTCTTACCGTACCGGCCATGCCCGAGTTCGTGGCTTAGGTCGAAGTTCTCCTTCAAGTGTGCCGTCTTTGTCTTAAGCACAGATTCCACTCGAAGTCCTAGGCTCATCGTTCGCCCGACCTTATGAGCTTTCTCGGGCTTTTGAGCCACATTTGGAGCTGTGATGGGCCATGACGATACATTATCATCATCAATCTTTGTGAGTTGAGGCGGAATTGTTTGGCCTTGGATGGGTTCTTGGTCGTTCTTTTCTCTGTAAACTAACATATCAACCGACTTAGACCACCAGTTGCAAAGGCCTCCTTTACCACTGATTGATTTTACATAATTGTTCCCCATTGCTATAAACTCCACTTATCATATAAATGCTGGCAAGATATATATATATATATATATAACACAGCGAAAGATTGGTAGGCGAGAAAATCTGAATAAATATGTCGAGGCTAAATATGTTTAGAACAAAGAAAGATTAATAGGAGAAGAAATCCATCCGAATAAATCTATACGTTTGTTTCCGACGCGTTTGCTTATTTGGAAAATAAATAGCGCGTGATGATTGCTAATATATAATTAAATATGATAGTCTTTCAAATATAAATATTGTGTATGACTGTAGTTGTTACAAATGGATATTATGTAGGAAATCTGTGAATTGTTTCGTTGTGTAAACCCAAGATTTAGTCTTAAGACTAGTGAGTCGCCTTTGAAATATTCTCTCATGTTTTGGTACTATGATACTTTAATATTGCAAACAAATTGGATCATTACTTCGCGTAAAAATATCTGACCTTTATCAAGATTCAACGTCAGCCGGCGGCATGGCAGACAACTCTTTATTATTATTATTATTATTATTATTATTATTATTATTACAAAGAGTCAGAAACTTCAGAAAATCAAGTAAAGTCTACGTAATTCACTTTGATTTATAGGGTCAAGTTGAGATGAGGCAATCTATCTTTATCTGAAGAAGATAATTGAGATCAGTTCCTTTCCAATAAATAAAGGAGCTTTTAGTGCAATCAATACAAGAACAAGTCACACGAAAACTAAAAAAATCTCATATAACATGAAAGCATAAAATATATTCTTCTTCGTTCACTTGCAGGGCGGATTCAGGAATTTTTTATCGGGGGGCATAAATATTTTTTTTACTATTCTGGAGTATTTCCACTCAGTCAGCTATGAGCTTGCGCCGCACACTGCAAGGATGAGACTAATTCCTGAGTCAATTAAGAATGTTCCACCTGAGATGTCGTAATATAAATGTGTACATTTGCGTTGTTGATGAGGTAAACGTAGATGAGAAATATTGAAGTATAAAAGGAATTAGAAAAAGTAAAAAAAAAAAAAACCCAAAAAGTATTAATTAAATATTTAATTAACTAATATATATTAATCTATTAGTTAAAATATAAAATGAAAAGAAATAAAAAGAATAATAAAAAGAACTAAAACGAATAAAAAAAACAACAAAGAATTGAAATTGTTAAACCAAAAAAACTGAAAAAAGAAGTCAAAAGAATAATAAACAAAAAAGAAAAGAACAAAAACAAATAATAAAAGTTAATAGGGTGAATTGAACCCACAACCTCTCCAATAATAAACACACTACAAATCACTAGGCTACTGACCAACTACCGACTAGTAGAACAAGACTTGATATATATTCTTAAACAATATACTACATTAATAATACTAAAAACTTCGAAACTTTTCGCGGGGGCCGTGACTCCCCGTGCCCTATACTAGATCCGCCCATGTTCACTTGGTTGACAATCCACCTCCATTAAATTTTCGACATATCGTCGAAAATTTAAATTTCGATTTCGTGTCGAAAATCTAACGGAGTTAAGTTGGTATTCAACATGGATAGGATAGAACTAATGAATCATAAAAGAGATTCTGGCTTTGGAGTACAAGCAAACTCAAACATCTCTAGCTAGCCTATTGAGCCAAACTATGAAGATCAAGATTTGAATTCGAGTAAAAAAAAACTACATCAATCTCTAGCTAGCCTAGCGGGCCACATTGAGCCAAAATCTGAATCTGCCCCTGTTCACTTGGTTGACAACCCAACACCATTAAATTTTCGACACATCGTCGAAAATTTAAATTTCGATGTCGTGTCGAAAATCTAACGGAGTTAAGTTGGTATTCAACATGGATATGATAGAACTAATGAATCATAAAAGAGATTCTGGCTTTGGAGTACAAGCAAACTCAAACATCTCTATCTAGCCTAGCGGGCCACATTGAGCCAAACTATGAAGATCAAGATTTTAATTCGAGTAAAAAAAACTACATCAATCTCTAGCTAGCCTAACAGGCCACATTGAGCCAAAATCTGAAGATCAAAATTTGAATTCGAGTCAAAACAAACTACATCAAGGAACCTGAAAACTATTATGTGATTATATCAATCATTCACTTGGGTCAATCAAGATTTAGAGAGCCATTCGACTGGGAAGTTATCTTGTTAAGGATAGAACACACAGACCAAATCGCAGACGCAAAGTAAGTCAATTTTGTCATTTCAAGTAACCACATTTAATGCGAGTTCAATGGCGCGTGTCTAAAGACTATTTGTTACATTCCAGCAACAATCATTTCAAACTAGTATTTCCCGCACACTTGATGCGTGTGCTTAAAATATAAACAAAATATAAAATTATTTTTATAATATGAAATTATAATATTAATTTTAATTGAAAAATATGTTTTATAAATTAAAAATATGATTTTTGGGGTATAATTGGAATAAATTTAAAGATTAAGGGTAAAATGGTAATTAGCAATGTCATACCAAATCAATTTGAATTTGCCACACCATTAAGGCCCTCACCAATTATATAAAGGTATAGATAAGTTAACTAAGGATATTAGTTGAGAGTAGGGATGCCAACGGGGCGGATCGGGGACGGGGATCTAATCCCCGTCCTCGCCCCACGAAGCAAACGGGGAAAAAATCGGCCCCGTCCCCGCCCCGTGGGGATTCCCCGCCCCATCAATATTTAAAAAAAATTAAAATTTTATAATTTAATATATAAATTTAATATATTTTTTTGGTAGAATATATTATAAAGTATATTTTAATCTTATTTATATTAATTTTTGTATTATAGAAACTATATTTTAATATTATTTATATTATTTTAATATTATGTATATTATTTTAAGATTATTTATATATTATATTAGGGCGGGGAATGGGGCGGGGAACTGGGTGGGGATCACCGCAGGGAAAAATGTCTCCCCGTCCCCGTCCCCGCCCCACTGACAAGCCTAGTTGAGAGTAAAACGTGAAACTTAGTTAGTTCACGTTGTTGTAAACGCTACCGGTTAAATTTAAAAAGTAGGTGGTAGAGATTAGTTCTAAGTTGCTGTTAAAAGCGGCTGAAGTCGGTCGACTGTAAAAAGCGATCGAGGTTGCGTTGCTAGAGTATAGTTAGAAGGGTCTAATTAGGTAGGTTATATAAGTGAGTTGTAAACTAAAGTTTCTAGTGGGAATGGGATACATGAGAGGAGTTAGGGGTGAGCATGGTGCGGTTAAGCCATTTTTATTCAAATTTTAACTCGATTCGAAGAATTGCGATTTTTAATGATCACCCCTAGGAGGAGTTAGCCTTTGAACTTGCAGAAACAAACACTGTGTACACTCTCAATCCAATTCACACACGCGCACTTCGATTCACAATTGATTGCTATGTAACTTATGTATCACTGTGCAGATTGAGAATTGACAGTCAGTCTAAATCTGACCACCTTGACCGAAGAAAGAGTGCAAAAGACTGAGTGTTTATCCCCTCAGCGCTAAACACACTGTCCGATTCTAACACACCATCATATCGAACTATTAATTCACAACATTCACAGAAATATAACTAAAGAATACGGACACGGTGCCTTCCTTATGTATCTTCAACCTCATACTACAATAACTTCGTTTTTTGAATCTGCTAGGTTATTTGGAGAAGTTGTAATGATTCTCTGGAATGCCTTTATATGATGAATGAATAATAATAATAATGCCTTGGAAGTTGGAAGAGCCATCGAATAGAGATGAAAGAGTTTTTAGAATAAATATCTAATTCCTAATCTACATAACAATCATATAAAGATGACCCTCATGCTAATTGCTATACATGGTAAGAATATCTAAAACGAGTGGCTACGAGGAAAATTACTAGAGCCCCTACGGATTGCGTATGTATGATCCAAAGATGAAGAGTGATGAAACAAAATCAAATAATCAATCCATGGCTGCCCTACCCTTGCCGCGAGGCATTTTCTTTGATGCCATATCTTCGACGTCCTTTAATCGGTAGTAATGAGGAGCTATTTCTACCAACCATTCCGGCTTAAGCTCGGTCACCTGCCTCATGTACGCCCTTGTCGTCAAGACCAACTCGTGGTAGATTACCCATCTTGGGAGCAGCTGTCCTAATCCAGAGCTGGGATGGATGTGGACCGCCTGTGGGTGTTTGACGGTTCGATAAGACCCATTCTTCTGCAGCTTAGCCGAATGGGGAAAGAAACCCGACGTTATGGCTTTCTTAATAGCGTCTAACTCGTTCATACTTGAACTCTTTTCAACTTCAACCCTTTCGAGCAATCCCTCAAGCTGATCCCGTATGTCTCGAGCTCGTCTCATGCTCCTAACCTGAATATAATTCTCGTAGCACCATTGAGTCGAAAAGTTAGTTTCTTCCCACGAGCTATACACCTTGAGCAGTGCAATGTGATCCCCAACGTTCCCCAAGTGAAAATTCAGGCGGGCATTGTCCGCATGAACTTGCTTGTCCTTTGGCCTATAAAAGATTGAATTCCCGACAGACAGCATGGCAGCAATAGATACGATCTCCTCCGAGCACTTGTATTTGTCAGAAGCAACAATCATCTTTGACAGCATAGGATCGAGAGGAAACTCTGCCATTTTTCTACCCAAGTTTGTGAGCTCGCCATGCTTGTTAAGTGCACCCAGAGAATAAAGCAATTCCAACGCTTTCACCAGAGCTTCAGACGGCGGAGGGTCCATGAAGTCAAAGTTCAACAGATCGTTAATGCCCAGACTCTTCAGGGTAAGGACCACGTTAGCCAAGTTGGTCCTTTGTATTTCAGGAACTGTATCGTCTTCCAAATCGGTATGAAAAATGTAAGCAGTGTATAGCCGAAAGCATTTTCCTGGACCAGTTCTACCCGATCGACCTGCTCGTTGATTCGCCGATGCTTTCGAGATCGGAGAGATTAACAACGACTCCATTCCGGTCCGTGGATTATACGACTTCACCTTGGACAATCCTGGGTCGATAACATATTTTATTCCATCTATGGTCAGGGAAGTCTCAGCGATATTCGTGGCCAATACAACCTTACGTGCCCCTTCAGGAGTGGGCTCGAATATCTTAGCTTGCAGTTCAGTAGGCAAGTTAGCATAGATTGGACATATGATAAGCTCTGCTAGTTTTGTTCCCAACCCTCTTGTCCTACGCTTAAGTATTTCTTCTGCAGCCTCAATCTCCTCCTGCCCTGTTAAGAAAACAAGGATGTCGCCGTCGCCAGGTGGCTGCTGAGCATGGATCTGAAGAGCTGCAACTATGGCGGCATCTACGTAATCAGCTTCGACGGCTTTAGTATAATTTACCTCGACAGGATATCTCCTTCCAGGTATCTTAAATATCGGAGCTTGATCAAAATAATCACTGAACTTCTCAGCATCAAGAGTGGCACTTGAAATAAGCAGTTTGAGGCCAGGGCGAAAGCGGGAAATATCTTTAAGCAACCCAAACAATATGTCCGTGGAGAGTGTCCTCTCGTGGGCCTCATCCACCATCACAACGCTGTAATTCGCAAGGTAAGGTTCCCGCAAAAATTCACGCAACAACATCCCATCCGTCAGATACTTCAAAACTGTCTTTTCGGAAGTACAGTCTTCGAAACGAATGGAATAGCCAACCTCATGCCCAAGCTTCACCCCCATTTCTCGAGAAACTCTAGCAGCAACACTCATGGCAGCAACACGGCGTGGCTGGGTGCATCCAATCATTCCCCGCTTCGTATATCCAGCCTCGTGTAGGTACTGAGGTATCTGCGTGGTTTTTCCCGACCCAGTTTCTCCAACAATTACCAAAACCTGATGATCATTGACAGCCCGAAGCAACGCATCTCTGTAAGGATATATCGGCAGCGACTTTCTGTCATTCTGGAGTTTCTTAAATGCCGATTTTGCGACAGGCGGTCGAGTGGATAACTCTTGATCAACAGCACTGAGACCATCCTTGATAAACTCTATCTGATCTTCAAAAACAAACTCGTATTCATTTCTTGTTGGCGCTTCGGTTTTAGACCCAAACTTAAGAGTTGCTTTGCCAATCTGATGATCTTCCCATGCTTCTTGCTCGGCAAAGGGGTTCATTTTTTCTACTTCTGCAGCGGGATCCTTGTCGTAAAGCTGCAATGCCACAGCAAACCTCCTTTCTTGGTTCACACCACCTTCAACATCATATGCATCAGGCATCCTATACGAATCAGCCTCTTCTGTCATCCTCTTCTTCTTGCAGAGTTCATAAATTTTCCCTTTGTAACTTAATTCGCGACGCTCTGCTTCACTGAGATCCACTCCTTCAAACAAGTATTGTTCATCCTCAATATCATCTCTGAGCTCTTCCAATTTCGTCGTCTCCCTCTTCTTCAAATACGCATGCCTCGACGCTTTCCTTAATCCCTCCGTTCCAGCCTTTGCCAATGCTTTAGATCTTTCCTCTTCTTCATCCCTCTTCGACATTTTCTTATGAGTCATCTTCCTGGTAGCAGCTGCATCACGTTCCCTAAGATGTAGCTCCAATTCCTCACGTTCTCTACGATCACGCAGTCTATCGTCTTCAGACTCGGCAGAAGCATCATCTTCAGTCCTTCTTCTTACTCGTCTTTCTCGAGTCTTGTCTTGAATTACACTCCTCTTCCTAAACTTTTTGCTTCGACTGTCCTCCTTTTTATCCAACGGAACTGCAGCATCCTCCACCTCTTCATCATCATCTGACTCCAAGATCTTGTAGGTCTTTTGCTTCCGCGCTGCTGCTGCCTCCCTTTCTTGATTTTGATGTAAATTCGATTTATGCTCCACTCTTGAGTATAATTCTTCTGCAAATGTGGAAGAAGATGATGATGATACTACTCCCAATTCAACTAGTTGCTTTTCAATCTCATCGGGCGAAGAAGCCTTCTTAGATAATGTTATCACATACTGAACAACGACGGGCTGTGAGTATCCCAAAAGGGATATTAATTTATCGGAAACCCATCTCTGCAAATCACCCATTTCCCCAATGCAGCCGATGTCTTCGATCGAGACGAAATCAGAGGAAAAGATGTATGCTTTTGATTGATTGATTTCGCGTATGATTGAATTCAGAGGAAAAGATGTATGCTTTTGATTGATTGATTTCGTTATATATATATATATATATATGAAAGATTCTTAGGCGAGAAAATCTGAATAAATCTTTTATGGGCAAAATATGCAAAGAAAGATTCATAGGAGAAGAAATCGATCCGAATAAATGTATAGGTTTCGTTCCGACGCCTTTGCTTATTTGGTGGTAAAATAAATAGCGCCTGATGGTTGCTAATAAATGATCGTCTTTCAAATTTAAATATTGCGAATGATTTTCATTTTTCTTATGAAATATTTAAATATATATAAATATGCAAATAAGTATATATTTTATTTTAACAATATTTTTTAGGTTATCTTTACAACAGATCAAGCATCCTATTTATAGACAAACAAATATACATAATACGTAAACGTATTCGTCATTATATAATTAATGATGGTGGGTTATGATTGAGGAAATCGACGTCCACGTATAACGCGTATTTATACTCCCTAATGATGATATAATTCCAAATCTCAAATTCTTCGAACTCCAATTGCGTAGGTTCTAAATCAAGCGATTATACACAGAAATATATAGAGAAGCTGATATTACCGAATTGATTCGTGAATTGTTGCTTAGAGATAAGATCAATCTTCTTTAATCAAAGAACTTGTGCATATTGCCTTTAGAGAATCGAATACAATATGTTTTCTCTCTACTCGTCTCTCTCTCGGAAAATATGTTCGATCTTTAATGTAGCATAGCCCTAACATTTTTATACCAAACATAATTGGTATCATTACATATTGAGCCCCTAGGCTTAGGATATATTTCAATTAGACTCAATATAACGATAACTACATAATTGAACCCTATAAAATATTCCTAACAATCTCCCCTTAGTATTCATTTAAGATGTAGCTCTGTTATCTTCGTGTTGATCATTGTCCTTTTGGTATGAGCTTCTCCCTCTTATAAAATGACTTGCGTAGACCGAAGTCACTTCAAACTGCCTGAGGTCATTTCTGAACTCAAGTCTGTCTTTGATGGTGTGAATGACTTGCTTGGTCAGGTCCTTCTCTTCCAATCCGAATTGATCTAAATTGGCATTTGTCAAGGACACAAGATTTTCCCTATGACTTCGAAGAATATCCAAAGCGTCCTGTCGCAAAATTTATTAACTTCACATAGGAGCATGATCTGCCTTTTTCTTTGAGAGCTTGGTAGATGACTGAAACTTCTGGTTCTTTGAATATGAAATTATTGGCATAAGCTTCATTCCTCTCGACTTTGTTTCTTGGGCTTGACATATTTTGCAGCCATTGCAGCAGCTACATATTTGGGATCATCATCATTCTCGGATATGAAGGCAATTAGCTTATGTAGATGGCCGATGAGGGGGTTGATACCTATTTGAGTGTTGTATCTTTTAAATGAGTTTGGGGCATCTGATATGATGCATTGTCTCATTGACACCATCACCAAAGAGCTGCATGCAGAAGACATGGTTTCCCTGTTTCAAGTGCACTTAAGCTACAACTACATGAACAATGGGGATGGCCATCATCAATGATCTGTCATCATTGAGAGCATACATTCTTTCATTTTCCCACCATTTTATCTTTCTTTATGCGAATAATTTATCTTGGTTCGATCGATGGTTGAATGTTGCAAACAAGAGCAAGCGATATAGTGGAAAAAAACATCAAGCATTATTACTGGGAGTTGATCTCGGGCCTGATTCAGCTTTATATTCCTAGAAAGATGCCACGAAAAAGAAGAATGAGCTTTTCGGTAATGTGAAAAGAACAAAGGAAATGTAAGCAAGCAACAAAAAACAAATATTTAATAGTTGTGCAAATTACTACCTCCAGTTTAAGAGCATCGTGCGAAAGTGAGACAAGGTTTGCTCTAACATATTCAACAACGGTTAGATGCTCAACGCCGTCCCTCAATGTTGCATGACCTCTTAGCTCATCGGCTTACTCATCCTTCACACATAATGTAAATTCATCACAGAAGCATAGGAGTTATTTCGGGCGGGACATGAATCTTATGATTGAAAACAAAGCGATTACACTGACATATAGCAATGCCATTTTTATGTTTTCTCCTAACCGCATAAATTTATTTATGCTTATTTACCTACATTAATTATACATAGTAAACACATGTGCATTGCATGGGAAAAAAACTAGTTTAAAAGAAAATAATAAGACAAAAATTATGAATATTCCGATGGTTTCAAACTTTGACGATATGCAACTGTAAAAAAACAATAGAAATTGGACAAAACCCTAGAAGATACAATTGATCGCCAAAACCTAAATCAAAGAAAAACGCATATATGTCATAGAAATACATTAAAAGAAGACATTGCATTTTATAGATAAATCTCAAGCATTTAAACGAAAAAAAAGAAAGAAAATTAACAATTAATAAAGTAACAAAAACTTGGAATGTTGGAATTATTATCTACAGCGACATTAAGAAAATAATATTATCAAATGTTTTAGTCATGCTTAACTTATATTTCATGATTGATTAAGGAATACATGGAAAAATTCTTACTTCATAAATATAAATATTAAGTTGAAAGGCCTAACTATACAAAAATCAAAACGAAATGTAGTCATAGAAGAATTGCTAGTCTAGGTTTATTCTTACCTACCCACTTGGGTTCTCAAGTGGGTTAAGATTGTGACACGTGTCACACCTTCCCAATCCAAGGTGTTGATCTCAGCACCATCTTTTAGATGGGACACGTGTCACAATCTCAGCCCACTTGGATTATACCCAAGTGGGTAGCATAGCATAGACCTAACTACATACCTTAATCATGTCGGTTCAGAATAAATTGTAGAAATGCTCATAATCACCGAAGAAAGAGATTACCAAATATTTAAAACTTTAATATGTAATTGTCCTTAACTGATCTTGAACTGCAATTAATGTAACTTATCCACTATATCGATAGTGGGTGGTTTCTTCGGTGGAAAAATTAATATATTAATAAGTTTTTATTATTATTAAATAATGACAGGTGTCCTATTAGAAGGATCAATAAAAATTAATATATTAATAAATTTTTTATTATTATTAAATAATGACAGGTGTCCTATTAGAAGGATCAATACATTTGTATTAGTATATGAAATATTTTTAACAATATTTAAATATGCGAATGATTTTCATTTTTCTTATGAAATATTTAAATATATATAAATATGCAAATAAGTATATATTTTATTTTAACAATATTTTTTAGGTTATCTTTACAACAGATCAAGCATCCTATTTATAGACAAACAAATATACATAATACGTAAACGTATTCGTCATTACATAATTAATGATGGTGGGTTATGATTGAGGAAATCGACGTCCATGTATAACGCGTATTTATACTCCCTAATGATGATATAATTCCAAATCTCAAATTCTTCGAACTCCAATTGCGTAGGTTCCAAATCAAGCGATTATACACAGAAATATATAGAAAAACTGATATTACCGAATTGATTCGTGAATTATTGCTTAGAGATAAGATCAATCTTGTTTAATCAAAGAACTTGTGCATATTGCCTTGAGAGAATCGAATACAATATGTTTTCTCTCTACTCGTCTCTCTCTCGAAAAATATGTTCGATCTTTAAACAATGATTTCTTCGGTGGAAAAATTAATATATTAATAATTTTTTATTATTATTAAATAATGACAGATGTCCTATTGGAAGGATCAATAAAAATTAATATATTAATAATTTTTTTATTATTATTAAATAATGACAGGTGTCCTATTAGAATGATCAATACATTTGTATTAGTATATAAGATAATGATTAGTTTGATTAAATATAAATTAAACACAACTTTTAACAGCCCACTCGAAAAACCCTGCTGAAATACTGTTCGCCCTTCGCACGATTGATACAACTTCGACTTTTGGTACTCAATCAACTCTTCATTTTCTAATTTACTTTTTTTTTTCCGCCATATACATGTGAATTGCATTGATTTTAAGCTGCAATTTGATGAAAAGATTCAGCTTTTATTTTATTTTATTTATTTTATTTTATTTTTTCATGTATTATTATTCTTTGGAGATCGGAGAGTCGGAGTACATTTGTATTTAGAAGTTTGGTTTGGGTTGATTTTCTGAAGAATAACAACTGATGTTGTAGGCGAGCTTTCAGTATACTTTTGTGCAGATGACCTGTTTGATAAAATGCCATTTTGGATCTGTTGATTGAATGCGGTTGCCAGCTGGTAATAAATTTCGTCGTAGAAAAATGCGGACAAAAACTTAAAAAGATATTCACGATATCTATGCAGTTTTATGATTTCTCCGTGCACTCTAACAAAAATGGGTTTTCTACGGTCAGAAACTCTAATGTTGGAGGATAAAAATATGTTTGTAGAGCTCTTTAATTTAACTGGGAGCCAAAATTGACTGTTTGTAGGTAATTCTATCTTCAGGACAAAGTTGTTCAGAGTCATCTTTTGTCCTTAAAATTCTGATGGGCTGGCACCGTAACTTAGTTTCATTGGTGCGCCAAGCTGCGAGGAGATACGATTGTGCTGGCAGTGCTTCATTCAGTACTATAACAGCATCTCAAATATGTGGTAAATTCGGCCATCTCTATATTGAATGTGTTGATATCTCTTTCCATGGTTTATTAAGACAAGTGGTAAAGTTATTTTTTCTTAATTCATCAGCTTAAAGTACTTAATACGCACATCACCTTCGTTTGTTTCTTCCCACATAGTTGTAGTTCTTTACTTGATAAATGTGGATTCATAACATATTTTTTGTCACGTCTCAAAACAACTTTTGAATCCTTGATAGGTTTTTTAATATTTCTCGATTCATGGTGTCTACAGGTGACGTGCCTTCCTTGGCGAGCCTGAGGAATTCGCTCTGTCCTGCTATTTCCAGACCACTTTATTTACAGAAATTTGTAAGAACATTAAACTTTTTCTCATTTTCATTTATTGCTATGGAAAAAAGCTTTTAACGTAATACATCCTAATAAAATTAAAATGCTTTAGATTCCATATATGAACTTGCATCCTGTATTACTTGGGTTGGCTGTTCCCTTTCGGAAAATATAGCGATGATGCTTATGGCCTCACATCCTGAGGGACCATGTCAGACAGTTCAAATACTTATCCATATGCAGAAAATAATATATGATGTCGAACCCTTCAAGTTGAGGATTTTCATTTAGTTTGATGTTAGAAATTGTCTCCCTTATTCGTCTTAGGATCTTTTACCAATAAGACAAGCTAGACTCATGAACTTATTTCTCAATCCTTTTTCCTCTATCGCGAATGAATTCTCGTGATCTTAATAGGAATTCTCCACTTCGAGGACCTTACTTGCAAAGTCATCTGAGGAAGTTCCAGTTTCTTCCCCCTTGATTCCGGCATTACCCTCAGGTCCTGGAACTACTAATGCCCAAAAGGCCATTTCGAATCCAACAAATGTTCAGGCCATTTTAAAGGGGATAAAGCAGGTAACCCTCATATACCAAATAAAACTTAGTTGTGTGATTTTGAATTGAACCACCACCTATTACAATCATGTATTTCATAAACGTTTCGGACTTAACACGATAATAACACAATGTCTGTGTTGTGTGATTTGAACCATCTATTACGGTCATGTGGCATATGTATTCAGAACTTTTCTTAATAATGTCAATGCCCGTGTGGTTGGTAGTTTATTTCTCCAATGTTCTTTTGGTCGGACCATTGTCTCTTGTTCTTCTTCCAATCTTCATATCTTTATTTCTCTCAGAGTCCTAAGAAGGTAAACTTGGTCGCTGCATTGGTCCGTGGAATGCGTGTTGAAGATGCATTGTTGCAGTTGCAAGTGACGGTTAAGAGAGCTGCTAAAACTGTTTACCAGGTGATCGTTTATGGAATCCATGGAACAATATATTAACAACACAGTCATCGTTACAAAGACAATAATAATAATAATAAAAAGAAAAACTCTTATTGTTAATTCTATATTAGTCAGTCCCACAATATTACGAATGCCACTCCACTGTATCAGGTTATACACTCTGCTCGTGCTAATGCAACACACAATTACGGATTCGACCCCGATCGTCTTCTTGTTGGTAAAACATTAGTTTTCTTTTACTTTGATGTATCATCTCATCTTCTATCAAGATGATCATGACTTTGAATTTCTGTAGCCGAGGCATTTGTCGGGAAAGGGCTGTTCAAGAAAAGGTTATCATTCCATGCAAAGGGCAAATGCGGGATTAAAGTGAGACCCGAGTGCAGGTTGACCGTTGTACTAAGAGAGATAACTCCAGAAGAAGAGGCTGAGATAGCTAAACTGAAAGTCAACAATTTCCGTAAGCTTACCAAACGGGAAAAAAGACTCGTGCCACATAAGCTTATCGAGACGACGCCGATATGGGATCGCAAGAACAAAATTAGGAGTCAAGAGAGCGGTGCGATGGCTCCATGAAAATGTAGAACACACTCACTGTCATCTTTTAAAACCTATGAAGCTGCTTTTGCATTTGTTTCTTTCTTTCTTTCTTTCTTTCTTTTTATGACTTTGTGGCGCTGAACTTTGTCTTTTTTCATCTCAGTTGGATTTACCCATAACATTCTTTTGTTTTGTCTTGCTAAGACGTCATACGCATAGATTGATGATTTGAATATGTTGTCTTATTACAACCTCGTCTCCCTGCGAAAAAAAAAAAAAAGAATGAAGATTTAATGTCTTCATATCTATCCTTTTTGTGGTTTTGCCAAGAGATTGAAGCTTATATGGAATGGACGATGCCGTTGAAAAGAATTGAATATGTTTTGTATCGATGCAAAAAATAAAAATTTGAAGATTTAATTTAATTTCTTCATATTCATTCATACTACGCGGATAAGCCGTGTCGATCACTCACTTCAGACCCTATATTGATTTATAGTTAATTTACTTTGAACGGTTCAATGCGTTAAGTGATCCATCCCAACGAAAATTCAGAAAATAAACAATCTTTTTCCTTCTTTTATTTTCCCTTTGCAAGACAAAAGGAAAATATATTTGTTTAAAACTTTTATGAAATTTTCATAATTTATTTAATATAAAATCAATATATTTTAAATTGGGATCAAACTTTTCTTTTTATAATTAAAGTAGAAGTTATTTGATGGAGTATCGGAAAAATGTTTTATGGAGATTAATTCAGTGGTTGAGGGAAATTGTTAAATCTCAGACTCAAATCCCATTACTACCGAATTGCTGATGTTTCTATAAGTTGGGGCATGTCTATGGTTCAGAGTACTATTTCCGCTGGAAGTCAACGTTAAAATTAGGGATTATTACCATCTTCCTTTATTAAACTAGTAGTTATTGTACATTTCTAGTAGATTTTATTTGAAGTAAATCTAAATTTTAATGTTGACTTCCAGCGGAAATAGTACTCTGAACAATAGACATGCCCCAACTTATAGAAGGGTCCTACTATTCACACCCCCATTTACACCCCCACACCCTTTTACACTCCCCAAAATACTTGAAATTTGTAAAACTCATTTATTTAACTACATGAATTCAACAATAATAATTTTATTATTTATTTTTGATAAAATTTAACATTAATTGCATGAGGTATTCAACAATATTAATTAAGTTATTTTACAAAGGATACATCGATACAATATTTAATTTATTTTTTATTATATTTAGAGATGTTCAGACGGTTTGAAAACCGGAACCGAATCGACGGTCAACGGTTCGATTAACCGGGGTCAACAGTTCCGGTTAGAACCGGTACCGAACCACTAATAACAGCCGGTACCGAACAGTCAACATTTTTGGTTTTTATATTTTTAAAACCGAAAATCGGCGGTTCAAACCACCGGTTAACCGCCTCTAAAATAAAAAAAAATAATTATTAATGGTCCAGATCTTGTGGCTGTTGAAGATCAACGACCATAATTTACTGACTGTTGGAAAATCGGCGGTTACCTAAAACCGTCGGTTTGAACGAAAAAATAAAAAAAAATTTGAAAAAAATAATGAAAAAAACCAATGTTCCAAACCGCAGTTCGGTTACGATTTGAGTTCTCGTGTAACCAGAATCGGCGGTTCCAAATCGAGAATCTAAACGAGAATCGATTGAACACCACTAATTATATTACGCCTTATATTAATCGCTACGATTTTATATTAACATTAAAATATTAAAGTTAAAGCTTAATATTTAATATTAATATTAAATAAACACAGATGTAGTGGTTTGAAACTGTCTTGCTGAAGTTGTTTGAATTTGTGAAATGGATGCCGTTTGAATTGTTGAATAATTACGTCTTTTAATTGATATAGTTTGAAATGGTAAGTATTTAATGGTTTTAAATTCATTAGTATTTAATGATTTAAAATAATTAATTTTAGAATTGGTAAGTATTTAATAATTTACTTCACTTATTAATTAGGGGGTGCAAATAGAAAAAATGGAGGTGCCAATAGAATTATCCAAAGAAAAAAGACAAATTAGTCACTTTTCCATATTTATATTGGAAAAGAATTATTTTGCAAATTAGTATAATAGTGCATTTAATCAGACCCAACATGATAATATTATGGTATTGAAAAATTACGTATAACGAAAAAAAACAAGAATATTTATTATATAACTAATGATATAGTTGATACTAATATATAAAAAAAAAGAGTGAACAAGAGTTCTATTCTAATAGTAATAAAAATAAATAAGTGAATGATAGTTGAAATAGACAAGTGAAAATAATAATCATTTCCCATCGTAACAGCGTTTTTCTCTCAAGTCCAAATCATCCATCAAGGCCATCTTCGTCGTCTTCTTTATAAAACCCACTTCGCCTTTCTCTTCACAACACCTCTTTAACACCCCCAATAAAAAGTAATGGAAATTTCCAATAGACAAATACTCAATTCTTTCGAGAAAGTTCCATCAGCAAAAAAGCTCCGCGGTCCTTCTACGGCGTATTTGCCACCAGTACGAGGTAGCGTTAAACGTGGTATCTTCAAATTCCTTTGCCTTAAGCTAAAGAACTCTTTTCGCTCCCCTCCAGGAAGAAACTGACGATGTTCCATGGTTGAAAACTACTTTCTTTTTGTGGTTTAGTTGTCTCCTCCTTGTTTGTTATGCATTTTTAGTCCCTTTTCCACGTGAAATATATCTCTGTTTTTAACTGCATGAATGAGAAAAATAATAATACTACTGTGATTTTTCTACTCATATTGAAATGTGATTTACGTGTGCTGTGCATGGCGCTGAAAGTGCTCTGTTTTCAGTTTTACTCATTGCGAAACAGAGTAGGTGATTGCGATGATTTGCGACGACGACGGTTGATGTCGTTTACCAAGCCAAGTGAAATTACTAGACTGCCCTCCCAATATAAGCAAACACATGAGCATCTCTCTCATCTTGACACGTCACTTGTGAAGAATAGTAACGTAAAGCTCTTAAGAACACTAAGATTTAGCATAGATAGTAAATACTCCTAAATCAAAAGGGGAAAGCTATGTATGTATGTATGTATGGTCATATTCATTTATTATGTACAACTCTTGGCATTTCTTTCTTTACACTTAATTTGGAATTCAAAAACAATATAATAAAAATTGATAGATTTTCTTTTATGGTGATCTTATGATGTCTTATGCTCTTATTTGAAAGGAAAGAAGAAACAAATAATAGCTATGAATGATATTAGTACAATGAATTCATATCTATTGACAATCGAGATCTTAGTAAATAATTTAATACCCACCCTTGAGAGAGAATGTAATCTGAAATTGTCCGCGTGGCCTTACCGTTATTCTAACTCATTTCCTAAATTATTTATTTAATCATTACAGCAAAGCCAATACCAAATATAAACTCTTCCGCCAAACTATACCATACGGCTTGGATACACTATTGTTGAGGTTTATACCCTAGATGTCGTACGAGGATTAGATAGTACGAGGCCATTAGTGTAATTTTGATGTTTTTAATATTTGTAATTGAATTATTTGATAATGAAATTATTTTATTATTGTCGATTTGAGTTTTGACAAATAATACAAAGTCATATTATTACTTCGTCTAAATAAATTAACCTTGCAGTCGGGTAATAAGACGAATTAATAAAACTCCAATATTTACAGTTCAGTTACTGATTCTGTGGTGACAGAGAGGGGGCACCAGTAAGCTGACATACTGTAATATTAAACTAAGTCCACAAGTCTTAGTCTCCAGTAGGGTGACTGGATTGACGAATACGACTTGTTTGTCGACGGGTCCAAAATGATTGTGCCAACCATTTACTTGGGAAGTGGGAGCTCGTGACATTGATACAAGACGAATCAGGGGATTGTCTGTATTTGGACACTGACTCGTAATCGAACGATCACACGCTGGTAAAGTCGCTGATCGATCGATCGACTATAGTACTCTACGTGAACCTTAGACCGAAAGAAACTCAGGGTTGGTCTTAAGGTCTTGATTAGTCACTAGTTTGCTAGGCCCGAATTGAATGTAGCATGGGTCAACGGCGAAATGCGGTCTTGACTTTTCGACGTGATTGCCGGTTGATGCGGGCGTGGTCCCGATCAACAACATTTTTAGTTCGGGAAGTAAATGAACTCGATAGAGCCGTGCTTAAACTGCGATTAAGGGGTCGATTCGTGGCGTAGGTACTTGGTGACGAAACGTATAAAAGAGAAAACACGAATGATGCGGAATAGGTCCTGGGCACGCAGGTCCTCAATTATAGTACATGAGAGAGGATGTGGGAATGCAAGGATTTGTACCTGAGGCAAGGGAAGAGGCACGAGAAGGGAGCTAACACCCTTGGGGAAATGACCGACTCGCGGGGAGCAGGTCCCCAATGGAAGCAAAGGAACCTGGAGATGACGGATCTGAGATGACCTCTTAGGATGTTAAAATGTATACTTTCGGGACCTAATAGCTCTAAGGGAGTACTCTCGGGACCTAAATGCCTTGAGAGAATATCAAGAAGGACAAAGACAAGCAAATCAAGAAGATCTGCAGGTGTTTGGCTCCGTACAGGAGAAGGACTCTGAAGAGGGGACCAGATAGCACGTGTAGGCTGCCCATTGGAAGACAGTGTCTGACAGAAGTACAGAGTCTGCTAAGTGTCGCGCAGGCAGGAGCTCCAGACTGTACCTAACAGCGTCGAAACAGCTTTCTCCAGCAGGCTCTGACGAGAAAAATTAATAAAAGGAGGAGAAATAGCTCATTTTGGATAACATTAACGTAGCACTTCACCTCTCACACACACTAACACACCAAGAACACACACACAAACACTCTCTAGCTATTTTCTTCTTCTTCTTCTTCTTTATTCGTCTGTAACAAATCGAGAGATGTGAGCCGAGTGTGTAAAACCATTCGATCATAGTGAAAACCATATTGGGCCGGCCCGTGGACGTAGGACTCTCAAGAGTCCGAACCACGTACATCGTCTTCTTCGTGTTCTTCATTTTCATTTTCTGTTTCGTCACGTTTCGAGGCCGCAAATCGAGCCAAAACTCAAGCTAAATCGCGACTCTACCGATACCTTACGTTTCTCGGACCATAAATTTCGTGGGAAACTCGGGTTGAGGCGATGACTTTTTCTTTCTAGCTACTGGTATTTGGTTTGATTTTTGGTGTTGGGAGATGGAGGATATTGTTAGTTGTTTGAGGATGGGTGTTCTATGAGCTGGGTTCTTGGAGCTGCTGATAAAGAAAAAAGAGGAAGAAGCAACAAGATTGCAGGCTTCGATTTGTAGCTTTGTACCTCCGCCTAGACGCCTCCGTTCGACGATCGGAGACCACCGTTGGACTCCTCGCGACGTCCTCTATTCACAGAGATGTCTGGTGCTGCCACAGACCACCCGCAGCCATCGCAATCGAGGGTCAAAGTCGCGGCGGCGAAGAGAAACCCTAACTGCGCGACCTTGGAAAAATCAGAGAAATCGACACCGATTTCTCGAAATCGAGGGTGCCCATGGTGTTTAATCTCTGTCCCAGTCCCTCGCCGTGCATGCCCGACCATTGCTGGATCCAAATCGTTGGCGTTTCATACGAGGGCGACGTGAGGAGAAAATCGACGTAAGTTTGCGATTTTCAGTTTTCTTGAGGTTGAGCCGCCACCATAACTGGTTGTGTGTCCCGACGAAGACCATCGCCGCCCTACTTCCGGCCTCCAGCAGCGTCTCCGCCGCCGATTCAAAAAAGGGGAGCCGACTGTGAGCTTTTCCAACATTTGGGGTCGATTTGCAATTGTTTAAATTAAAGGGGCCGATTTTGTTATTTCGCTTGGGGCTAATAATATAGATTTGAGAACTTGGGGCCGAACTGCGAATTATAAAAACTCAAGAGCTGCGGCAGTAGTTTTAATTAGGGTTTCTGATATCTTGTTGGGCTTTTAAACATGCTTGGGCCTGATATGTCGATTAGCTACTTGGAATTAGATGTTGTGAGCTGCTGGAGTTATGTTTAGTGGGCCACTTGAACTATTTATAATGGGCTGCTGGAATTATTCTTAATGGGCTGCTTGAACTATTTATAATGGGCTGCTGGGATTATTTTTAATGGGCTGCTGGAATTATTTTTAATGGGCTACTGGAATTATTTTCAATGGGCTGCTGAAATTATTTCTAATGGGACGTTGAGATTATTTTTAATGGGCCGCTGGAATTAATTATTTTGGGTTACTGAAGTTAATTTAATTAATTAAATGCATGAGATTATTTGTTCGGGATCTGTCTAAGTCCAGTTCCCCACAGGCACGTAAAGACCCGATCTACTCGATTCGGGATCTGTCTAACCGATCTACCCGATTCCGGATCCGTCCAAGTTCAGCTTCGCATTGGCATGAGAAGACACGATCTATCCGATTCGGGATCTGCAAGTTAAGTCTGCGCTAGCATGCGCATATCTACATCCAGTTCCTCATTGGCATATGAAGGTCCACACAGCAGTGATTCAGTCAGTTAGCAACTAGTTCTATCCGATTCTTCGAAGAATTCCAGATAATGTATATTACCCGATTTTCCAGCGATGAGACAACCTAAATCGGATACGTCACTGTTCCAGTTGAAGTAGAAGAAGGGTGAGGGCCTCAAATTCTATATTAGTATGTTCAACATAGCGGCCCCAAAGGTGCCCTCTTTTACACCTTTCCCGAACCTTCGAGGAACTATTGTACAGGGCGGATAAGTACACCAACTTGGAAGAGAATATACTCAAAGGAGGTCCCAACCAGGATCTACGCTGATCAGGAGAGATAATAGGGACGCTGGAAGAGAGTATACTCAAGGGAGGTCCCAACCAGGATCTACGCTGATCAGGAGAGATAATAAGGACGCATGAGATCTCCAATCACGTCCTCTTCGGAGATACACACCTCTACGGGAAAAAAACGGAGGAGGTACTCGCCGTAGTCGAAAAGCACCCAGCTATGAGGATGATCTTGAGAGGCTCGTCCAGACAGGACGCTAGAGGGAGCTCACGTACCGTGATCGAAACACATGCCCGCCTATCATATGAAAGGAACCTAAGGAACCAGACGGGGATGAGGGGAAACAACCTATGATACCACCAGACAAGGGTGCCACGTCTCAGCAGAGGGTCCATATACTCACCACAGTAGGAGGACATGGTAGGGGCGACTCGAACAGAGCTCGAAAAGCTTATGATCGAGTTTAAGAATGGAGCGCTAGCAAGCTCAAGGATCAAGTAGTAGGTCAGATGGAAACGTCAGCCAGGGTCCAGTTCGGCCCAGAGGATGAGGATGAAGTGATCAGGTCCCATAACGGTGCGATGGTTAATTAACATGGATTTGTAGGGTCCGACTTCTCCCAAGTCCTCATAAATGGATGAGGCTCAGCTGACTTCTAGTTCCTAGAGTGTTTCAGGAAGATAAATCTGGACGTGGAGTTGAGGTCCGTAATACGGCCCTATACGTATTTGGGGGTGCTGGAATAAACCCTTAAGGGAAATATCATTCCCTGTAGGATGAGGCAAAGAACCGGACAAACCGGTAAAGATGATCAGTTCCCTATTGGGTGACGTGGTACCGCCTTATAACGTCGTATTGGGACGTCCCACAATTAATGAGTTTAAAGTCGTTCCCTCTACCTACCATCTGAAGATCAAACCCCCAGTGGAAAATAGAGTGGGGGAGGTATCAGGAGATCAATACACGTTGCGACGATTGCTACGCAAATGAGGTAAAGTCGGTGTTAAGCGATAGAAATGATACACGATCTGAGGAAATGTGTGTCAAGCGCTGAGCCGAATGGTGAAGTGGGCTAAGACTCACAAACCCAATCAGATGAGGAGCTAATGAAAGTCGAGCTATACCGGAACCGGGAAGGTTTCATTACCCAGGTAGGGACGCACTTAGAGGAATAAGCACCGAAAGAGCTAGTCAAGTGCCTACGGAAGAACGCCGACCTCTTCACCACTACCCCTTTGGACATTGCCAGGGACCTAAATAAGCGGCTGCAGGGACCTATGGTTACGTCCGCATCCCCCTCGGGCTGAAGAATACGGGAGCTACCTACCAAAGGATAGTTGACAAGGAATTCAAAACGCAGCTAGGTCGCAATATGGTGGCATACATAGATGACACGTTGGTTAAATCGGTGCTGACTGAGGAGCATACGATGGACCTGACGAAAGTTTTTGAGGCCATTAGAAAAAGTAGAACGAAGTTAAACTCGGAGAAGTATGCGTTCGGGGTTAGATGGCGAAGGTTCTTAGGGTAAATGGTTACATGGCGAGGTATCGAGGTTAACCCATCAAAAGTCAAAGCTATTTTGGAGATGCAACCGCCAAAGAAAGTCAAAGAGGTGCAGAGACTGACAGGGAGATTAGCAGCCCTCAACAATTTCAGTGGATAGATATATGCCAGAAGGCATTCGAGGACCTGAAGTCGCACCTCCACGCCACATCCTTGCCGACCGTTGCTGGGGGACAAGATTGTGATGTATTCTTCGGTATGGAAGCAGGTGGTCAGCTCAGTGCTAGTAAGGGAAGGAGGAGTTATCCAAAAACCGACTTACTCTGTAAGTAAGGTAATGTTGGTCGTGGAGACGTGGTACTCAGAGGTGGAGAACGTAGCGCTGGTCGTGATGGTCTCCGCTAGAGGGTTACGTCCTTACTTCCTGCCGCATAAGGTACGCGTTCGTATTAATTCTCTCTTAAGCAAACCTTAAGTAGACCTGATTTATCTCGGAGAATGGTAAAATGGGCTGTCGAATTGGGGGAGTATGATATTGAGTTCGAAAGACGCCCGGCGATCAAGGCTCAGGCCCTGTCGGATTGTGTGTTAGAACTCACATGAGCAGAGCAGCTCCCAAAGTGGCAAATATACGTGGATGGATCATCGACGTCTGCAGGAGCAGCATCAGAGATCTTTATCATCACTCCTAAAGGCGAGGAGCTTCAATTTTCCCTCACCTTCGATTTCATAGCCTCCACCAATAAGTCGGAATATGAGACCCTGATTAGGGGACTAGAAAGGGCGGAGGAGCTGGGAGCTCAAAAAGTGATAGTCTTTTCAGACTCCCAATTGGTAGCTCAGCAAAGTACAAGGTAACTGCGAAATGATGGATGAAAAGATGGTTAAATATGCGAGTCGAGTGGAAGAGTTAAGGAAAACGTTTACTAGGTTCGAGATACAGCAGATTCCGAGGGAGGAGAATAGCAAGGCTAGTCACTTAGCAAAGCTTGCCAGAGCGACATCCCCGAGCGGAAAGGGAAAAATCACCATGCTTATGGCCAGCAAGCTAGGGCCGTAAGATGCGTCAGATGTATAGAAGAGGGGGATGACTGGAGGTCCCCCATCCTCGAAATCTTAAGCGATGTTGATCATGAGGATAAACAGAAGTACTTGCGGAAGTTTTGCATGATGGGAGGTGACCTGTCCAAAAGGTCGTTCACGCATCCTTATGCTCGATGTCTTTCAAAGAACGAGGGGAAGAAGGTGCTAAAATAGATCCATGAGGGACGTGCTAGGGATAACCATGGTTACAAATCGATCGCTCGACGAGCGATAAGAGCAGAGTATTTCTAGCCCACCATGATGAAGGACGCTAAGGAAGTGATTTAGAGGTGCAATAGTGGTCAGCAATATGGACCCAAGATACACGTCCCGGCAGAGAGCCTGAGAATTATGTATTCGACGTGCCCTTTTGATAAATGGGGAGCAGATATAGTGGGACTCCTACCGATAGCTAAAGCTCAGAAAAAGTTGATAATAATAGTTGTGGACTACTTCAGTAAGTGGGCAGAGGCCAAGCCAGTAACCAAGATCGATGAGGACAACGTCCTCGATTTTCTATGGAAGAACCTATGTTGCAGATTCGGGTCGAAGGATCTTGGTCGCGGATAACAGAACCCAGGTTCAGGGTGCTAAGGTCCGACAACTCTGTATGGGCAGGAGAATCTCACAAAGGTTCGTGTTAGTGAGACATCCCTAAGTGGCTCGAGACTTTACAGCCCATCCTTTGGGCATACCGAACTTGTCCTCGGGAATCTATCGAGAAAACGCCCTTTTAGTTGGTTTACGGGTCAGTTGCTGTCATTCCTATAGAAACATGAATCGAAACTCACTGAATCTTATATTATGATGAGGAGCAAAACGCTCAGCTGAGAAGGGAGACCTGGACATGGTCGAGGAGCTGAGGGAAAATTGTACAAGTCAAGATGGAGAGCTACAAAAGTCAGCACTAAAGCGACATATAGTCACAGAGTGAGACATCCGTGATATTTCGGGCTCCCTGAAGCAAGTTCCACTACCACATCAATGACATCAAAGGCCCCTGGGTCTGCGACGTGAAATGATGCCGTACTGTCGACGGACCTACGGTGTACCCTGACATCAAAGATCTCTGGATCTGCGACGTGACAACGATACCCTAGGACGGATGGTCCAGGGCGTACCTGACATCAAAGACCATGCCTGCTTTGCGGCAGGACCCTACGGTGAGTCTGCGACGTGACTAGATGCCGTACTGACATAGGCCTACGGTGTACCCCAACATCAAAGACCTCCGCGGTCTGTGACGTGAAAATGATACTAAGGGACGGAGGGTCCGTGGTGTACCTGACGTCGACGGACCACTCCTGCTTCGTTGTAGGGTGCTAAGATAGGTCCGCGATGTGACTTGATACCACACTGCCGACGGGCCTGTGGCGTACCCGACATCAAGGACCATTAGGTTCGTGACCTGTGATAATAATATGAGACCAACAAGGTCGGAGCGCACAACATGTTAGAAACCCCGGGGGCTGTAGTGTGAAAATTAGGAGTGAGTCTTACGAGTAGTTGCGAAAATATACTTATAGGGAGCACGACCCTGAGGAGATCTGGAAGCACATCATCAAATAGCCCCCCAGCAGAAGCAACAAACATTCAAGCTCAGTCAATGGTCAGGCGCGATGCGAGTGACAGAAGAACAACAAAAGGTACGCATTAGGGCGTTTAGGTTTAAAAATACGAGTAAGTCTTAGGTACAAAACCAGGGAAAGAAGTCGAAAACAACATACGACATTAAAGATCAAGTCTTAGGACCCACGAGCAACCAGCAGAAGTAAACAAGATCTATGGAGCAGGGGGGCAACCTCCTTAGAAGAATCAGGAGATATACCTCGCAGGTCTCCAAGGTCAGCACGAACCAGATTTCCTATGCAACGCTCAGCGGCAGCCTCTTAGAAGAGTCAAGAGATATACCACGCAGGTCCCCAAGGTCAGCATGGACCAAATCCTCTATATAGCGCTTAGCGACAGAAACCTAGAAGTTAAGATTAGTCGAGGCATTAGGGTCTCCTGGGAAGATAGAAGTGGAGGTGCAACTTTAAAGGATGCCTTCAGGTCAGTGTTGCTTGACTTGCTTGATGGCCCTTCACGAAGTAATACCGCATCAGTTGGGTAAAGTCCTGCGGAGAAAGGGCGTCCCTCAAGTGAGCTGTATGTCATCCCTCTGCAACCTGGGCCAGGGACTCTTGCCCTGCTGGGAGAGTAAGGGGCGCTCGGGGCAGCATCTGATTCTTTCATTCAGCTTCAGCTTTTATCCGTTCTGCCTGCTCGCGAACCTGATGGTCCACCTCAATTTGGACCTTTCGCTCAAAGGATCCATTTGCTCATCTAGCTTTCTCTGGAAATCCCCTTTTTTAAGCTTCTTCTTCCTTCTGCTTCAGGTACAAATTATTCTTCTTTTCCAGCCGTTCCCTCTCTGTTATCACTAGCTCCTGTGCTCTTTCTTTCCGACCCTGCCTCTCAAGCGTTGGTAACGCTTGCACCTCCTTCGGTAGTCCATCTAGCTCCTCAATTCACTATTTAGATTCTTCTATCTTCTCCATGGAAGCCTGATGGCCCTCCTTCAAGTCACGGGTTGAAGGATCATGGACCTGACCCTTGTCGGAGAGAGCTGCAACATGAAGCATCACCTAGAAAGAAGTAATCAAGGTCACGATATTGGCTCTGACATTACGTCAAGAGGGAAGAGTAGCGTACCTTCGCAAGGCAATAAGCCAGCTCCTCTACGATAGCACCAAAGGGTTTTTTCGACGCCTCGTCAACGTTTGTAGAAGGGACAAGAAGACCCAGGTACTTTATCGTCTCAACGGAATTCATGTCGCCCAAAGTAAGGAGCATATCCAGCTCTGGGCCCCCATCAACCCTACGATGAGGGCCCCATCTCTTTGGCTTGCGGCCCTGGTCTTATGGGAGTATATCATCGGATCGATAGCACGCCGCATGCCTAGGAAACTGACAATAAGATAGGATGACGAAGAACTTCAGACAGAGTTTAACCTGAATTTCCTAGAAAGCCAGAGCCGGTGAAGGAGAAAGATTAGTCCTCTGACTAGGGTCTGAGAGAGTAACAATATAGTCATTGGATGCAAGTCCCTCTCCAAGCTGCGAAACACCGTCACTTTGATGTAGGGGTATTTGAGCGGGAAAACGACTTTCTAAGGAGAGAACCTCGTGCCACTTATAATACTCTGAAAGTCTTGTTTCTCAACACTGTTCAGAGTAGGGGAGTGGTTGATGCGGAATAGGTCCCGGGCACGCAGTCCTCAATTATAATACATGAGAGAGGATGTGGGAATGCAAGGACTTGCACCTGAGGCAAGGAAAGAAGCACGGGAAGGGAGCTAACACCCTTGGGGAAATGACCGACTCGTGGGGAGCAGGTCCCCAATGGAAGCAAAGGAACCTGGAGATGACGGATCTGAGATGACCTCTTAGGATGTTAAAAGGTATACTTTCGGGACCTAATAGCTCTAAGGGAGTACTCTCGGGACCTAAATACCTTGAGAGAATATCAAGAAGGACAAAGACAAGCAAATCAAGAAGATCTGCAGGTGTTTGGCTCCGTACAGGATAAGGACTCTGAAGAGGGGACCAGATAGCACGTGTAGGCTGCCCATTGGAAGATAATGTCTGACAGAAGTACAGAGTCTGCTACAGTGTCGCGCAGGCAGGAGCTCCAGACTGTACCTAACAGCGTGGAAACAGCTCCCTCCAGCAGGCTCCGACGAGAAGAATTAATAAAAGGAGGAGAAATAGCTCATTTTGGATAACATTAACGTAGCACTTCACCTCTCACACACACTAACACACCAAGAACACACACACAAACACTCTCTAGCTATTTTCTTCTTCTTCTTCTTTAGTTTTCGTCTGTAACAAATCGAGAGATGTGAGCCGAGTGTGTAAAACCATTCGATCATAGTGAAAATCATATTTGGCCGGCCCGTGGACGTAGGACTCTCAAGAGTCCGAACCACGTACATCGTCTTCTTCATGTTCTTCATTTTTCATTTTCTGTTTCGTCACGTTTCGAGGCCGCAAATCGAGCCAAAACTCAAGCTAAATCGCGACTCTACCGATACCTTACGTTTCCCGGTCCATAAATTTCGTTGATCGGGACCCTACCCGTATCAGTGTTCTATGAGGTGGGTTCTGTAGATGCGTGCAAGGAAGAGAAAAGGGAGGCAGAGTAAACAAGGTGGTGCGGCCCGATTCGCTGCCATGTATCTCCGCCTAGACGCCTCCGTTCGACGATTGGAGACCGCCGTTGGATTCCTCACGACGTCCTCTATTCACAGAGACATCTGGTGCTGCCATAGACCACCTGTAGCCATTGCAATCGAGGGTCAAAGTCGCGACGGCGTCGAGAAACCTTAACCGTGCGACCTTGGAAAATCAGAGAAATCAACACTGATTTCTCAAAATCGAGGGTGCCCACGGTGTTTAATCTCTGTCTCAGGCCCTCACTGTTCATGCCCAACCATCGCCAGAGTTAAATCGTGGGTTATTCATACGAGGAGGCCGCGACGGGCTAAACAAGATAAGTTTGCGATTGTCGACGAAGGCTGCCGTTGCTTCATCTCTGGTCTCCGGCGGCGTCACCATCGCTGATTCAAAAAGGGAGTCGTTTGTAAGTTTTTTTTTGCATTTGGGGTCGATTAGCAATTATCTAGACTAGCGTGCTGATTCTGTCATTTCGCTTTGGGAGCTAATAGTATAGATCTGAGATTTGGGGGTGGGCTGCAAATTATAAAAATTAGGGTGCTGCTGGAGTAATTTTACTTAGGGTTTTGTGATGGGTCTTTAGTCTTGTTGGGCTTCTAAGCACACTTGGGCTAAATATGCCATTAGTTGGATCTGGAATTATTTAATGGGCCGATAGATATATTATTTTGGGCTGCTGGAATTAAATACTTTGGGCTGTGGAGTTATTCTTGATAGGCTGGTCAAATAAATTAGTATATGCTGGAATTATTTTTAATGGGCTGCTGGAATTATTTCTAATGGGATATTGAGATTATTTTTAATGGGCTACTGGAATTATTTCTAATGGGATATTGGGATTATTTTTAATGGGTTGTTGGAATTATTTTTAATGGGCTGCTGGAATTATTTTTAATGGGCTATTGGAATTATTTTTAATGGGCTGCTGGAATTATTTCTAATGGGACGTTGAGATTATTTTTAATGGGCCGCTTGAATTAATTATTTTGACTTGCTGAAGTTAATTTAATTAATTAAATGCATGAGATTATTTGTTCGGGATCTGTCTAAGTCCAGTTCCCCACTGGCACGTAAAGACCTGATTTACCCGATTCGGGATCTGTTTAAGTTCAGTTCTGCCATGGCATGTTAAGACCCGATCTACCCGATTCGGGATCTGTCTAACCGACCTACCCGATTCGGGATCCGTCCAAGTTCAGCTTCGCATTGGCATGAGAAGACATGATCTACCCGATTCAGGATCTGTCTAAGTTCAATCCTGTACTGGCACATGAAGACCCGATCTATCCGATTCGGGATCTGTAAGTCAAGTCTGCGCTAGCATGCGCATATCTACATTCAGTTCCTGATTGGTATATGAAGACCCGATCTACCCGATTCGGGATCTGCAAGTTAAGTCTGCGCTAGCATGCACATATCTACATCCAGTTCCTCATTGGCATATGAAGACCCGATCTATCCGATTCGGGATCTGTAAGTCAAGTCTGCGCTAGCATGCGCATTTCTAAGTCCAGTTCCGCAATGGCATGCGAAGACCCGATCTACCCGATTCGGGATCTGTCTAAGTTCATTTCCGCATTGACATGTGAAGACCCGATCTATCTGCTCGAAATCTCTAAGTCCAGTTTTGCACTGGCATGTACAGGCCTAAGTCCCGTTCCGTACTAGTATGCGAAGACCCGATATATCTATTCGGGATCTCTAAGTCCAGTTTTGCACTGGCATGTGTAAGTCTAAGTTTAGTTTCGTATTGGTATGTGAAGACTCGATTTATCTGTTCGGGATTTCTAAGTCCAGGTCCGCAGCGTGATATAGATCGACGGATCTGCTGCATGATGATTAAATGGCGTGATATAGATTGACGGATCTGCCATGTAACACAAACCATCAGGTTCGCAAAGTGATATAGATCGATGGATCTGCCGTAATACAGATTTGCCTTGGAAGTAAGGAGGAAAAAGACGTAAGCAATTGAAGGACTAGGAGGTCCCTAAAGGAGCAAAAGTGGTTGACGGACGTTTTATAGAGGTGACAAAAAAAATGAAATGGATGGGACGAGAGAGAAGCTCCTAGGATAGGAGAAAAAGAGACGGACTTAAGGAGAGCGCAATGCATAGATATAGGGAGTATGTCCGATGAGAGGGAAAAATGGAGTAAAAATAGCCAAAAATCATTACGGGTAGGTACTCGTTATACTTAGCTAGTGAACGCTCACAGACAGACTGTCACTCTAGTGACAAAGGTAGCATAGGGAAGATGTGTAGACAGAGCCTGACAGAGAATACAATAGACGCTTGGAGAGGGAAAGAGCAAAGGATCTAAGGAACCAGATTGCGGAGCTGAAGCAAATGGTTGGAGGTATCCAAGGTCAAGCAGGACGAACTATGTGGGAGGAAATCTCACAGCTGGGACATCGTTCTCCAGGGAACTATTGAAGGGTGAAGTAACTTTAAGCAGCTGCCGTACGAATACGATAGCACTACCAACCTAGTGGACCACCTTCTACGCCTTCAAATTACCGTGTTGTTGGACAACCTTTCAGATGGGATCAAGTGTCGTATCTTCTTGACTACTTTGGTCAGGTCCACACAGCAGTGATTCAGTCAGTTAGCACCTAGTTCTATCCGATTCTTCGAAGAATTCCAGATAATGTATATTACCCGATTTGCCAGCGATGAGACAACCCAAATCGGATACGTCACTGTTCCAGTTGAAGCAGAAGGAGGGTGAGGGCCTCAAAGTCTATATTAGTATGTGCAACATAGCGGCCCCAAAGGTGCCCTCTTTTACACCTTTAGTCAAGGTCGGCATCACGGTGAATGGCTTAAGAGATGGAGACTCCTTCACTTCCATGTCCAAGAGGTCACCCCGGACCTTCGAGGAACTATTGTACAGGGCGGATAAGTACACCAACTTGGAAGAGAATATACTCAAGGGAGGTCCCAACCAGGATCTACGTTGATCAAGAGAGATAATAGGGACGCTGGAAGAGAGTATACTCAAGGAAGGTCCCAACCAGGATCTACGCTGATCAGGAGAGATAATAGGGACGCTGGAAGAGAGTATACTCAAGGGAGGTCCCAACCAGGATCTACGCTGATCATGAAAGATAATAAGAACGCATGAGATCTCCAATCACGTCCTCTTCGGAGATACACACCTTTACGGGAAAAACCGGAAGAGATACTCGCCGTAGTCGAAAAGCACCCAGCTATCATGATGATCTTGAGAAGCTCGTCCAGACAGGATGCTAGAGGGAGCTCACGTACCGTGATCGAAACACATGCCCGCCTATCATGTGAAAGGAACCTAAGGAACCAGACGGGGATGAGGGAAAACAACCATAGATACCACCAGACAAGGGTGTCCCGTCTTAGCAGAGGGTCCATATACTCACCACAGTAAGAGGACATGGTAGGGGCGACTCGAACAGAGCTCGGAAATCTTATGATCGAGTTTAAGAATGGAGCGCCAGCAAACTCGAGGATCAAGTAGTAGGTCAGATGGATACTTCAGCCAAGATCCAGTTCGGTCCAGATGATGAGGATGAAGTGATCAGGTCCCATAACGGTGCGATGGTTAATTAACATGGATGTTGTAGGGTCCGATGTTTCCCAGGTCCTCATAAATGGAGGAGGCTCAGCTGACTTCTAGTTCCTAGAGTGTTTCAGGAAGATGAATCTGGACGTGGAGTTGAGATCCGTAATACGGCCCTATACGTATTTGGGGGTGATGGAATACAACCCTTGAGGGAAATATTATTCCTTGTAGGATGAGGCAAGGAATCAGACAAAACGGTAAAGATGATCAGCTCCTTGGTGGGGGACGTGGTACCGTCTTATAACATCGTATTGGGACGTCCCACAATTAATGAGTTTAAAGTCGTTCCCTCTACCTACCATCTGAAGATCAAATCCCCAGTGGGAAATAGAGTGGGGGAGGTATCAGGAGATCAATACGCGTTGCCGATTGCTACGCAAATGAGGTAAAGTCGGTGTTAAGCGATAGAAATGATGCACGACATGAGGATATGTGTGACAAGCGCTGAGTCGAATGGTGAAGTGGGCTCAGACTTACGAACCCAATCAGATGAGGAGCTAATGAAACTCGAGATATACTGAAACCGGGAAGGTTTCATTACCCAGGTAAGGACACACCTAGAGAAATAAGCACCGAAGAAGCTAGTCCAGTGCATATGGAAGAACGCCGACCTCTTCACCCTACCCCTTCGGACATTGCCAGGGACCTAAATAAGCGACTGCAGGGACCTATGGTTACGTCCGCATCCCCCTCGGGCTGAAGAATGCGGGAGCTACCTACCAAAGGATGGTTGACAAGGAATTCAAAACACAGCTAGGTCGCAATATGGTGGCATACATAGATGACACGTTGGTTAAATCGGTGCTGACTGAAGAGCATACGATGGACCTGAAGGAAGTTTTTGAGGCCATTAGAAAAGTAGAACGAAGTTAAACTCGGAGAAGTATGCGTTTGGGGTTAGATGGCGAAGGTTCTTAGGGTAAATGGTTACATGGCGAGGTATCGAGGTTAACCCATCAAAAGTCAAAGCTATTTTGGAGATGCAACCGCCAAAGAAAGTCAAAGAGGTGCAGAGACTGACAGGGAGATTAGCAGTCCTCAACAATTTTAGTGGACAGATATATGCTAGAAGGCATTCGAGGACCTGAAGTCGCACCTCCACGTCACATCCTTGCTGACAAAGCCGTTGCTGGGGGACAAGATTGTGATGTATTTTTCGGTATGGAAGCAGGTGGTCAGCTCAGTGCTAGTAAGGGAAGAAGGAGTTATCCAAAAATCGACTTACTCTGTAAGTAAGGTAATGTTGGCCGTGGAGACGTGGTACTCAGAGGTGGAGAACGCAGCGCTGGCCGTGATGGTCTCCGCTAGAAGGTTACGTCCTTACTTCCTGCCGCATAAGGTACGCGTTCGTACTAATTCTATCTTAAGCAAACCTTAAGTAGACCTGATTTATCTCGGAGAATGGTAAAGTGGGCTGTCGAATTGGGGGAGTATGATATTGAGTTCGAAAGACGCCCGAAAATCAAGGCTCATGCCCTGTCGGATTGTGTGTTAGAACTCACATGAGCAGAGCAGCTCCCAAAGTGGCAAATATACGTGGATGGATCATCGACGTCTGCAGGAGCAGCGACAGAGATTTTTATCATCACTCCTAAAGGCGAGGAGCTTCAATTTACTCTCACCTTCGATTTCATAGCCTCCACCAATAAGTCGAAATATGAGACCCTGATAAGGGGACTAGAAAGGGCGGAGGAGCTGGGAGCTCAAAAAGTGATAGTCTTTTCAGACTCCCAATTGGTAGCTCAGCAAAGTACAAGGTAACTGCGAAATGATGGATGAAAAGATGGTTAAATATGCGAGTCGAGTAGAAGAGTTAAGGAAAACGTTTACTAGTTTCAAGATACAGCAGATCCCGAGGGAGGAGAATATCAAGGCTAATCACTTAGCAAAGCTTGCCAGAGCGACGTCCCCGAGCGGGAAGGGAAAAATCACCATGCTTATGGCCAGCAAGCTAGGGGCCGTAAGATGCATCAGATGTATCGAAGAGGGGGGTGACTGGAGGTCCCCCTTCCTCGAAATCTTAAGCGATGTTGATCATGAGGATAAACAGAAGTACTTGCAGAAGTTTTGCATAATGGGAGGTGACCTGTTTAAAAGGTCGTTCATGCATCCTTATGCTCGATGTCTTTCAAAGAACAAGGGGAAGAAGGTGCTAAAATAGATGTCGTTGACCATGAGGGACGTGCTAGGGATCACCATGGTTACAAATCGATCGCTCGACGAGCGATAAGAGCAGAGTATTTCTAGCCCACCATGATGAAGGATGCTAAGGAAGTGGTTTAGAGGTGCAATAGCGGTCAGCAATATGGACCCAAGATACACGTCCCGGCAGAGAGCCTGAGAATTATGTATTCGACGTGCCCTTTTGATAAATGGGGAGCAGATATAGTGGGACTCCTACCGTTAGCTAAAGCTCAGAAAAAGTTGATAATAGTAGTTGTGGACTACTTCAATAAGTGGGCAGTGGCCAAGCCAGTAACCAAGATCGATGAGGACAACGTCCTCGATTTCCTATGGAAGAACCTATGTTGCAGATTCGGGTCGAAGGATCTTGGTCGCGGATAACAGAACCCAGGTTCAGGGTGCTAAAGTCCGACAACTCTATATGGGCAGGAGAATCCCACAAAGGTTCGTCTTAGTGGGACATCCCTAAGTGGCTCGAGTCTTTACAGCCCGTCCTTTGGGCGTACCGAACTTGTCCTCGGGAATCTATCGAGAAAACGCCCTTTCAGTTGGTATACGGGTTAGCTGTTGTCACGCCTATAGAAACAGGAATCGAAACTCACTGAATCTTATATTATGATGAGGAGCAAAACGCTCAGCTGAGAAAGGAGGACCTGGACATGGTCGAGGAGCTGAGGGAAAATTGTACAAGTCAAGATGGAGAGATACAAAGGTCAGCACTAAAGCGACATATAGTCACAGAATGAAATATCCGTGATATTTCGGGCTCCCTGAAGCAAGTTCCATCAATGACATCAAAGGCCCCTGGGTCTGCGACGTGAAATGATACCGTACGGTCGACAGACCTACGGTGTACCCTGACATCAAAGATCTCCGGATCTGCGATGTGACAACGATACCCTAGGACGGATGGTCCAGGGCGTACCTGACATCAAAGGCCATTAGGCCTGCGACGTGACATGATGTCGTACTGTCGACGGACCTACGGTGTAGCCTGACATCAAAGATCTCTGGATCTGCGACGTGACAACGATACCCTAGGACGGATGGTCCAGGGCGTACCTGACATAAAAGACCATGCCTGCTTCGCGGCAGGACCCTACGGTGAGTCTGCGACGTGACTAGATGTCGTACTGACATAGGCCTACGGTGTACCCCAACATCAAAGACCTCCGCGGTCTGCGACGTGAAAATGATACCAAGGGACGGAGGGTCCGTGGTGTACCTGACGTCGACGGACCACTCCTGCTTCGTTGTAGATTGCTAAGATAGGTCCGCGATGTGACTTGATACCACACTATTGACGGGCCTGTGGCGTACTCGACATCAAGGACCACTAGGTCCGCGACGTGTGATAACAATATAAGACCAACAAGGTCGGAACGCGCGATATGTTAGAATCCCCGGGGGATGTAGTGTGAAAATTAGGATGAGTTTTACGAGTTGTTGTGAACATTTACTTCGAGGGAGCACAACCCCAAGGAGGTCTGGAAGCACATCATCAAATAGCCCCCCAGAAGAAGCAACAAGCATTCAAGCTCCCAGATCAATGGTCAGGTGCGATGCGAATAACAGAGGAACAACAAAAGGTACGCATTAGGGCGTTTAGGTTTAGAAATACGATTAAGTCTTAGGTACATAACCAGGGAAAGAAGTCGGGAACAACATACAACATTAAAGAGTAAGTCTTAGGACCCACGAGCAACCAGCGGGAGTAAATAAGATCTACGGAGCAGGGGGAGCAGCCTCCTTAGAAGAGTCAGGAGAAATATCTTGTAGGTCCCCAAGATCAGCACGGACCAGTTCCTCTATGTAGCGCTTAGCGACAGGAACCCAGAAGTTAGGATTAGTCGGGGCATCAGGGTCCCCTAGAAAGATGGAGGTGGAGGTGCAGCTTTAAAGGATGCCTTCAGGTCAGTGCCTGCTTGACCTGCTTGATGGCCCTTGACGAAGTAATACTGCATCAGTTGCGCAAAGTCTTTCAGAGAAAGGGCGTCCCTCAAGTGAGCTGTATGTCATCCCTCTGCAACCTGAGCCAAGGACTCTCGCCCTACTGGGAGAGTAAGGGGCGCTCTGGGCAGCATCTGATTCTTTCATTCAGCTTCAGCTTTTATCCGTTCCATCTGCTCACGAACCTGATGGTCCACCTCAATTTGAACCTTCTGCTCAAAGGATCCAATTAGCTCGTCTAGCTTTCTCTGGAAATCCCCTTTTTAAGCTTCTTTTTTCTTCTGCTTCAGGTACAACTTATTCTTCTTTTCCAGCCGTTCCCTCTCTGTTACCATTAGCTCCTGTGCTCTTTCTTTCCGACCCTGCCTCTCAAGCATTGGGAACGCTTGCACCTCCTTCCGTTGTCCATCTAGCTCCTCAATTCACTATTTAGATTCTTCTATCTTCTCCATGGAAGCCTGATGGCCCTCCTTCAAGTCACGGGTTGAAGGATCATGGACCTGATCCTTGTCGGAGAGAGCCGCAACATGAAGTATCACCTAGAAAGAAGTAATCAAGGTCACGATAATGGCTCTGACATTACGTCGAGAGGGAAGAGTAGTGTACCTTCGCAAGGCAATAAGCCAGCTCCTCTCCGATAGCACCAAAGAGTTTTTTCGACGCCTCGTCAACGTCCGTAGAAGGGACAAGTAGACCCAGGTACTTTATCGTCTCAACGGAATTCATGTCGCCCAAAGTAAGGAGCAGATCCAGCTCTGGGCCCCCATCAATCCTACGATGAGGGCCCCATCCCTTTGGCTTGTGGCCCTGGTCTTATGGGTGTATATCATCGGATCGATAGCACGCCGCATGCCTAGGAAACGGACAATAAGATAGGATGACGAATAACTTCAGACAGAGTTTAACCTGAATTTCCTAGAAAGCCAGAGCCGGTGAAGGAGAAAGATTAGTTCTTTGAATAGGGTCTGAGAGAGTAACAACATAGTCATTGGATGCAAGTCCCTCTCCAAGCTGCGAAACACCGTCACTTTGATGTAGGGGTATTTGAGCGGGAAAACGACTTTCTAAGGAGAGAACCGCATGCCACTTATAATACTCTGAAAGTCTTGTTTCTTAATACTGTTCAGAGTAGGGGAGTGGTTGATGCGGAATATGTCCTGGGCACGCAGGTCCTCAATTAAAGTACATGAGAGAGGATGTGGGAATGCAAGGATTTGTACCTGAGGCAAGGGAAGAGGCACGAGAAGGGAGCTAACACCCTTGGGGAAATGACCGACTCGCGGGGAGCAGGTCCCCAATGGAAGCAAAGGAACCTGGAGATGACGGATCTGAGATGACCTCTTAGGATGTTAAAAGGTATACTTTCGGGACCTAATAGCTCTAAGGGAGTACTCTCGGGACCTAAATGCCTTGAGAGAATATCAAGAAAGACAAAGACAAGCAAATCAAGAAGATCTGTAGGTGTCTGGCTCTGTACAGGAGAAGGACTCTGAAGAGGGGACCAGATAACACGGGTAGGCTACCCATTGGAAGACAGTGTCTGACAGAAGTACAGAGTCTGCTACAGTGTCGCGCAGGCAGGAGCTCCAGACTGTACCTAACAGCATGGAAACAGCTCCCTCCAGCAGGCTCTGACGAGAAGAATTAATAAAATGAGGAGAAATAGCTCATTTTGGATAACATTAACGCAACACTTCACCTCTCACACACACTAACACACCAAGAACATACACACAAATGCTCTCTAGCAATTTTCTTCTTCTTCTTCTTTAGATTTCGTCTGTAACAAATAGAGAGATGGGAGATGAGTGTGTAACCCTTTTGATATTAGTGAAAACTATCTTTTGTCGGCCCGTGGACGTAGGACTCTCGAGACTCCGAACCACGTACATCGTCTTCTTCGTGTTCTTCATTTTTCCTTTTCTGTTTCATCATGTTTTGAGACCGGAAATCGAGCCAAAACTGGAGCTAAATCGCAGCTCTACCGATATCTTACGTTTCTCGGACCATAAATTTCGTTGATCTGGACTCTACCCGTATCAACGAAGGACAGTGATTTTTACGTGGTTCGGACCTTAAGGGGTCCTACGTCCACGGGACGGCTAAGGGCCTGCTTTCACTATGACGGGATGGTTTACACGCTCAAGCCTCACCTCTCCATGGTTACAGATCTAGAGCTTAAACGAGAAAATGAAGAAGACGATAAGGAAAAATTACAGTGTTTATGTGTGTGTTGTATGCCTTACTGTGTGTAACAGTGAATCATCTTCCTTTCTTCCTTGGCCGTTCTCTCTTTATATAGATCTTTCTTACTTAGGACCACCTGGAGGGACCTGCTTCCTTGCTGTCGTGGATGGTACGGAACACCTGCGCGCGCGGCACTGTTGCAGAGAGGAATCGTTGGATCAGAAGATGTTCCCCAGTGAGCTGCTGACACGTGTGCTGGTCCCCATTTTCCTTTGTCCTTTCTTCGTACGGATTCTGACATTTGTAGAGTTTGTCTGCTTCATTCCCTTTCATGTTCCCTCGACCCTTATCCTAGTTATCGCGTCCTATGATCTACCTTGTGAGGTGCTTTTGGGCCCCCGGACTTCAGATCCCTTGAATAGTCAGAGGGACCTTCCTCAGATAGCTCGTTTGTCGTTTTTAGGTCCTTTGGTCCCCTTTCTTTTGCCTTCATTTCTTCCAAATGCAAATCCCAAGGGTATTACGTCCCTTTTCCATGCGGCTCGTGGGGATCTGCGTGCTCGAGATTTTCTCCCGCATCATCCACTCCCCCTACTCTGAATTGTGTTGAGGAGCAAGACATTCAGAGTACGAATGTCAGCACGCAGCTCCCAGGTTCCTAAAAAGTGTTTCTCGCCCAAAGAGTCCTTTTTTGTTGCTACATCATGCGGATCGACGAATTGGACGGGGATGCGTGTCCCTGACACTCCTGTCCTTTCGAATTCATTGTCATGAGTCGTCTCGGTAACTGCTCCCTACACTTCATCTCTTTCATATCATTTTCGTCATGTCTCAGTTCGCCACCTCAAAATACTTTCGTCCTTCACCACGAGAAATCTCTGTCGCCGTTTTTATCGATGTCGCCGCCGGTTCCGCCTGCTCGTTAGTACTCCTTCCGCCGTTGATCCCCCATTCCGCGCTTTGTCTACGCCCCTTTCACCTTGCAGGTACCTTCTTTTCCCTCTCTCCTTTTTCGATTTCTAGGGCTTTTCTTCCCTCTTTCATTGCGTCGTTCCTTGCCGATTCAGCAAACCCCTCATCAAAATCCCCATCCATGGAAGACTCAGGCTCTTCAAGTCCCACCCACTCTGTGAGCCGCTCTTCCCCGGCCCAGCCTCGCCTCAAAAAGGCCGTGACAAGGGCGGAGCATCGCCCACGAACCCGTTCTTCATCTGTTACTTCTACCTTTTCTCGGTCCCCTCGTCCAGTTTCGTCGTCGATGGGTGGCTCTCTGCCATCAGGTAACACACCTGGTGAGGCCATCGTCGTTGAGGATACGACGGCGGACCCTATGTCCGACGTAAGGAAGGGGAGTTTGTAGGAGGTCTTTTCGAACTCCATGTACTCTGAGAATAACTTGTTTGATGTAGTGGGAGGAGGTTTTGCCTTAGAGGGCTATGCCGTTACTGTTCCCGAGCCTGACCAAAGGGCTAATTTTCTGCCTCCTCCGTCTTTGGCCTTCTGGGAGGCCCATGTAAAGGCGGGACTTAGGTTCCCTGTCCATTCCTTTTTCTCGTCCGTGTCCCAAGCTTATAAGGTCCCTCTTAATCAGTTCAGTCCTTCCACGCTGAAGCAACTGATAGCCTTCTTCGTCACCGTTTCTGCCAAAGGCGGTCTTCCCACTGCCGAGTTAGTCCTCTCTCAGTTCTTGATAAAGCTGTTTAAACACTTCTTTTACCTATCTTCGGTCCCTTCCTCTCAAGGAGGATCTACTCATTTCTTCCCTAAGAATCACGGTACCGACAAGGGTTGGCAGGAGAACTATTTCTTCGTTCATCCTCCCTCAGGTCAATGGGAGTTTCCCTCAAATCGTTGGGTTCTGAAGGCTCCTTCTCGGGGCGTGACAGGAGCTGGTTATTGCTCAGAAAGGAACCAGAGGGCTCTAATGGATTTAAATGACCATACTCGTCAGTTTGGTCCCCTAGGTAAATCTGCCATTATGAGCCGACCTGGTTTACTTTACCGTTTTGGATTCTCTCCAATTCCTGCCCCCTTTTCACTGGCTGGTGAGCCTTTATCGAGGAATACCACTTCTTAGTCTCCTTTACGAAACTAGTGTGTCTTGGACCTAATTAGGTTCCTCTTCTCATGCAGGTATGCCAGGCTCTTGGGAAGAACTGCTCTCTGGCCTTGATCTCCCGAAGGATTTACCTGATGTTCCTGAGGTTCCGCCTCCAGCTCCTGCTCCTGTTGCTGATATATCAGAGGAGATAGTTGAAGGCTCAGCTCCTGAACAAGTCGCCCTCCCTTCTGAGTTAGGAGATCCTTCTTTGGTCCCAGCTGATTCCTCATTGCTGCCAGAAGATTCTGCTCCAGTTGCTCGTGCTCGCAAGGCGAAGGCTGCTGGAAAGAGGGAGGCTCCTGCTCCTTTGGAGGCTAGGAAAAAGAAAAAGAATGACTCGTCATCCTCTCTACCTGCTGAAGGGGGCTCTGGTTCCTGGTTCAGATACAGCGATATGAAGGAGCTGGATCCTCGTTGCGATGCAGAAGGATGCCTCGAACTATCCTTGCCCTCGTCCCTTGTTGACCTGACTCCCTCTGAGAGGGTTCAGTATCTGGGCTTGGTGGTCCCCTCTAATGACGTGCAGGAAGCTTCTTCAAAGCCTATCAATGCTCTTAATGAGGAGCTGACCTTCTTTCTCTCAAAGGTGAGTCATCCTTCGACCTCTGTTAGGAAGTGATCATAACCCTTGATTGTGCACTTTCCTTCTTTCTTCCCTAGGCTATGGTTCAGGTTGCTGCCATACCCAGCAAAAGTCAGGTCCCTAACCCTTCGGCTCCCAATTTGGAGGAGATGCTGAAGGTGAAAGAGTTAGAGCATAAGGTCGAGGAGCTGAAGAGGAGCTTGGAAGAAGTGCAAGCATCCAAGGAGAAGGAGATACGCGAGTTGGACGAGAAGAACAAGCTACATATGGGTTAAAGGGAAGAGGAGCTGAAGAAAGAGGCCCTAGCCAAGATGGTTGAGAGTGAAGCTAAAGGTGTGGCTGAGGGGATCAAGCGTTGCCAAGAACGTCTGCTTCTATCTCCCGTGGGCAAGGAATTCTTTGCCTAACTGGCGGAAGGATGGCGTGACGCCTATCGGAAGGATGTCCTATCTCTGGAGGACTCTGCGCAGATAATACCGCACTACTTCCTGCAAGGGTACCAGGCGGGTAAAGCGGGAGCTGACGTCCGTGCTTTCCTGAAGGCCACACCCTCTCCTCCTTCATTTCTGGGAGATCCTAGCATCCCTTCTAACCCTCACTTCTGGGTTCCAGTAGCCGATCGTTGTGTTGCGGACCTGGCTCTAGCTGACCTTGGAGACCTATCAGGTATTGCCTCGACCTCTCTTGCAGAGGAGGTTCCTCCTTCTTAAACTTGATTACTTGCTGCTAGCCAACTGTGGCTTTTAAAGACTTGATCTTTTGATGTGGGATGTTTATTTTTGGACTTCTTTCCTTTTGTTGCCCTGGTTGCATGTCTGAGACTATAACTATTTGTTTTGAATGTTTGGACGTGTACCTTTTTTCTGTTGCTTGCTGCCTGTGTTGTGGTTGAGATTTTGATCCTAGCATTCCTTCTGCTCGTTCCTCAAAAACGCATTCACGTTCCTCGACTGCCCCTTAATTGTCCTGTCGTTCTGCGCCTAGCTCCCTCCTTCCAGAGGGACTTTCGAATTTGACAATTTCGCAACGTTTTTCGCACATCGCGAACCTGTTGGTCCTTGGCGTCAGTTACGCCGCAGGCCCATCAGCTATGCGGTATCAAGTCGGATCGGGGATTGAACTTAACACCCTCCAATGAAGTAAGGGTAGTAATCTCTCGACGTCGGGTACACCAAGGGCCATCCGCCCTTTGGCATCATTTCAAGTCGCGGACCTGTAGAAGGTCCTTGATGTCAGGTACACCGTAGGCCCGTCGGCAATACGGCATCGAGTCAGATCGGGGATTGAACTTAACACCCTCCAATGAAGTAGGGGCATTAATCCCTCAACGTCGGGTACACCAAGGGCCATCCGCCCTTTGGCATCGTTTCACGTCACGGACCTGTAGAAGGTCCTTGATGTCAGGTACACCGTAGGCCCGTCGGCAATACGGCATCAAGTCATCGCAGGCCTGTTATGCGTCCCGCCATGAAGCGAGTGAGGCCTTTGATGTCGGGTATGCGCAGGACCATCCGTCCTTGGGTATCTTTCACGTCGCGGACCTACGGAAGGTCCTTGATGTCATCGTACACCGTAGGCCCGTCGGCAATACGGTATCTGTTCACGTCGCAGACCTGGTAGTCTTTGATGTCGGGTACGCCCAGGACCATCCGTCCTTGGGTATCGTTATCACGTCGCGGATCCATAAGAGATCCTTGATGTCGGGTACGCCGCAGGTCCGTCGACCATACGGTATCATTTCACGTCGCAGACCTGATGGTCTTTGATGTCGGGTATGCCGTTGGTCCATCGACCATACGGTATCATTGCATGTCAAAGACTCAATGGTCTTTGATGTCGGGTACACCGCAGGTCCGTCGACCATACGGTATCATTTCACGTCGAAGACTCAATGGTCTTTGATGTCGGGTACGCCGCAGGTCCGTTGACCATACGGTATCATTTCACGTCGCAGTCGGACGTGGAATTAACCAACTGATCTATTCTAGGAAGAGGGTAATGGTCCTTGGGACATGCTTTATTCAAGTCTCGAAAGTCAATACACATCATCCACCCCCCATTAGCCTTTTTGACCAGTACGGCATTAGCCAACACGTGGGGAATTGGACCTCCCTAATATGTCTTGCCTTAAGCAACTTGTTTACCTCCTCCTTGATTATTTGATCCTTCTCAGCCCCGAACTATCTGAGCTTCTCTTTCACCGGCTTACTTCCCGGGGTGACATTCAGGTGATGCATGGCTATGTCCGGGTGAACGCCTGTCATATTTGAAGGACTGAAAGCGAAAAGATCTGCGTTCTTCCGCAGACATTCGATCAGTTCCTTAGACACCTCCTCGTCTAAGCAGGTCCCTACTTGGGTGCAAAAGCCCTCTCGCTCGGGGTACAATTCCACCTTCATCAGCTCCTCATCCGGCCTAGGTCGTAACCCTGCACTTCCTTCTTCGTTTAATTTTATCCTTTTATCACTCTTCACTTCAAGTTGCAGCTCCTTTTGGCTTCCCGACACGGATTTCACCTCATTTGCATAGCATCGTCGCGCCGCCGATTGGTCTCCTGATACCTCCCCCACCTGGTCTCCTGCTGGGAACTTAATCTTCAGGTGGTAAGTAGAGGGAATAACTCTGAACTCGTTGACGGCCGGTCGACCCAAAATAACGTTGTAGGACGACTCCACGTTCACCACCAGAAAGCTGATCATTCTTACTGTCCTAGTCGGCTCATGTCCTAATCCTACAGGGAGTGTTACCTCACCCAGTGGATCTATCCCTGTGCCCCCGAATCCATATAAGGCCGTGCTACCAGGCTTCAACTCCACATCCAGATTCATCTTTCTGAAGCAATCTATGAACAGGAAATCAGCTGAACTTCCCCCATCGATAAGGACCCGGGAAACATCGTATCCTGCTATATCTGTGGTGATGACCAGGGCATCATTGTGGGGTCGGATTACCTCTACCTCATCTTCAGGACCGAACTGGATCTTAGTCACCTCTATCTGTCCCACTATGTGGACTCCACATTTATCGATCTCCCTTTCTCGGAAGCGGGCGTAAGACTTTCGGGCTCTGTTTGAGTCACCTCCACCAGGTCCCCCTACTATGGTCAATATCGATCCTCTTTGGTGAGGTGGGATGCCTTTATCCGGCACCGCCATCGGTTGTTTGCCCCTATCCACTCCAGACCCTTCAGGCTCCTTTTGCAGAACAGACGGACCCGTATTTCGGTCACGGTACGTGATCTCCTTTAGATGTCCCGCTCGAATGAGCCTCTCTATCTCGTCCTTCAAATGATAACAGTGATTAGTATGATGTTCGTAATCATTGTGAAACCGACAAAACAAATTAGACTTAGCTCTGTGTGGCCCTGTAAAGCTTGTTGGCGGATGTCTCATAGCCGGGTTCTTTCCAGCTACGGCTAATATCTCATCTAGATTGGCCCTCAAAGGTGTGTACCTCCTGACAGGACGTGCCGGACGCTCCCAAGTATCCCTATTATCTCTCCTGGGAGGGAGAGGTCCTGGCTGAGGTCTTCCAGGAACCTGACTTCGGCCTGCCCCCCCGATGGTTTATCCTCCTTCGCCTTGGCCATCTTGCTTTCCTCCAAGTTGATGTACTTATCTGCCCTATGCAATAGCTCCTCGAAGGTTTGTGGCGGCCTCTTAGATAAGGAGGCGAAGAAGGCTCCGTCCCTTAGACCATTTACCATAGCGCTAACCTTGACAGAGGGGGTAGCAGAGGGTACTTCCAAGGCAGCTATGTTGAACCTGCTGATGTAAGCTCTGAGGCCGTCATCCTCCCTTTGTTTTAGTTGAAACAGAGACATGTCCGACTTGGGCTGTCTCCTGGCGCTGGCGAACTGGGTAATGAACATGACCTGGAACTCCTCGAAGGAATGGATCGAGCCAAGCACTAACTGGCTAAACCATTGTTGTGCGGCTCTGACCAGAGTAGTTAAAAAGACGCGACACTTGATCCCATCTGTGAAATCATGTAACAGCACGGTGTTCTGGAAGCGCAAGAGGTGGTCTACTGGGTCTGTGGTACCATCATACTCGTATGGGAGCTGCTTGAAGTTATTTGACACTTCTCCTTCCAACATTTCCCTCACGAAGGGTGTGCCCGCTGTGAGGTTTCCTCTCACCGGGACCCGTCCCGTTTGCCCTTGAATGCCTTCGACTATCTGCTTTAACTCCGCTATCTGATTTCTCAGCTCCCGTTCCTTTCCTTTCCAAGCGCTCTTCTTACTTCTAGCACTTCGACCCGTCTGCGAGCATTCGCTGGCCAGGTGTATGGAGGGGCCTATTGGGGACATTCTAGTGGTACGTTTACTCCTTTTTTCCTCTTCTTCTGACTTACTCTCCAGATCGATGTACTTCCCGCTTCCGTCTTCTCCCTCCTTCATTTTAGACTTAGACGGTCCCTTGTTGGTCGCCTCAACGTCAGTTTCTCCCAACCTTGCATGCTCTTTCCTCATCCCACTCGTCTCATCCTCCCCCGTCACTTCAGTAAAACGTCCATCCATCATTTCCTTCTCCTTCAGGGCCTCTGGTGCATTGTAACGCTTACGTTCCTTCTCCTTTGCCTCTAGGGCAGAACTTACAGCCCTTTTTACCAACGTGTCCAACTGCTCTACAGTCATGGTGACAGGGGTTTCTAGCGCCACTATCCCAAACGAAGGCTCAGGAGCGGATATCTGCTCCTGACCTCTGTCTCCAGCTACCTCCTCAAACCTCGGATTCAAGTTCTTCTGGAACGACATAAGACCCTCCGTCATTTCTCTCAACACTTGAGGTGTGCCCAAACGATCCTTAGTCGTGACCACAAATACCAACCTAGCCTATCGTTACCCGAAAACTCACCCCAAACGTAGATGACTTATCAGCAAGAAATCATCGCCTCAACCCGACATTCCCACAGACGGCGCCATTTGATACGAGCATGGTCCTGATCAACAACATTTTTAGTCCGGGAAGTAAATGAAATCGATAGAGCCGTGCTTAATTTTCGCTTAAGAGGTCGATTCGTGGCGTGGGTACTTGGTAACGAAACGTATAAAAGAGAAAACACGAAGGACAATAATTTTTACGTGGTTCGGACCATAAAGGGTCCTAGTCCACGGGGCGGCTAAGGGCCTGCTTTCACTATGACGGGATGGTTTACACGCTCAAGCCTCACCTCTCCATGGTTACAGATCTAGAGCTTAAACGAGAAGATGAAGAAGACGATAAGGAAAAATTACAGAATGTTTATGTTTGTGTTGTATGCCTTAATTAGTGTGTGTAACAGTGAATCATCTTCCTTTCTTCCTTGGCCGTTCTCTCTTTATATAGATCTTTCTCGCTTAGGACCACCTGAAGGGACCTGCTTCCTTGCTGTCGTGGACGGTACGGAACACCTGCGCGCGCGGCACTGTTGCAGAGAGGAATCGTTGGATCAGAAGATGTTCCCCAGTGAGCTGCTGACACGTGTGCTGGTCTCCATTTTCCTTTGTCCTTTCTTCGTACGGATTCTGACATTTGCAGAGTTTGTCTGCTTCATTCCCTTTCATGTTCCCTCGACCCTTATCCTAGCTATCGCGTCCTGTGATCTACCTTGTGAGGTCCTTTTGGGCCCCCGGACTTCAGGTCCCTTGAATAATCAGAGGGACCTTCCTCAGATAGCTCGTTCGTCGTTTTTGGTCCCCTTTCTTTGGCCTTCATTTCTTCCAAATGCGAATCCCAAGGGTATTACGTCCCTTTTTCCGTGCGGCTCGTGGGGATCTGCGTGCTCGAGATTTTCTCCCGCATCACCGATTATACCGCTGAGCGGGATTTACGGCCTTGATTAAATTCAAGGTTAACATCCTATGTAGTTTCGATGTGCGAGAATTTACCTAAGCCTCTGGCCAGAGCACATAACTGACTCACGAGTGTCGTGGAGGACAGTTTGGTAAATGTCACCGACACGAACATCATAGCGTCGAGTCCTGTAAGTTCGACTACGCGTGACTTTCACTCGACCGGGACAAACGTAAAGGGTTTATACGTAGTACGACAATCTATAGTCGGTTCGTGAATTATATCTATTCGTACTCAACTCGGGATCGGTTCGGTACCACGGGGCTGGCTAGGTGAATACCGAACTCCTGGATTCATCCCAGAGCCGGTTGAGACGAACCAAGAGAGTTTGGCTTAAAAAAAGGCAACCGACACAACGTCTATATGAGAATAGAGCAGGCGCTTGGATTAAGAGATTAGGGTTTAGGGCTTGGCCGAAACCTTAAATGGCCGAAAACTTGGTTAAAACAAGTGAGGGGCAAAATGGTCTTTTCACCTCACGAAATATTTTTGAAATATAATATTGGATATTTAATATTTAGTATATGATTTAAATGTGATTTAAATCTTTATTATTATTTTAGAATATTTAATTTGGAATTAAATAAAATATATATATTAGATATATATGATTTTCGATTTATTATATAGTATAATTTCGAAAATTATTAAATATATATATATTGGATATTATATATTTAAATATACTAAATATAGAATTAATATTAATTTATTTAATATTAATTTGAATTTGAATTTGATTTGAATTCAAAAAGCAAAACCAAGTAAACCAAGACCAAGTCAATTTGACTTGGTATGACTTGAAGTGAGTGAGAAAATCTCTCCCCACTTCAACTTGAAAAAATCGGCCAATGCATAGTATAAATATGGTTTGATTTTTGAAAATAAAACCCTAAGTCATTTTGAAAAAAACAAAAGAGAAAACTAGGGTTTTGCTCTCCTCTCTCTCTCAATCTCTCTCTCGTCATACTCTCCCTTTTCTCTCTTGCTGCGTGCGCCGTGTGTGTGAAGAGGAGAAGCCGCCGAGCTTGATCTAGCCGCCTCAAGCAAGCTTCGGTCGTGACGTTGTAAGGTGCCGGCGTGACGATCTTGTCCGTTCGTGCACATATTGGTGCTAGGAGAGGGATACTACATTCCGGGGATTCGAAGGATTCGTAGCTCGCCATCTTATTGTGTTCGTCAATGTATAATGGCTTAAAACCCTTCTTTCGTGTTCTTATATACTCGTGTTAATACCGAGCGGTCCAAAGAAAAGACGGAAATCCCTAAAAGTTTTAAAATTCCGCCGTTCAAGGAACGAGGGCCTCAGGACCCTACCGGGATTCCCAACATATTCCACTTTCTGTATTCCACTTCGTATTCCAACCTACGAAAATCGTTACATCTTCCCCCGCCTATTGTTAAAACACCCGTAAACATCATTACACTCATAAATATCATTACACCAGTTGTTTAGATAAAAAAAAGTCAATAGTATATATTTTTCTAGTTTGGTGTAGAAAAAATCAGTATTATATATTAAAATATGTAATATTGACTTTTTTTTATTATTAAACACCTGGTGTAATGATATTTATGGGTGTAATGATATTTACGGGTGTTTTAACATTGGACGGGGGAAGGTGTGTAACGATTTTCGTAAGTTGGAATACGAAGTGAAATACAGAGAGTGGAATAGAGGATCACAAGCCATACTATACTAGCTAAAGTCCGAACGAATTCTTTGGTGAGTCTACATTTCAAATGTAAAAATAAAATAATAAAAAAGATAAGATATATATATATATATATGTGTGTGTGTGTTCAATTTAAAGACCTCTAAAAAATGAAAAATAAACTCAAGTCTCTGTTGCGAAAGGAAACTATACGCGACGCGGTTTGAGATCAATTATATATTGTATTTTATATTATTTTATTTTTCTCTAGTAATATTCAAACTTGATTTCGACCAGTGTATAAATTGATTTTGTTGCTTGAGAGAGAATATAAACCAATAATTCAAATTGGCAAAGACCTTGTTTTCAGAAATCCACGACGTGCGACTCCAGCTTGGAAATTTAAAAAATAATTGAACTAATTAAGTATCATTCTTGAACATTTTTTGAATGGCTTATCAAAATTTTGAACTGTAAAGCTGTTATGCTTGTTCTTATATGTTTTATTTTCAATAATATTTATCCAATATCATCATTGTTGGGTTATGTGAGCTAAATCTCTAAAAATTCAAACTGAAAATAATGGAATGAAAGCTCATATTATCAGGAATGAAGATGATCGACTACAGCTTCAAGAAATTTGTAGCATTGGAAACTCCGAGATTAAATGTGAGTCGTCGGATCGTTCGCGCCTGATCGGATGGTTGGGATTTAAACCTCACAGTTTAATGTGCAACGCCGGATTAGGCGGGTAAGGTGATCGATGGCTGAGATTTACTCGCACAAAGTCGTGTACCGATTCTTTAAGTGGAATAGCACGTGGTTCAACTCAGAGAGATCGCGGTACAAACTCGTTAATGTGCATGCAGTTATTAAAAGCTGATATAAATACTAGAAAACGAGTTTCAAGTAGCAATCTTTAAGAGCTTGTAGATTTCGTTCGAGTGAGAATTAACGGAAGGTGAAAACACGAAAGCTATAGAGGAGAACATTCTTGTAAACCCTTCTTTCAGACTAATAAAAGAAGCTCTATTGGTCCGTAGACGTAGGCCAAAAGTTGAAGCCGAACCACGTAAATATTTGTGTATCTGTTTTAGTTTTAATTGTTGTTTTTCGTTTCAATAATTAACAAGAACTTGTTTCTTGATTCGTTTTACACACATACACGAAAGGACACTTAGTTATGAACATTGTGGTGGCCGAATTTTCCAATAAGCGGTGAGGTGAGCGTGGAACGAAGCACGGCAAAGAGAATGGTTACGATGAGGTTCGAGATGGAAATCTTGAATGACCAAAACGATTTTTGTTAGGAATACGCCCTCGGAATGCCATTCGAGGATGAAATGTTATAGGGCATAGAAGAACAATGTATTATTTGTTTTTAAATATTTGAACTCTGTATACATATATTTTATGGAATATCAAGTTTTGTTGCGGATATTTGAACTTTTTATTTGTTTTATATTATTCCAATAAAATGCATATTATTTATTTGTCAAGCTGACAAATAAATAAAACCCTAATGTTTGGAGATTAGTCACTAATTCTCATTAGATGAGAGGGATAGCACCAGTGAGCTATTATACTCAAATATTAAATATGTCCATAAGTCTTAGGCTCCAATCGGGTGATGGAATTGCCGATCACGACTTATTTGTCGACGACTCTTAAGTGATTGTTCCAATCATATTTACTTTAGAAGTGGGATGTCGTGACATTATCGAGTTAAATCAGGGGATTAACTTGTGTTTGGACACTGTCTCGTAATCAAACGATCACATGGCTAATTACTCGGGGATTGTCAATGATCGATCAATTGACTATAGTAGTCTACGACCTAAGTGAACCATGGACTAAAAGGGTCACTGACGAAGTTGACTTCGGGGTCTTGACTTGTCACTAGCTTTGCTAGGCCCGGATTGCTGAATACATGGGTCGGCGGCGAAATGCGGTCTTGACAACCAATGGTGATTGTTGGGCATTGATCGCCGAGAGGGATTCACACTCTCGTTAGCAATCGATATATATGTCCTATGTTTATTCGGGAATAGGGAGTTAGTAAGTCTCTGGCCAGAGCGATGAACTGACTCGCGTGAGACGTAGAGGACAGTATGGTAATTTTTCCAGTTACGAATTTATCATAGTGTCAGTTAGTGAGTTTGACATAACCATGACTCTCACTCGACCGGGACATGAGTGAAGGATTTATACGTAGGACGAAAAATATATGATCGATTCGTGAATTATAATTAAATTAAATTCGTAATCAATGCGGGATCGGATCGATACCACGTGATTGGCTTAGTGAATACCGAACTTTTGGATTCCTCCCAGTGCCGGTTGAAATGAACAAAGAGGGCCGGAGTTAAAAAGGATCACTGAATAGTATCTATTAAAGAGAGACTCAAATAAATACTTAAATGGATTTGAGTCGTTAGGTATGACAGTTTGCAAATGTTGGACATTGGTTGAGCTTATCGAGACTTGAGTAGTAGTCTAAGTGCTCGAAATTATTTATTTATGTTAGGTGTAGTGGCTTGGCCAAAGTTTATATATATGATTATATTAAGTTATTATTTGATAATAAGCTTAATTTAATATTTAACCTAACTTTAAATATAAGTTTAAATATGGTATTTTACCTTAGTAATTTTACCTTAGTTTAAAAGTAAGAGTAAAAATGGTATTTTACCTTAGTAATTTCGAAATTTATTTAACATTAGATATTAATAATTTTGATAATAATAAGTCTACAATTAGTAAGAATTTCGATTTTAAATTTAAATGAAAATCGAAAATGAGCTAAACCGATTTTGAGAAAAAAAAACGAACTTAACTTTGAGAGAATTTAGCGATTTTTTCTCAAAATTTGAATTGGATCAAATCAAGGCTAACAAATAACAGTGGGGCACGAAATTGACAAGGCTTGGTGTTCAAGTTTCAGTCACTACTATATATAAGTATTAGGGTTTTTCGAAAACCCGAGGGCCGAGAGATAGAGTTTATGAATCCAAGCAATTCGTGAAAAAAAAATATCTTGATCTTTGAAAAGCAAATATCCAGCTCTCTCTTTTACACATAGGCCGAGATTTGTCTAGACATACAAGGAGAATCATGTTCTTGATATGTTTCGGGGTCGGCGTGACACTCTTCCGAAAGAAGATTGCATTTTTGCTCAATCTAAGCGTGGTTTCAAACCGAGGAATCTGTGTTTCCATTGCGTGTTGTTCTACATAGGTAAAGATGGCTTGAAACCTTCTTTTTGATGTATGTTGGGGTCTAAGGCTGCTCCTTTTGTGTATCATGTGTTTCTTACGTGTCTTCGAGCGATATGTGGCTTACGGGGGTCTAGGGAAAAATTTTAAATTCTGCACGTCAAGGGACAGCTCGGGACGTTCCCAACAAGTTTGGCTTGTGGAAATTAAAGATGAAGGCATTCCTCACGGAGAAGGGCCTTGAGGAGGCTTTGAAACCTGAACCAGAGATGGAACCGAAGGAAATGACCTACGCATTGAAGAAGAAAATCAGGGAATGTGCGTATTCGACCCTGATTTTGTGTCTATCCGACCAGGTGCTTAACAAGGTCGCAAAAGAGACTTCGGCGCAGGAAATATGGAAGAAGCGTAACACCTTATTCATGGAAAAGTCTTTGGCTAGGCGTCTGTACTTGAAGCACACCCTTTACAACTTCAAGATGCAAGAGGATCTTCCATTGGAACATCAAGTTGACAAGTTCTCAAAGTTGATTCTTGATTGGAGAATGTTGGTGAGTCAATGAAGGACGAAGATCAGACGCTCCATCTACTGTGCACTCTTCCAAGAAGGTATGAGCACTTCAAGGAGGCACTCTTTTATGGCCGGAAAGCCTTGAAACTTGAGGACGTACTTTCAGCAGCAGCTCAATACAAAAAAAAATCAAAATTGAGCTTGCAGAAAACTCTGATGTGGTAGATCTATTATTTGTGAAGAAAAAGTTCGGTTCTGGGGCAAGAAAGATAATGGAAAGGAAATGACCAAGCCTAGAAGCCCTGAGAAGTGCTACTACTGCAATGGGGAAGGGCAAATTATGATGTTGAACTCGTATGTAATGACTATGAATTTGCACAGATCTTGAACGTGTCTGGGCAAGAGGAGAGCAAGGGGCATGCACGTATTGTGTGTACATAAACAGATATTTGAAACTTCAAGAAGGGGCTAAAAGATTCCGAGAAGGGTATCAATGCAGAAACATTAATTGAATTTTTTGAATTCAAAAAAGAAAAAAGTTGAGCATTTTTCTTTGAATATGAGGCAGATTCAGAAAAACGATTGATTATATGCTTTTGGGTGGATTCAATGTCAAGAATGACATAACGTGTTTGGTGATTGATACTACGGGAAATTTCTCATGATAAAATGCTCGATGAAAGAAACTTGACCGCCCACGAGGGGTTACCAGGAACCGTCAACGAAGCCCTTCGAACCTTCAAACCCCGATCAAATGAGTAATGAAAGAAATAAAGCACTAACAAGACCAAGGCCGGACAGTCGAAGTGGTCGAGCCGACCGAATAGGCCGAGAAGGCCAAGCCGGCCAAGGCCACGACTGAGCAACAAAAGCTACCTCGGACCACTTCGTTTCAAACGACCACGTAATCTCAGGCAATTACATGATCAATACGAGCACGTCAAGATTCATGGAATGAGTGGTAAAAGTAAAGCACATACAAGACCAAAGCCGATCGGCCGAAGTGACTGAGCCGGCCGAGCACCTGCCATGTTATATCTCCGATCGTTTGTTCAATCTCCGATCGACATCATGATATTAAATCTGTTATACACATGTTATATGAAAGTAGTGACTTTAGAGGAGTCCATCGTTTTTGTCTTCGCCATATCAAATCTAAACTTTACAAGGCTCTTAAAAGTCAACAGCTTAAGGGCCTATGCCATCGAGCAGGAATGGCGCATACGAAGTTGAAGTTTAATCGAACGATGGACCAAATCAAGGCCATTAGTGAGCCGGCTTGGAGTGACTTATGAACATACCACTGGTACTGGATATATGGACGTTTACACACGATGGTGGTCATCGTTGCGGTACCATGACTACAAATATATCGGAGGCAGTGAATGAAGTCTTAAAAGGAGGTCGATGTCTGCCACCCAGTCCCATTGTTTACTTCACATTTCATCGTACAATTGCGTATTTTTTGACAGGTATAATGACATGGAGAATTCCGATAGTAACAGGTCATACTATGCCACGAAGAAGTATCGTCACTGGAACGAAGATTCAAGATATCTTACGGCGAGAGAGTTCGACTGAGCAACAAGATCCGCTGAAGTTATATACCCAATTTGCAAGAGGAAGCGGATCTACTACGTTCGTGGTCGTGTTATCTGAACTTGGTTGTACATGCACCAATTGGAGTATGTATAAAATTTCATGTCCACATGCACAAGCAACTTGTCGGAGCTTCGGACTTAATAGTTCCCAATACGTCGCCGCTTGTTATAGTAAGGAAGTTTACTTTAAAACTTATGAGGGTCGTTTTGTTCCTTTGGACGACGAGCGTTACTGGGAGGATGTCGATTTTGAACTGTTTCACAATCCGCAATGCAGAAATCGAAGAGGACCCAGAAGGTATCGAACGACGAGAATTGCAAATGAAATGGATAGATCGAAAAGGCGTGGATACTGAGTAAACAAAAAAGCCCTATTTAATTAAAAAGGCCAATTATATTAACTTTTTTTCATTCTAGATTATTCTTTAAATAAATTTTTCTAATACAAGTCAAACGCGATGCCTCCGTTCCGGACGAAAAAATAAATTCAATTCAAAATAAGAAATTGAACGTACCTTGAATTGAGGATTATAAATATCAACTAGTAACGATGGGATTTAGGGTCAGGAATAGTCTTGGTGGATTATGTGGAAGAAAAAACAAAGGAAGAAAGAAAGAAAGAAGAAAAAGAAGAAAGAAAGAAGAAAAAGAAAAAGGGGCGAAACGGTCAAATAACCTAACGCAACACTCGATATGCCGCGTTCTAAACGCATCACTTGGTCAAAACGCATCACATCAAGTGACGCATTCACCTATTTTTGAGATACAATTCAAAACGGTCTTACTTTTAATATTGTTATTGAAAAAAAAACAATAAATATGATAAAAAGCCACACAAGAAGAAGAAGAAGAAAAAAAAGAAGATTCGATCTTGAACATAAGAAAAATACCAGGTCATTGGCCCGAGAATCCAGAGGAGGATGAGATGTTCGCGGACTCAATTCATATTACTTCTGCCATGAACCAAGATAACATTTCTTCTCAAAATCATCTTTTATAAGCATATTAGCTATTTTGATATATTCGATTTTGAGCAATCACACACAATAACCGAACAGCCAACGTTTTCACAAACTGATTCAGACAACCATTGATGACTAACGAAGCAAACCATCAACAAAGACAAAACACCATAAGCTTCATAAACCTAACACTATCTATCTTTAAAACATCAAAACGAAACCCATCTACTTTACATCATAAACCAAAACACCCTAAAAACAGCTGCTTCAAATCCCAACCTAACACAAACCACCTTACGAGCTAGTAAATTTGGTCACAGCCTTGGTCCCCTCCGACACGGCGTGCTTCGACAACTCACCGGGAAGAACCAATCTCACGGCCGTCTGTATCTCCCGGGATGTAATCGTGGGCTTCTTGTTGTACCTCGCGAGCCTCGAGGACTCCATGGCCAGCTTCTCGAATATGTCATTGATGAAGCTGTTCATGATCCCCATGGCCTTGCTCGAGATGCCAATGTCCGGATGCACCTGCTTCAGGACTTTGAATATGTAGATCTTGTACGTCTCCACGCTCTTCTTCATGCGCTTCTTCCCCTTCTTGTCTCCAGTCGACGCGCCGCCGGCGTCCTTGGGCAGTTTCTTGCCGGCCTTCGGCTTCTTCTCCGCCGCGGGGGCCTTCTCGGCGGCGGGCTTTTTCTCGGCGGCAGGCTTCTTCTCTGCTTTAGCTGGGGCCATTTTCCTACTCACTTTTCAGTAAATTATTCTATCGGTAACGTGAATTGAAGGCTTTAGATTTGAAGGAGAAGATGTGTCGGTTATATAAGGTGATAAGAGCGTCGTGTGATTGGTGAGATTGTGTTGGCGAGAATTGTGATTCTTCACCGTTGATACTAGCAAGGATTTGACGGAGAAGATTTTATAGGGTATCATACACGTGGATTATGGGGTTCGCTATTTTTAGATTCAATATGGTACAATAATATATTAATATAACTAGTTTTTTTTTTTTTTTCTGCACGGCTCTTAAATAAATTAATTTAATTTAAGTTAAATATGTATTAGAATAAAAAATATTATTTTATGATAACGAAAAGCAATATTATAACAATTGTTGATTTTTAAGAAATATGTAATGAATTTTGTATGCATTGCATATCGTATATAATATAAAAAATAACATATCTGAAACTATAAATATTATAAATTAAATCAGAAAAATAATATGTCAAACAGTCTGTTATATTTTATTAGAGATAATAATATATTTAAAATAATAGCATCAAATTTGTTGTCGTTTGGAGAATAAATAACATACGATACCTTAATTTTATCATCGTTTGTGTTGGGCGCCCGAAGAATAAAAACAAATTCCGACATCAAACTACTATTTAAGTAATTTTCTGTTAAGAATGGTCCATCATCCACCCTACAATATTTAAAAAAAAATACATGGATTTTAGTTTTTAAGGAAAAAAAATGAAGCGTATAAACACATACCTCCATGTAAATTGCTCTAAATCCGATGTTGATATGCCTATTATGATTTTCGCATGATCATTCCATCATATCAAATGTCTGGAACCTGATTTATCAATAATTGTTATCTTCAATCTATAGCTGAATGTTACATAATAATTTAATGAGAAATAAATAATGAATGTGTAATTTAATCGTGTTAATCGGAAAAAACTTGCATATGAATATAATTGATTACTTAGGGATAGTGTCTGCAACCAACCTATTGCAAGTTACGCAATAACCATCCGTGACCTTGTTGACCTTACAGAACGGGCACGATTCATACCAAATGGTTGCCATATCTATGTAGGCTATACATGCACGTACACGAAAGTACCGTACATGCATGTAATTAATAAGATATTAATCCATTAACATATAAAATATTGCGTATTTTATTTACAAAAAATATAAAGAAATCCTACGTTATGCATGAATCCATAATCATTTAAGTTAATCGAAACAGCGTCAAGCAAGCTGTGTAATTGATGTAGAAATTTTTCCCTTCTCTGACTCAGTAAAATGTGCTTTCGTGCAATGCTATCACTCGCGTACCTAACAAATAATAATGGTCTAAATGCACATGAACGTATCACAAAATTTTAAGAAAATAACATACCATATGCGGATCTTATGTGCCTGGTGGATGTTTGGATCAACAAAAACTCTGATAAATCTTGTTGTGTTTATATGTACACCTAAAGCGAACCAAATATTAACAACGATGTAGCATATACAAAATAATATACCATCATTAACAGTCATGCCCTTCCTTTTCTTGAAATTAACATTTTCCAATTCCCCAACATAAACCATTAAGCCAATCGCATCTGCAATGAATATTGAAAGATAAAATCAAATATACAATGATTTACGAATAGTCCAAAATAATGAAGAGTATTCACCAACTAAATGGTCTTTATGGGTAGCACAATGTGGAATAGCACTAAGTTGTTCAAATCGAACGTTGCGTAGGGGAATGATAAACGTATTTTTCGTACGTTTATATATATTAAAATTAATTCGTTCTCGAGTATATTAGTGTCGTTTCGGGTTATTTCTAGTGCTTTTATAAGTGTTTATACTTTTGTAGGACTTATGTAAATGAAATTAATAACTTAGGGTTTTACGTTATTTTTATACCCGTAAAAGTGTGTTTTCGATCGTTGTTTATCCGAATATCTTTGAATTTTCTACATTTACATTTATATTTCTTGTTTCATAGATATTGGAGCGAAAAGCTGACCAAAAATGGGAAGATACGATCACATTGGAAAGAGAAGATGAGAAAATAAGTGGAGGATCTTTATTTCCTTAAATCAAGAATCGGAACTATATATGGAAGAGAAGAAAATATTTTTCATATCATGATTCAAGGCTCACACACGCGGAAACAAAGAGTCAAAAGGAGTCGAGATTTTCCCTCTAATTCACCAAGATATGCGCACCGAACAAAATAAAGAAATTCTCTGGCTTGAGACCAAAGCAACCGTGTGTAGGTTTCTATTTAAAACCAGCAGGCACCTCCACATTGAAAAAGAAAAAGCGGCAGCCAGCGACGGAGGCGAAGCAAGCACCTCAATCCGTAGCATACATCTCTCGCTTAATTTCTCCGGCGCAGCTTCTACGTCTCTCGAAGTCATCGAGAGCAGACGGAAAACAAGAGAAAAGAGCAATTCAAGCAAAGAACGAGGGACTAACCCGGAGCCGAATCGTAGGGGAGATTATGTTTTCTCTATCGTTATTCTCGTTATTCGTCGTTTCTTCTTTTCACATGAGTTGCTAAATCCCATTGCGTTTGAGATAAGATGAACCCTAGCGAGATCGAACCTATGTTTTGAATATTTTATCGTCGCTTTTATTAATATTATGATTCATTTATGAACTATATTCGGTTTCGATTATGTCGATGTAATCGGAATCATTTATTTGCTTAATTATGTCTGTGTAATTTAAGATAAATTCCGGAAAATCGTAAGCTATGCTCGAAAGAGGTGCGAATGATTAAACCCCTCGTAAGCGAATGGGATAAAATTCAACACTATAAATAGGTTGAACTGCCCTGCCGGATTAGATTCAAATCTAATAGCGGAATTCATTGTGTATTAATGCGATTCTATGAATTATAGTTACGGAAGCTTGCCCAGCTATTAATTTCGTAGGATTTGTTGTTTGCGTGATTATGTGATTAGGAAAGTTATGTCCAATTACATGAATTCGTACGCATGATTTAAGAATAATCACAGTCTAATAATTAGTAAAATGTTCGTTGACCGCAAACTTTAACTGCGTTGACTCAGCAGTGTAAAGTTTAAGGCAGCGCTAATGATATCGTAAACAGCAAATTAAAGCACGTAAACACCAAACTTAACGCTGTAAACTATGTTCTAAGCCTTCAAACCATGTTTATGTACCGCAATCAGTGTTCATCAACTGTAAACACACTAGTTCAACAGAATTCGATCACACAGAGCCTAAATCACTTAATTGACCTCTAATTATCGACATTTAGGTATCGAAAATCAATGCCTAACACTCGATTAACATTATCTCATCCAAACAATGAAGCAATTGGGGAAAATTCTGTGGGCTGCAAATGACAGCAACAAAAGCAGTTCGAAGCAAAATTCAATCAATTCACGCTCGAATCTTATCAAAAATCGTAATACAATCAGCTCTGATACCTATTGTAGGTCGCATAATCTCCAACTAACGATCTAATAACATAATTTGATATGAATTACCTTAATGATTTGTAGCAGAAGCGATTTGGCAATTCGGACAGTACGCGATTACTCTCTACACAATCAACAACACTTTATTAATCTTCAAGAAATCCGTACAAAGATTTATGTAGGAACCAGTTAGCATAGATCCAACTATATATAAAACAATTACCACTATTAGATTGGAAGAATAAGCTTATGTGGGGTGAATGTGTTCTTGAGGAGGCGTTGGGAGGAGCTTCTATCTCTAATTAGATAAGTTTCGCACAATACACTATATAGTATGTGTTAGGTTATTTGCATTTATACCACATTTTTGTATATAATACTTGGGTCTCTAACAAAATTCAATTACACTAAGCCTCTCATTTAATAGAATCTGTTTAAATAAACTACAAAGATAATTATAATTGTTGAACACAATAAAATTTATCTAACAATCTCCCCCTTTGCGTTCAATCTTCAATTTGGCATGTATTATCTTTGTAGGGCTTAGTGTGCTTTCCCGAGTCCCAAAAGAGTTTCCTCCTTGTCTTGTGATCTTTTCTTTTGGAGATCTTCAAGCTCGCCGTGTCTTGATCTTATCTTGTTAGGAATATATAATCCAAAGCAATGGTACGTCGATAGTGGAGCAACATGCCACATCTGTGCAGTTAAGGCGATGTTATCAATGTCTATCCCGATCAATTGAATAAATCTCTACATGGTGATCGAGTGGATCGATTGATAAAATAAAACGAATATCGACAAACTATCCTACGCTCGACAGACAAGTGTACCTATCGAAAATAGTATAGAAGTGGCAAGTATTCGAGTATCGAACCCAAAGGAACTATGTGATTAGAAAAACTCACGTTTAAATATTCTAGTGTAAATTTTTGAGTTGTTGAAAACTATAAAAGTGTTGAGGTTTATGCCCTAGATGCCGTACGAAGATTAGATAGTACGAAGACATTAGTGTAATTTTGATGTGTTTAACATTTGTAATTGAATTATTTGATAATGAAATTATTTATGTTTATTTATTGTCGATTTTAGTATAACAAACAATACAAAGGCAGATTATTATTTCGTCTAAATAAATTAACCTTGCAGACGGGTAATAAGACGAATTAATAAAGCCCCAATATTTACAGTTCAGTTACTGATTCTATGGGGACAGAGAGGGGGCACCAGTAAGCTGACATACTGTAATATTAAATAAGTCCACAAGTCTTAATCTCCAGTAGGGTGACTGGATTGACGAGTACGACTTGTTTGTCGACGGGTCCAAAATGGTTGTGCCAACCATTCACTTGGAAAGTGGGAGCTCGTGACATTGATACAAGACGAATCAAGGGATTGTCTGTATTTGGACACTGACTCGTAATCGAACGATCACAAGCTGGTAAAGTCGCTGATCGATCGATTGACTATAGTAGTCTACGTGAACCTTAGACCGAAAGGGTTAACTCGGGGTTGGTCTTAAAGTCTTAATTAGTCACTATTTTGCTAGGCCCGAATTGCATGATGCATGGGTCAGTGGCGAAATGCGGTCATGACTTTTCGACGTGATTGCCGGTTATACCGCTGAGCGGGATTTACGGCCTTGATTAAATTCAAGGTTAACGTCCTATGCAGTTTCGATGTGCGGGAATTTACCTAAGCCTCTGACCAGAGCATATAACTGACTCACGAGGGTCGTGGAGGGAAGTTTGGTAAATGTCACGGACACGAACATCATAGAGTCGAGTCCTGTAAGTTCGACTACGCGTGACTTTCACTCGACCGGGACAAACGTAAAAGGTTTATACGTAGTACGATAATCTATAGTCGGTTCGTGAATAATACCTATTCGTACTCAACTCGGGATCGGTTCGCTACCACGGGGCTGGCTAGGTGAATACCGAACTCCTGGATTCCTTCCAGAGCCGGTTGAGACGAACCAAGAGAGTCGGGCTTAAAAAGGGCTACCGACACAACGTCTATATAAGAATAGAGCAGGCTGGGGCCTGGATTGAGAGATTAGGGTTTGGGGCTTGGCCGAAATCCTAAATGGCCGAGGTTAAAACGAGTGAGGGGCAAAATGGTCTTTTCACCTCACGAAATATTTTTGAAATATAATATTGGATATTTAATATTTAGTATATGATTTAAATGTGATTTAAATCTTTATAATTCTCCCCGTGAGTCCTTTCCCTCACCCATCTTTGGCTAGCCTTGACTTGCCTATTGGCCTCCCTCGTGTCCGAGACCGCAGCAACCTGCTGCCCATCACTCGCAGCAGCACCAAATTCTGCTTCTGACAGCAGAATTTTTTCCATTTCTGTCGACTTTTCCTCGCATGGTTCGACCCCCATATCCGCACTATCTTCCATCTCCGAGCCCAACCTCTCTTGTGGCCTGAGAATTCTCTCCATCCAAGGTGAAAACGCCTCCACCTCAAGTTCGAAACAATCACAGATCGAGCTTAAACCCTGCAAGTTCACATCAGTTTCTGTCCGAACTGCTCCAACCAAGGTACTTGCACGACCTTGCTCCACCTCAATCCGAGGTTCGCGTGGCTTCTTTTGACCACCGTCCAAGCCACGACATTCCCGAATATCCGTAGGTACCGTTGTCTCCTCCAGACAACCCAACAAGACAAAAAATCCATGCCTCCAAAACCAGCCGAAAACCAGCTTGCTCTGTCTCCGGATATTGATTCTTCCATCTGCAATTTGTGTGTTGTTGCCGCGTTTACACAACGCTCTGATCCAGCCGAGGTTCCTCTTCATCTTTGGGACCAACCTCGCTTCACCTAGGATCACACCAACACCGCCGAGCCTCCATCGCACCAAATCAACACCATTCACCCGACAGTCACCCGCAAGCTTCCCCGATTCAGCTTTGTTTCCCTCCGATGCATTTACTGTGACAGGTTGCGTCTCCACCACCCGCATCAGAGCCTCGAAGAACCTTGAACCGCAGCTTCAACAGGCCAAAATTGCATGACCCATCGAAATCCCCCAACTCGTGTCTATTCGCGACCATCCCGAGAAGATAGCTTCGTCCTCCACGCTCACCGCTCCATTTTAGAGTGGAACCCCACAATGCTTATAGGGTTGGGGCGGTTCGGAGTTGATTCGATCCTTACAAATGGTGCGGTGAGTGTGGATCGGGCGCAACCAAGAAATCGATCGTGGATCGAGAATCAAGTAACCGAAGGAGAGCCCGAATACGATGTGGATGACGTATCCCCGACCCTTGTAATAACGATCGGATGATTATCGTTGAAAGGGAGGCCAGTTCGGTGGTCTTAAGTTTGAGGGGAGGATTGTTGGGGTATCAAACTCAATCTCACATCGGATAATTCGAAGTTGGATCACTAGTATATAAGTTTGTGGGATACTCCCTCTAATTGCCAATTGGCTTTTAGAGTGGAACCCCACAATGCTTATAGGATTGGGGCGGTTCGGGGTTGATTCGATCCTTACAGTTTATGTATTACATTTTTCAGTTGTGATTAGACAGGTTCAAATATAATCTCCTTGGAGAAAAATAGTAACTAAACATGGCTTACAAATATTATATAATGGTTATAATGTTTGTAATGAATTTAGAATAAACTCCTAATATTCTACTAGAATATTTGTTTGAGATCACAGTTAGCATTAAGTGAAAGCTTTCAAGTTCATATCTTGAACATAAACGATCGTTATGACGTAAGAGAACGATGTCTTGAATAAATATTATTGTGGAAAGTCATAGGTAATTTAGTCAATTATTTTGATGTGAACGTTTTCCGAGGACAAAATAAAATAAAGGACCAACAGTATTGTATAAGTTGGGTTGCACGTATCGAGGTTTTTTTTAAACAAATATCATTTCACCAAAACGTTTTTTTTTTAAAATAACGAACTTTTTCATAGATGGCTTAATTTTAAGAGGTATTTCGTCATTTTACATGGAGTAACATGTTGGAATAATGAGTTCACTGCTATGCTATAAAATGGGTTATCTGCTACCCATTATATAGCAGAGATGTAGTAGAGAACTCATTATATAGCAGAGTTATCGGCCACAATGGACGCTCTGGAACATGAACGCCTCCCGCCAGGCAGGCGTTCCAGGTTTTGGGCTTATTTAAATGTTGAACGGCTTCTCGGATTGTTACCTCGGTTCTGATCGCAATGCTAGCAAAGTTGATTTTGTTCTCTGGGCAGAATCTCATTACTCTTGAGAATGTAGTATCTGAGCGACGGGAGATACTTTACGGCATAACTCTCTCCGATTAGTTCGATCGCTCTGGTCTTGAACACAAGTCATTTTCGATGAAGCTACGTCTCTCGCGTCTCATTTTGAAAATGAGTTCTCTCTCTCCAAACATGAGCCATGGCCGTGATTTAAGAGAGCTTAGATGTTCATTTTTTATTTGGTCTTCTTGTTGGTTTTACTTTGACATATGAGAGTGAAGGTTGAAGAAAGGGAGAAGAAATTCTCTTATGCGTTCAAAGGTTTAAAGAAAACAAAGAAGAAACAAGAACTTGATGCAACTTAACTTTCATAACATAGCATACATACTTGCATACATAGTCAAGACATTACATGTTAGCTTTTTCTTATAGACTATAAAGAAAGATAACTTATGACAAAAACATCAAACATAAGCCATGCTTTATCTAACCTAACACATCTCAAAGCATGGTCACTTAAGACTTTACAAAAAGATACACCGTGCATCTTCATTGTCCTTAAGGAAAATATTCCTTAATATTTTCCTTAATGACACCTAAAGTAGCTCTTAGACATTTGAGTCTTCCTTTAGGCAAGGACTTCATCAAAATATTGGCATGTCGATCATAGGAACAATAATGACCGAGTTTCACCTCATCATCTCCTTTAGCTCGTCGACTGGAAGGAAACTCAACCTTGACATGTTTCGTTCCTCCATTTGCAGCGGGTTCTTTGCCTTGATCGTCATTCGGACATCTTTCATCTTGAACGAGAGTTTTTGGCGTCGGCTTGATCCGCTTAATTCGAAATTTCTTCGAAGGTCCGGGAACCAAATCTCGAATCTGATTTTTTTTACCCATAGCCATCTCCTCCTTCATCGCATGTCTCCGTTCATCATATTTCATTACTTCTTCTACCGAAGAAGGTTCTAACATAGCATACATGCATTTTTCAAACGTGTTCGACATAGGCGAGACAAGAAGTGGGTCATCTTCATCATGTGAAACATAGCTAACACTTTCACGACTCTCATAGAACTTCAAAGGAAAGCTTTTTTTGGTCATAACCACCTTCGCCAACATCACATCTTTCGGATCATACACAACACATGCATTATCTGAATAAAAGAGTGTATCCTCTTTCAACCATTCTTGCATCAAAAGATTTTGAGTTAAATGAGGAACAAAGGGAACATCGGCAATATACTTTGTACCTTGCTTCGTGTTGACCGGTATGGATCCTCTTCCTTCGGCTTGAATGACTTTGCCATCTCCTAGTCGAACCTTAGTCTTGATGGATTTGTTCAAGCTCAAAAACATCTTTTCATCTTTACACATGTGACTTGTGCAACCACTATCAATGAGCCATATTTGCTCATTTTTCTCTTCATTGGTCGCCATAAAGAGCCATTCATTAGCCTCCTCTTGATCATCAGAAAAGTTTGCTTGTTGGGGTTGAATGTTTGCTTGTTTTTTCAGCCGACAATTTCTTTCGAGATGCCCCATTTTCTTACAATAGTTGCATCGGATTGCACCTTTTTCTTTGTACCAACAATCACTCTCGACGTGATTGTTTCGAAAGCAGATTTTGCACGGTTGTGTCGGCTTCGCTTTGCACTTGTAATTTTCAGCAACGGTATCTTCATCATCCTTGTCTTCACCTCTGCTTTTACCCTCTTTTGCTTGTTGCTTTCCTTTGCTCTTCACTTTAAAGGCCGGTAAAGCTCCTTCGGTGGCACCTTCTTCTCTCATATTTGCCCGTTGCTCTTGAGTTTGAAGCTTGCTAATAAGTTTGGCAACCGATAGAGTTTTAAGATCGCATGATTCCTCAATTGCGGAAATTTTCGCCTCAAACTTCGAAGGTAGGCTTATCATCATCTTTTCCACCACCTTTGCATCATTGAAGTCTTCTCCCATCAACCTTATTTTGTTAACGAGGTCTAAGAGTTTGGACGAATACTCCTTTACCGAATCTTCATCCTTCATCTTCAACATTTCAAACTCTCTTTTTAAGGTTAAGAGTTTGATAGTCTTCACTCTTTCGCTTCCTTCAAACTCATCCTTCAACTTATCCCAAGCTTCTTTCAGATTTTCACAAGTCATGATCCTTGTGAAGATTGTATCGGAAAGAGCCGAGTGCAAACATGTGAGGGCTCTTGGCTTTTTGGCCATATCTTCTTCATGCTTCTTCATTTGAGCAATAGTCGGGTTTGCTCGTAAGGCCGGTGGATCTTGATCACTTTCCACCACATCCCATAGACATAGAGCTTTTAAGTATGCTTTCATCTTGATAGCCCATATGTGATAGTTTTCGCCATTGAAAACCGGAGGTCCCGTGCTTAGAGAGTTGCTCGCCATCTTTCTTTGATTTCTTCTTTCTGTTGTTTTTTTTTTCACTCACAAGTCCCTCAAGAAGTATGCTCTGATACCATTTGTTGGTTTTACTTTGACATATGAGAGTGAAGGTTGAAGAAAGGGAGAAGAAATTCTCTTATGCGTTCAAAGGTTTAAAGAAAACAAAGAAGAAACAAGAACTTGATGCAACTTAACTTTCATAACATAGCATTAGACTTGCCCAACCGCCGGTTAACCGTAACCGGCGGTTGGTAACCGGCGGTTGGCGGTTAGTCCGACGGACTAACCGCCGTCTAACCGGCCGGGGGCGGTTGACGGTTAGCCGCCCCCGGTTGACGGTTAGACTAACCGGCGGTTGACTAACCGCCGGTTACGGTTGACCGGCGGTTAAAACCGCCGGTTTTTTTTTTTTTTTTTTTTTTTTTTTTTTTTTTTTTTTGGTTGAAAATTCAGGTTTGAATAAATATTCGGTGTATTATTTGGTCGAAAGTCGGACTGAATGTATTACAAAATTTTAATTGAACCAATTACAATACAATACATTAAATTAAAACAAAATATGGTGTGGTGAGAACTCAGACTCCGTCCGGTCCGAATCCGTTCTCCGCAAATCTTGAAGTACCTTAGTACTGGACTTCAGTTCAGCAAGTCCAGGCAAGAAAGCAGCGAATGATCTATGGAGCCGTGACGAATCAAGTATGATCCGTCAAAGCATCCATAGATCACACGGTGCTAACTCGCCTGCACTTACTGAACTGAAGCGGCGAAGCCCCTCTTCTTCGAAATCTTCTTCCCCTAGAAAAAAATGCGTAAACTTAAGTTAGATTAGATGGTTAATTAAAAAAAGAATAAAAATTAATTAAAGAGCTAATTACTTATCTTTTTCGGGCTTCGTCGTCACTCGTCGTAACTCGTAACCGGCTTGTGCAAATCTTGAAATACCTAAAAATAATAATTTATTTGTTAGTTATAAACGTTACAATTATTTAAAATTAAAAAGTTAATACGGCGATTGATACTTATCTTTTTCGGGCTTCGTCGTCGTAATTGGCTTGTGCAAATCTTGAAGTACCTGAAAATAACAATTCATTAGTTAGCGATAAACATAACAATTATTTGTATCAAAAACAATATAAGAGATGTATACAGTATACTTATCTTTTTTCGGGCGTCTTTGTTGATGTGGAGTTCACGCCTCGCCGTCGCCGATCCCGAATGTCTCTAATCCTCGCCGCCGTCGTTGCCGCCGCTTGTCTCCGTGCCGGTGGTGTCATCGAATACGTCGTCGGGCGAGTCGCTGTTCGGGTCATCTTGGGTGCGATACTCGGCTCGAGTCCAATCATCGAGAAGACATTGGTACTCGAGGTTGTCGACACCCAAGTTCGAACGCTTTTCGCTCAAAGTCAAACCGCCCATGCTAAAAGCATGCTCCACCGCGACGGTCGAAACCGGGACGACAAGGATCTCCCGAGCAATCCTCGCCAACGTTGGATACGTTGGCGACACCCTCGACCACCATCGAAGGACGTTGAAGCTATCATCGTCCTCGAACTCGAAAGTCGTCGTCATAAAGTTATCGAGTTCTACGTAGGGGTTTTGGGAGGACCTTGGACGCTTGTTTGCGTTGAGGATGTCGTAGTAGTCGGCTAATCGTGAAGATCGACTACTACTAGAAGTAGATTGACCCTGACGAGGTGGGTCATGACCGAAATCGGGCTTATACTCTTTAAAGATATCCTTTAAAGAGTCATATGCTCGATCAAGTACGCGCTCCAATAAAAGCTATCGACGGTACGACCCGACGATATCTTGAAATAGTAACATTCTAGTAATCTACCCGTACCCTCTAAACGCCATCTCGGATCCAATATCTTCGCTATAAGGAAGATATCAGGTAACTCAAAAAATATTTGAGCCACTTGGTAGTCATGCTCTCAACGGCCTCGCCGACTACTGGATCATTCCGACACCCGTCGAGGATGATTGCGACTTTAACGCAATGATCTAACGCTAATATTGATGTCGGGTAATATGAACCCGACATCGCCTCGGTGGCGTCGTGAAATACTTGAAGTATCTCACATAAGCTGTTGCACGTATCCCACATCTGTGGAAAGACCTGAACCGAACACTCGATTTCGGCAAAGAAATCGGCGAGATGCTGTCGATATTCCATCGAGCCAAACAACAGCTTGTAGGTGGAATTCCACCTGTTGGGTACGTCTAAACTAAACTTCTTGACCGGAACATTCTCCCTAGCGCAGTACCGCTTCCACTTCTTAAATAAAGACGGGTGCCGCATCAGGTAACTGATTGCGTAGCGTATAGGCTGCACTTGTTCCGTTAAACTACCGAGCGCGTCTTGCACACACAGGTTAAGTATGTGACAAAAACAACGCACGTGGAAAAACCGTCCGCCGAATGACGGTTGACAGTACTCGATCAAACGTTCTATGCTCGCGTTGTTTGCGCTCGCATTGTCGAACGATACTGAAAAGACTTTATTGAGTATCCTATACTCTGATAAGATACCCCTAAGCTTGATCGCAATGTTTTGCGCACTGTGTGCTTCATCGAACTCCCTATATGCGATCAAGCGCTTTTGTATCGTCCACGAATCATCGATCCAGTGGCATGTAACGCCCATGTACGAGTTACGTTGCCAATGATCGCTCCATATATCGGAGCAAATCGACACCTTAGTTTCTAAATTACCTAATAGAACTACCAAGTCGCGTTTAAGCGCGAGTACGGTCTTCCTAGTGTCCCGCGTAAGTGTGCTCCGCGAAACTTTCTTCGCCTGCGGGTTATATGCCGTTTTGATCCAATGTTCATAGATCGGATCATCGGCAAACCGAAAGGGAAGATGCTTCGCGGCTACAAACTTCGCAAGTTCGCGGCGCGCAACGTCTTCGTTGTAATGAAACAACGTTGCGCTTCCGCCGGCGGGGCCCGAAGCGGACGAATCCGTACCTCCGAACATTTGACTTTGGTTTTGTCCTAATCCTAACATAGTCGGGTGTTTCGAACGGAGATGGGCATTCATTGACCCATATCCGCCACCCTTCATAAAAGGATATTCCTTAGCGCAGTAGTTACAAACTGCTCTAAATTGGTTAATTGTACTGGTCGGTACCTTCTTGAAGTGTACCGCGAAGAGGTCGGACTGTAGCCGCCGCGAGCGGCCGGTGCCGCTGCCGGTCTCGGTCTGCGTCTGCGTCTGCGCTTCCGTCTCTGTCTGCGCGGCTTGCGAGCTATATCCCGGCGATGGAGCGAACTCTGGCATGTTGAAGTCCTCGCCGAGCACGGCGCCAAGGTCCAACATCTCGTTCGCCGAATATTCTTGGTAGTCATCTTGCGATGAACTACCAACAACTTGCTTCCCTTTGCTGCCCCTCGTTCCGCGAGAACCACGTCGACCACCACGATCCATCTAGTCTAAAATATACTACACGGACACGAAAAAATAACGTTAGATAAAAAAAATGAAAAACGGCAAAAAACGATACCGAGGGCGGCGGTGGCGGGCGGGCAGGCGGAGGTGGTGGCCGGTGGGCGGCGGTCGGGGTGGCAGGGCGGCAGCAGGGTGGCGGGGCGGCGGCGGCAGGTGGCGGGGGGGGCGGGTGCGGCAGCGGGGTGGCGGGGCGGTGTGCGGCAGCGGGGTGGCAGAGCCGGGCAGGCAGAGGCGGTGGGCGGCGGGCTGCGGGCGGCAGCGGGGTGGCGGGGCGGGGGTGGTGGGCGGGCGGCGGCGGGGTGGCAGGGCGGGCAGCGGGCACGCGGAGGCGGGGGGCGGCGGGCTGCGGGCGGCAGCGGGGTGGGGCGGGGCGGTGGGGTGGTGGGCGGGCGGCGGCGGGGTGGCGGGGCGGGGCGGTGGGGTGGTGGGCGGGCGGCGGCGGGGTGGCAGGGCGGCAGCGGGCACGCGGAGGCGGGGGGCAGCGGGCTGCGGGCGGCAGCGGGGTGGCAGGGCGGCAGCGGGGTGGCGGGGCGGTGGGTGGTGGGCGGGGCGGCGGCGGGGTGGCGGGGCGGTGGGGTGGTGGGCGGGCGGCGGCGGGGTGGCGGGGCGGGCGGCGGAAACGGGCGGTGGGCGGCAGGGGGTGGCAGGGCGGGCGGCGGTGGCGGTCGGGAGTCGGGACCGGTGTTGTGTTTTAATTAGAGTTTTATTTAATTTTCGGGACGGGCGGTCGAAAAAATTTCGCGTCGGTTCGTGAGAGCGAGTGGAGTGCGAGACTACGAGATAGCGAGAGATATTGAGAAGATTGAATTGAGAGTTGTGTTTTTTTGGATTTGGGTAGGTGTATTTGTAGAAGTTTTTAAAAAAATAGCCGTTAACCGCCGGTTAGACGGTTAACCCCCGGTTACACGGTTAACCGCCGGTTACAACGGCTATTTATTTAATTTTTTTTTTTTTTTTTCTTTCAACGGCTATATTATAATAAAAAAAAAATTCAAATTTTTTTTTTTACAACTTTACAACGGCTATATAAATAATAAAAAAAAAAAAAAAAAAAAAATTAAATTATTGACCGCCGGTTAACCGCCTAACCGGCGGTTTTTAACCGGCGGTTAGCGGTTGGTCGGACCGACCAACCGCGCCGTAACCGGCAACCCACGGTTGCCGGTTACGGTTGGTGCCGGTTACGGTTATTAACCGTAACCGGCGGTTACGTAACCGGCGGTTAACGGTTGTAACCGCCGGTTACGGTTAATATTGGGCATGTCTACATAGCATACATACTTGCATACATAGTCAAGACATTACATGTTAGCTTTTTCTTATAGACTATAAAGAAAGATAACTTATGACAAAAAACATCAAACATAAACCATGCTTTGTCTAACCTAACACATCTCAAAGCATGGTCACTTAAGACTTTACAAAAAGCTACACCATGCATCATCATTGTCCTTAAGGAAAATATTATAATACATATAATATTTTAACACTTCTCAACCCACTCACACTAAAGGCCGAAATCTTGAGAGCAAGCGAAGGTCGTTGTTGAGTTGCTGTTCTCAACCTCATTCTCGACTTATGAGGCCGAATTGATCTTGGCTAATGACTAAGTCATTTCGAGCCAAGCATGTCACACACAATACACATCTAGGCTGCTTCTGTTTGAGGAAAAATAAAGAGCATCACCACTCTAGCCATCTCTTTGTAGTGGGTGTTGTACATGTTTCGTAGAGGTCGACCTAGGGATTTCTTGTCCCGAGGGTAACAAATGCTAGCAATGAGTACGCCACAAAGTTACTTGTCCTAGGCTTCGAGCTGCCTTTCTCTTGGTTGGGTTTTCGGTAATGGCAAGCTTTTGATATTTCAGCCATCTCAAGTTTCTATCTAATCTTCTTGTTCCTATCCCTAGCTCGGTCTGCTTTGAAAGGTAGCCCCTCGGATCTTTTACATGTGCCCTCGAGCACGCGATTTCTAGGACCTCATAGGGTTACCCAACATCAGCCTATCCAAACACCTCTCCCAAACCGGCAATAGTGAATCCTAAATTGTCCCAATACAGACAACTGTCAGGACCCAAAGAAAGTGGAAATCATTGACTATTTGGGGTATGAATATGATTGGATTACAGTGGAATTAGTTTGCGTTTCGTTTGAGTTGGGCCAAGTTTATTCATTTAGTATATTAGTATCCAAGTCTCTTTAGCCAATTATAAATACTGTACTTAGAGACGTTTATTTTCATTAAGCAAGAATATATTCTTTTCCTAATCCTCTCTGTCTCTTTCCTCACTCTCGTGTAACTCTCGCTCTCAATCTCTCCCTCTTCTCTATCTCACAATCTATACAAAATTCTTCTTTGTTCTTCTTCGATTATCCCTCGGGTTATTACAACAACATGGATTCTTCTACATGTGCCCTCGAGCACGCAATTTCAAGGAACTTATAGGGTTACTAGAGCCGTCAAATGGGCCTGCGGCCCGCGGGCTGGCCTGCCCTGCCCCGCCAAAGGAGCGGGTTGGGCCTCAAATTTTCAGGCCCGCCACATAGCGGGCGTAGGCGGGCTCCGCAGGCTTCGGCGGGGCGGGGCGGACTAGCCTGCGGGCCGGCCCGCCCATTATTAAAAAATAATATTATATATTTTAATTATATTATATTTTTTAAATATTATTTTGGACTTTAATTTCTATTTTTTAATGGGCCAATGGACCTATAATTAATTATTGTATTGGGGTTTATTTTTTTTCAATGAACCAAGTTTTTAATTTAAATTTATTTTTATTTTTTTTCAATTTTTTCACTATGGGTGGGCCGCCCGCCGTCGGGACGGGCCTTCATTTCCCAGGCCCGCTGAATGGTGGGCCGGTCCGTGCCCGCCCCGCCAAATAGCGGGCTTTGGCGGGTTACGGGCCGGCCCGCTCCGCCGGCCAGTTTTGACCGCTCTAAGGGTTACCCAACATAAGCCTATCCAAACAATCCCCAATTGGCAATAGTGAATCCTAAGTTGGCACAATACAAACAACACGAGCAAACCTCAAGGAGAGGAGTAAACCCCGCTTCTGGATATAACCTCTGTAAAAATCTTGGTCTCACTTTACCTTACAGTCCTTTATATTTTTGTGAGATAAACATCCAAAACGTTTTTCAAACTATCATCAGATAACTCCAAAAATATTTTTAAAGTTAAAGTTGATAACTCGAATATTTTTCTGTTTTCCAAGATATAACATAATATGTCTTGTTATCATTTTTTCTCAAATAGAATTTTTTGAAAAGAAAAGAATTATTTAATAAGCATGTATTTTATACTTCATATCTTAAAGTGTGTGACTATGGACCATAATAAGCATATTATCATCTACATCATGAAGTAGGTGACCAGAGCATTGAGGGGCGTGAGAGTCTTTGCATAGAATCGTCACTTCGGGCCAAGCATTGAGGTGCGTAAGATTTTTCACTATAAAGGAAGATAAGGTGTAATAAGATTTACTACATGCCAACATTTTAATTTTGTATAATAAACATGTCGATCGATCAACTTCTTATAACCACGATGAAGATACCTCTTATGTCAGGTTTATATGGATATTTCTAAGGACAAATTGTGGGATGTACCAATCATCCGATCGATTTTGGTCTCGTATAGAAGAAGCTTCCAACAAAGGAAAGCATGAGCATTGGGAGGTTCGTTTTCGTACCAAGAGATCTATCCAAGCACGATTTCAAGCAATCGAACAATCGAGAACGCAACCAAGAGACTCCATGCATGAATAAAAGTAGTAAAAGATATGCATCACAGTGGTGCTTCAAAGGAAGATATAGTCCGTATTAACATTTTTTAAGTCATTTTTATTTCTCGAGCAAGAAGTGTTAATAATTTTATACAACCTGTAGATGCGCAGAGCAAAAGTGTTGTTCGCACAACATCCTAAATTCAAATCCAAATGGAAATACAATCATGTTTGGGATATTGTCAAAAATTTGAAAAATTTAACGATGGTGCTGCGAGTTTTTCGGGGCAAACATCCCCTGGTATCCCTTCATTTTATCTAAACTTAGATGAATCATATAAATTTGTTGGTGATTCTCCATCAGAAAGACCTATTGGTGTGAAGAAAGCCAAACTAAAAAGAAAGATAAATTATCATACGTCATCGATCATTAACACCGTGTAGAAAGCCAACAATAAACTCCTTGATGAGTTGAGAAAAACAAATGAATAATTGAAACACCAATTAGAAAAGAAAAGCAAGTCCCACACCATAAAAGAAATGGGGGAAGAAAATAGAATTTCGTTTCAAGTTGTGACTCCATAAAAGATCTCAAGGGTTCAAGAATATGTTGAAGCTGAAAAGACACTCATTTGCAAAAAAAGAGCTAAAGAAAACCAACAAGATCAATTTTAAATAAATGCATTTGGCCAATTGTTCAATAGTATTGGAGGAAACGATATTGGTCTGCCATATTACTAAATATGTTGTTGGTTTGATGACTTATGATGTATTATCATTTTCTGTACATTTGTTATTTTTCATGGTTTATGATGTATGAAGTTCATAGATTTCAAAATTTGTTTGTCTCATCCGATCTATGGACATTCATATGTCTTGTGATGCAAAATCGTTAAAACATGTCCTATTACATGAAGAGCCTAGGGTGAAAACATGTCCAAATATGTCCATTTAAAACATGTCTATTAATCGTTAAAACATCTATTTAATACATGTTCATTTATTTCTGAGTCTATTTGTAAGACTCCAAAACTTTTCTGGGTTTATCTGGAAGACTTCAAAACTTTTAAGCAAATGAACAGTGTAAATACAATATTAAGATTTGAGGTGAGAGAAATTCACAATATACCCATTTTACGTATACGAATGGGTATCTGTTGGAGGCTTTTTTTATGTTTGTGTTGGAGAATAGGTATCGATTGGACTTGGTCTGAGTGGTTTTAAAGTCAATTTCGATGGTGAAATACACCAATCGCGGAATGGTGCCCATAATTTAGGTTTGTGGCTGGGGACTCAAATGGATGATGCGTGGGATGTGTACCATTTTCTCCCGAGTTGATTTTGAACCGAAGACTATTGAAGCGATAGCGGCAAGATCGTTTATCATGTTAGCATGTCGTAAGGGATGGAAAGACATCATTATCGAGGTTGATTGCATGAATGTAGTCAAGATGTTAGCTTCACGAAGTAGAGACTCAGGATCTATTGGGTGTATTATTGTAAAGTGTTGACATGGTTATCTCTCATTAGTTCGATTGAATTTTGTTTCGCTAAAAGGAACTGTAGCAACATAGCTCATCACTTAGCAAACACTCCCGGTTTCGATGGAGAGGGACGAATAGCTCATATTAGGATTGATTTATGTGTTTAGAAGCTGGTGAATAAATACAAGAATATTTTATGCACTTTTTTGGTTTAGTGCAGATAATCGGTTCTGTTTGGACTGATTATCGATTCTCAATCGAATAGTGATGATGTATGAGGATGCAGAAGATATCTTGCCCCAACAGTGAATGTGTGTCTGTGTGTGTAAAAATGAAAGCATAAAAGACACAAAATTTGTTATAGAAGTTCACATATATGAAATTATTCTGTCTCGCTTTCTTTCCCTTCGTAAGGTATCATTATAAGATTTGAATGTGCAACAATTCGTTTAGCTATACTTTTCTAACAAAACTCTTAGTATCACTCTTTCTAATTCAACTGTTTTTCATAGTTGTTGGATAATATTTTCCATTGAACACCTTCTATGGGTACAAGACTTCTCACTTGTAATTCTCTTCAAAATTTCTTGCGTGTGTGAGAACTTCAATTTGCAAAACTCTACTTTTCAACACGACTCTCCAAGTATTTATAGTTGGAGATCTGTAAGTGACTGCTGCTTTGAATGAGGACAAAGCGTTCAAAACTGGCTTCTTTATGCGCACTAAAGGCGGTTACTCGAAATGGCTCTATTGACTCCTTTGTGTCTGGGTCTAATTTTTTATGTGTCCAAAATGGGATAAACTCCAAGCTGAATGGCTCTTATGGTGCAGCTTATACTTCTAATAATATTCAAGGTTTGCAGTTTATCTTGATTCACATTCAAATTGATTGTCGATATAAGTTTCAAGTTCTTGATTAGACGATATTTGAGAAAATGGATAGCACTAAGGTCAGTTTGCGCCTGACCAACGAAGTCCGATTTGGTTAGTTCGGTTTAATTCTGTTTTAGTTCATCTCAATTTCGGTTCGGGTTTGTTTGAGTTCATTCATTTTTTCAATCACCGAAATAGATATCAAATTGAATTAATTAATTTAATCAACAGTTGAACTTTAACAACCATCTCGGGTCATGGCTGCGTTATTATTTTCAAATACTCAGTAATAAAATTAAGGCTTAATATATTTTCCGTCATGTATGTTAAAGGGGTGGCATTTTAATGGCACTTAGCTTAAGGGTGGCAATTTTAGTCTTGTAAGTATCAAAATTGAAGCAATTTAAGGACATCTCGGGCCATGGCTTCTGTTTGTCCTCTTTCCGTACTCATACCATATTGTCCTCGACCCCTTCCTCTTCCTCGATTTATAGATTCCCGCTAACTCTAGAATGATCAGCCGTTGACTCTTCTCGCAACACTTGGCAATTCCTAGCAAAATGTCCCGGTTGCCCACATCTAAAACATTCACCCGTGAGCCATCTGCATACACCCCTATGATTCTTACCACAATGTCCACACGCTGGCACCGGTTGAGAAGTTTCTATACCTCAACCAGCTGATCTCGTTTCGCCTATATTGCTCTTTGCGGGGCTGCCTTGGACATTTGTCGGCTTAGGCGCTTTATACGTCCTCTTCATTTTCCCACTAGATGATTCCTTGCCTTGCCTTCTTTTACTGCTTTGAAAATTTCGGAATTCCATCTCTAATCTTTCTGCACGTATAACCGCCGCTCTCAGTTTTCCATACGATTTCATATTTGATGGTATGATACGATTACAAATAGTATATCGAAGTTTAGCCTTAAATCTCTTATATTTGTTTCTTTCTGTGGCGACCATATGAGAAGCATAATGAGATAGCTGATTAAACAGCACTTCGTATTCAGCCACATATTTGTTTCCTTGTTTAAGCTCAAGGAACTCATTTTCCTTTCGATCTTTATAGACTTCGGGCATGTAGGTATCATTAAACTCTCTTAAGAAGTCCTCCCAAGTCAATACTGGTGGTTGTATCATACTGTTCGGGATAGTCTCCCATCATTCGTAAGCATGTCCTTGTAAGAGTGAGACGGCATAGTCAAATTTTTCTTCTGTCGTGCATCGCATCATATTCAGCACCCTTTCTGTTCGCTTTAATCATGTCTCCGCCTCAGCGGCATTAGTCGTACCCATAAAGTCCACAACACCCATCTTTCTTAATTTATCATACTGTCGTTCACGAGGGATTGGTCGGGGGTTTTCATGCTCATATTGCATAAGCATATGAGATGAATGTGATTCTTGTACGGCCGATCCTCCTCCTCCCTCTACAGTAGGTTCATCGTGTTCTATATGCATTGGTTCATCCGTTGCCATTTGCCTAAATATGCAAAATGATTTTCAGGGCAACACACAAAAGCACACATAGCATGCAGCGCCCCATTTTTCTATCACATTTTATGCACATATTTCATGCATCTATAAAATATTCACGTAAAATTTTTTGCTTTTCATAATCATTCCTATTAAATAAAAACAGGTGCGCACATCCGATCGAATCACTTTCACACATAATATACATATGTTCACATATCATGATTATTTAAACACCATACAAAAGTCGATAATGTTTTTTAGACTCTATGCAAACGATGAACATAGGGAAGCAGGATGGGAGCATAGCCGGCCGACCTTGAATCCATGTCTTTACGCGGAAGCTGTACTTTAAGACCTTCGCTAGCTATCTACAACAACTGTGAAAGCAAATATTCAGAGTATGATCGCAACATGTAAATCAATATTCGTAACTATAAAGTTGTAAACAGATAACATTCAAATTCCGTCAAGTTCACATAGTCATTCCTGTCATAAATTCAGTCACGTAACCATCGTTCATATGATCCTTATAACATATGCAATTCTATAGGTTGATACTTCCGTTATGAACTAGCTAGACTCGAACTATCGATCGTATATGTGCCCATGCATGGGACTCTGTAAGCATTTATGTATATGGTGCATGTACAGGACTCTCTCATCCCCCGATTTGTAGGGACGTAACCGTAGCATCTATATCGCATCATCCGAAGTCGTAGCAGTAATAAAGGTTTCTCTTTTCCTTTTAATATGTATCCATATGACATATACAAATAATCTTTCATATCAAATAGCATATCAAGTCCATTCATGTTTCACATATATCATGAAATCATCAATCAATCAATTCACATATAGCACATAAGGTACACGTAGATCATACTCACAAGTTTGGTGTAAAGTTCGAATATTCTTTATTTAGTCTTGTCGTCGCCTTTTTCGGGATTTTGACCTATAACGTCACTTCTGATAATCAACATGAGACTTACATGAATAATGCATATGCATGATATGCATGCTTTATGTATGAGCATGTTTCTATCTCGAACACCCAGCGTTCGGTTTATGGACTTGAACACTTTTGATAAAATTGGTCAAGTGTTTCTGCCCAGAACTGGCAGTGGGTACTTTTTCGAATATATCTTTTGATTCGGAGCATCAATTACCCTGATTCAAACTTCTTTAGACAGCCACCTTTATAATCTACAACTTTCATGTTTTACACTTTCTCTAATTCGAAGTGTATTTACTTTGAAAATGGGACACAATTGAAGTGGTTTTCGAAGTGATTTTTGAATGCTATTGTCCAGAAATGACAGTCAACATCTTTTCAACCATAACTTTCGATTCAGGGCATCAATTACCCTGATTCGAACTTTTATGGACAAGTAACTTGATTATCTACAACTTTCATGTTTTGCACATTATCTAGTTCGAAGTGTATCTACTTCGAAAATGCGACACAATAACTTTTCGAAGTGATTTTCGAATTGATTTTCGAATGTTGTTGTTCATAAATGACAGTCAACACCTTTTCAACCATTACTTTCGATTCGGGGCATCAAATATCCTGATTCGAACTTCAGACATCTAACTTGATTATCTACAACTTTCATGTTTCGCACTTTCTCTAATTCAAAGTCCATCGATTTCGAAAATGAGCAAGGACTCGAATCAAAGGTGATGAGCAACCAAAATGATCACAATTCCCTTTTTTTTTTCCTATCGAGAACCTTGTTTTATCCATATATGAGTATATCCAAACTTCATAGATTCGATTCTTATTTACCTTATAATATTAAGTAAGAGATTAAGTTTCTTTCAAAACCTTCTAAGAATGAAAGAAAATGAGATTTTGATAAAAAGTTACATATATACCTCACATGTGCTTAAGTTTCTCCTTATTTGTGTGCTTTGCTTGAACTTTGCTAGGATGTTTCAAAAGCCCTAAGATGCTGTTCTTGAGTTGTTTTCATGAATAAAAATAATGATATTTCGTGGTTGCTATGATTTATAAGATGATAAATTTAGTAAATAAGTGCTTACTAAGCTTTTATAAAGCATGAGGTGTCATCACCTCAAAGCTTTTAGCTCATGCATAACTTTTCGATACCTCTCTTCCTTCATTATAAAGTTTTCAATTCTCTTATATATAATGCACAAACTTTTCGATGTGAAGAAAAGTGTTCGATCTTCACATGATTTTTTTTCGTCTCTAAAAGAAATGTTTTCGATACTTACTCATACATAAAGTTTTCGAGATAAAATTTTCAGCACACTTGTACTAACTTTGACTTTATACTTAAAAATTTATCACCTCAACCAATCTTAGGATGAACATGCATGACACAAAATCATATAAATGCACGAACTTATGAGGTAAGGTTTTGGTTCCTGACAAACACCCCTCAAACATACATGACTAAAAATATATTAAAGCCTAAAATCAATTATCATTCAAAAAAGATAAAACAAAAAATATCGTGATAGATGTCAACAACTAGCCTTACTTAACGTGATAGGTATTGCAAACGAAATTAGAGACATTATTAAAACGGTATTCGCAAACACTACATATATTTGTTATTTAGCATTAAAATAGATGTGGTGCTTTTTTTACCCGAGTATGACAAAGAAACGTCAAGTGATAAGATTTTGTTGTGAATAAACATCTTAAATAACAACTTTGCATCTTAATTTGTTTCGTGTTAATTAAATTTAGAGTTTGTTGTTTTTTGGCATTGCAACATTTAATTTTGATAAATACACAACTTATTATTGATAATCAAACAATTTATTCTTATACAAGTCAAGTTCGTACATGTGCTCGATTCGAAAAACCAATATCTAAATATGAGCTCAGCGAGTTAAATCCATTTGGTCAACCAAGTTTTGAGGTGGTCAATGTAGTCAAATTGGCTTTGGGTTGTGAAATGGCGGTCAAACTCCATTGATCAACAATCAGCAAATTGATCAGCTGAGGAAACAACATTGCCCAAACCATAAGTTTTATAAACCATATATTTATAATGTTTCAACAAATTGGTTTTTAATTTTAGCCTTGCTTTTAAAAATACTCGGCTAAATCTCTCTATGCTCGAACTATTTCAAGAAAGCTATTGCAACTCATGGCATTTTAAGTGTTTTACAACATGTTAAGATCCTAGACCGGTGTTTTAAAATAAGTTTTTGAAAATTTCTTTTGTTTTAAAACACTTTAAAAATATTTGAGTTGCAATAACTCAGGTTCTTGAAAATATACGAGTATAGAGAGATTAAGCAAGTTTGGGTTTTAAACCAAACCGACAATACTCGACCTAATCCTCTTAAAATTGGTTTTGTGGTCTTTTAAAAACGTTTCAAAACTAAGCAAGTTAAAACCGGTTTGGTTGAAGTATTTTATCAAATACTTAAAATGCTTCAACTATGCATGCTAGAACTATGAATGGAATGAACACACGGTGTGTTTATATAAGTTCGGAGCTAACTCTCCTACGTCTCCCCTTATTCTCCGCAAGAAAGATACCCTATAAGACTTGATTTACACTCTATGATGTACAACCTCATTAGCTAGACTCTCACTAGAGCTGTCAAACGGGTCAGCCCGCCCCGCCCCGCCATGACCCGCCATTAAACGGGGCGGGGCGGCCCGCCCCGCCTCACAGCGGGGTGGCGGGCTAGCGGGCCAACCCGCAAAACTTGAAAATTAAAAAAAAAGCCAATATTTTATTAAATATATTACACATTCAAAATAATTCATATAAAAAATATATTTTATGTAATATATTAATTACTATTAAATATTATTTATTCATATTTTTTAATAGCGGGCCAACCCGCCCCGCCCCGCTTCAACCCGCGACCCAAACGGGTTGGCCCATGTAGGCCCGCTTTTAAACGGGCCTTTAATATATCAACCCACCCAGCCTATTTTTCATGGCGGGGCGGGCTAACCCGATGGGCTCGACCCATTTTGACAGCTCTAACTCTCACTAATTAAACTCCTACCATCAATCACGGTTACCTCGCAAGACTAACCGATCTACGATTGTACGCCGCAACTTCACAATCTGCTCATATATTTAACGTCTCTATTCTAAGAATCACTGTAGGGCAGCACCCTCACAGTCGTCACATAAATTTAAGTCTTAGTGCGAAGACTATAAACACATAATTTAACGTCTATGTGCTAAGACTATCACTCAATTAGTCTACTTAAGCTCATCTCTCTATTTTGTGAGAGAGGTATGTGAGTTTGATCATTGTAGTTCACTATATCTTTTGTATCTCGCACACTAAAGAAGAACTTCTCTCTAGATTTTATTTCTTGATCTTATTCTTCTCTTTTGGATATCTCATTTGATGTTTTCATGTTGTCTTTAGGATCCATGTTCTCTTCTAATGTTCTGCGTCTTTATTTATAGATTTTCAACTTTGATGTAACCGTTAGAGACATTAAAAGAATCGTTGGAAGCTTTTGGATTGTTCAAGTCCATTTTAGTCAAAGATGTCTGCTTAACTGGCTTGTACCTGGTACAGTAAGGACTTGTACATGAGTCCAATACTGGTTGACCATTACTAGTCCAGACCGAAACCGATCAGTACATTCCAGACCGACCGTCTCGGACCGAGTTGACGATCAGCGTTACCAACAGTTACCGACCGATTTTTTGCACTGAGCTCAAATTTGTTATCTATTTGTGCACATTTGATTAAATATGTTAGTAACACAATAATAAATTTTATGTAAAACCAAATTGTTAGATCGTTAAATCCAACACAACAGATTTTCAAGATTTTAAATGCTTTTCTATACAAACGGTCTTATTCCAAGTAATTTTGAGAACATAAAACGATCTTAGTTGGCAACCTTACAAAGCATTTAAAATACTCCAAGGCAAGCATTATTTTAAGGTTTTGATAGATCTAATCAATTAAGTAAATTCAAAACTTAATTTAGATCACCCATCAAAGCTTTTATATTGTACAGAAGTTGAACTTAATATATAGACAATTCTAGTTGACATCACGAAAGTTATATTAGATCGATGAATCCAATCTTAGATATCATCTCTTTCGTCAATATTTATTATTTCTCATATCGGGATAGAGACGGCAAGCAACCTTTATTATATTATTATTATATGGGAGATAGAACTATATGACTGGGTCTTGTATTTTAATGACTATTTATTAAATATCTTATATAAAGTTAATGACTACTACTGAAATTCTGTTGTCGTGCCTTCCATTTCTACAAAATATCATCATCTACAAACACAAATATGATATGATATATATCTACCCTACAGAATAATTAATGGATAACTTATTTAAAATTAGTAATTGACAGAATAATAATATCTAAGAATTTCTCGCCCGATTCTCCCAACTTTTTATGACCGGCTTCACAAGTAGGATACATTATTACGTACTTGTTGTTTTCTAACAATCAGACGAAGAATTGAACAACGGCCGACGCCGAAGAACAGATTCTACAGACAATAACAATAATCTTCCACTTGGCAAATTCTTCGATCGTCGTCCCCATCATAAACGAAGATAGAAATGTTTATTATTATCATGTTCTTCCCACGTTGTCAGTCACTTGTCCGACTGGTTAAAAATGAAATTTACCAAGTGAAAAAAGAAATATTGGGACGCGTTTTTCTGCCCATCTTCAAAAGTCTTAACAGTCAAAGGCAGACAACACAAACATCTTCATTAGTATTTTGTCCCAGAAGAGAAATTGTCGGGACAATGAGCAAGAACGCATTGCGTTTATGGTCCTTTGTCGTTCTTCTCCAGTTCGTCTCCCTGCAGTTGGTGCAGTGCCAGATTAATGAGCTGAGCCCACCCCAGTTGTCCAATTTCTTCTATACACAAGCTGCTTACAGTGGTCTTGAAAATCTCACCAATGATATTTTGTCCACAAAGTTTGTCGAAGATTACAGCTATTGCGTTAAGGATCCGTAAATGTTCTTTCTTGACTGACCACTTTAGTTTCTGGGATGAAAAGATCCCATCATTTTCTTTTTTCTTTCTAAGATTGATTTTTTCTTCTTCTACTGTTTGTACGTACGGATGAGGAAAATGCTTGTTTTTCACCTCTTTTTCTTTTTGGTGGGTATGGTGATGTGCAGGAAAGCTGAATGGAACACAGCTTTCAATTATTCTTCAGATTTGAGTTTCTTGACTTCTTGTCTGGTCAGAACTGGAGGTGGTATGTTCTTCTTCTCCTTCTACGTTTTCTCTTATGTTTCAACGGTCAGAAACTTCAGCTTATTTGATGGAATTTCAGTTCGTTGAACACTAGGAAGGTAGTATGATTTGTTTAATCAGCCTCTCTTTTTGATGAGGCTTCTCTTAGTATTGGAATCTTGTTGACAGTTTTATGCCGGAAAGGTCTAATCTAGCATCGTCGTTTTCTTTTCTTACCGAATAGTAACGCTTCTGATTCAATCATGGTTGAGTCAATCCTATGGCATGTTTCTTTGTAAGTTGTAGGTATCATCTAACTTGTGTTTTCGCTTGAATCAAGATAAAGATGTCTGCGTTTACGTTGCATATTCAGACATAATTCTGTCCTAGTTTGAATTAGTGACGTAGGATTGAAGATATGGACTATGACGCCTATCTAATATGACCTCGTTATCGATCGTATCCCATTTTGCCGTTCTTGAAGTTTATTATTACAGCCACCTGAAATCTCTGAATTGCAGATGTAACACGTCGATTGTGTACAGCAGCAGAAGTACAGATTTATCTAGAAAATTTGCAGGGGGGGAACCTTTTGCCTAACAGAAACTGCAATGCCTCCCATTGGAATAGTGGATGTGAACCTGGCTGGGCTTGTAGTCTCGACGATGATGGGCCCGTTGACTTAAAAGAATCGAAATACGTTCCCCCTCGAGGAACGGATTGCCAATCGTGTTGCGAAGGTTTCTTTTGCCCGGTTGGTGTAAGCTGTATGATCCGTAAGTCAATTCTCCGAGTGTTTTAAAGATAAAATTTTCAAATATCTCATGTAACATCATTGCAAGATTTTTTTCATTTTTTTTTCTTTCACTTTTCATAGCGTGCCCATTGGGCTCGTACTGCCCTGTTGCTACCCTAAACAACAATACTGGTAGATGTGACCCGTAAGTTCGAACTTTTGTCGCATTCTTCAATAGCCTCATGTTATTCTTACATTGTATCATGCGAACGTATAATAAGTTTTCTCGTGAAACTCGTTAGGTACTCTTACCAGATTCCACCGGAAATGCCGACACATACTTGTGGTGGTGCGAATATTTGGGGAGATGTTCGAAGTAACAGTGAGATTTTCTGTTCTGCTGGTTCTTATTGTCCGACGACCACTGCGAGCATAAACTGCAGCAGTGGGTGAGCCTTTTGCTGTCCAAAAGTTACAGTTTACGATAACTCAGATCGTTATATAAGCTTATATATAACAAGAAAAGCCATGCTTTGATTCATTGTTTTAATATCAATGCCTAATGTTCCCAGGAATTACTGCCCTATGGGTTCGACGAATCAGCAACGTAAGTTTGTTAGAACTTTGTATTAATCTTGAGCCCGAAATTGTTTTATGTGTGCAGACTCAGTTGATATTGATACAATACATCGTCTGTTTCGTCAGAGTTCTTGTCCTAAATATCTAAATACTACAGGATGCTTCAGGCTGACCACCTGTGACTCAAGAACTGCTAGTCAAAATATTCATGCATATGGAGTTATGCTTATTGTAAGTAGTTATCGACGTAATCTTTGTTTACAAGGTTATTGCAGTGGGAATAAATCGACAGTGATTTTCACCTACATACTGCAGTTTGAACTTATATACAATCGTAGTTGGACATTTGCATTATCGCTATATCGTCCCGTGGTGTTTTGCCTTATTTTGCAGGCTGCTTTAAGCACTATTCTGCTCATAATATACAACTGTTCGGACCAAATTCTTACCACCCGAGAAATTAGATATGCCAAGTACAGAGAAGCGGCGGTAAGAACTGTAAGAGAGAAGAACCGCGCGCGTGCCAGGTGGCAAGCAGCCAAAGAAGCAGCGAAAAAGCATGCTTTCGAACTGAGTTCCTCATTGTCCGGTAGATTTTCCAGGAAAGCACCACCAGATTCTGACCGAGTAAAAATTTTGGATGATTCAGCAAATGAAATCACGGATGGATTAAGCCCTTCAACGTCTCAGATATCAGCTGCTACTTCTGAGAAAAGCAAAAGAGACCCCAGTCATTACGTGGATATGATAGATTTCAAGGAAGGCGATTTGAGCAGCTTTGACGCTGTCGATTTGGATCCCAAAGCAAAGAATATCAAGAAAAAGAATCAAAAAGAAAATGAAATCCACACTCATAGTCAGATCTTCAAGTATGCATACTCGCAGCTCGAGAAAGAAAAGGCCATGCAGCAGCAAAACAAGAACCTCACCTTCTCGGGGGTTCTCTCAATGGCTACCAGCACAGACACTCGAAAGCGACCTTTGATCGAAATTGCTTTTAAGGACTTAACCGTGACTCTCAAAGCTAAGCATAAGAGGCTCCTGAGGTGTGTGACTGGGAAGATAAGGCCCGGTCGTATTACAGCCACCATGGGACCTTCAGGAGCTGGCAAAACAACTTTTCTTTCTGCTTTGGCTGGAAAAGCACACGGATGTAATGTTAGTGGCATGATCTTGATCAACGGGAAATCAGTTTCGGTCCATTCTTACAGAAAAATCATCGGTTTTGTGCCTCAAGATGATATAGTGCATGGAAATTTAACCGTGGAGGAGAATCTTTGGTTCAGCGCGAGATGCAGGTATCCAAATTCTATATACAGTTTTTTTATCAGCGATAGATTTTATACAACTATTCTTTAGTTTAACAAGCGAAACTTTCATCGAAAGCATAAAACCAGTTTTATCAAATCCTATTTTTGGTCATAAATTACAGTTCGTAGTAAATGCATTTAAAGTTTACATGCTTAAAGACTCCCTGCAGATTTACTGAAGCCGGAAAAGGTTCTTATCGTTGAGAGGGTCATCGACTCCTTGGGGTTGCAGGCTATACGAGGCTCCTTGGTTGGAACAGTAGAGAAACGAGGAATATCCGGCGGTCAAAGGAAACGAGTCAATGTTGGTCTTGAGTTAGTGATGGAACCTTCACTTTTGTTCTTAGATGAACCAACTTCTGGTTTAGATAGTTCATCTTCTCAGTTACTGCTTCGAGCCCTTAGGAGAGAAGCTCTCGAAGGGGTAAACATTTGCATGGTCGTTCACCAACCGAGGTAATAACCGAACGTATATATGTTGTCTTATTTTGCTGTTGATGCATTGCATGCAACCTTAATTTTGTGTATGCAGCTATACGTTATTCCAGATGTTTGACGACTTAATACTTCTGGCGAAAGGAGGACTAACTGTCTACCATGGCCCTGCGAAAAAAGTGGAAGACTATTTTTCTTCCTTAGGCATAATTGTGCCGGAACGAATAAACCCGCCTGATTATTTCATAGATATTCTAGAGGGGATGGTCAAGACAAACTCAAGCTCGGGGGTTAAATACACAGAGCTGCCCGTGAGATGGATGATTCACAAAGGATATCCTATTCCACCAGACATGAGCATAAGCAATTCCCAGTCAGCCGTCTCCACGCCAAACATGGTTCATAATCATGACAATGATTTCCATGATTCTGTGACCGAGGAACAATCTTTTGCTGGTGAAGTTTGGCAAGATGTTAGGGCTAACGTGGAAAAGAAGCGGGACATGATTAGGCACAATTTCTTGAAGTCGACAGACTTGTCCTATCGAAAAACTCCCAATGTTCTCTTACAGTACAAGTACTTTCTTGGGAGGTTGGTAACACAACTATTTTATGGGCTTTTCTTTGGCTTTACCATTAGTTCTTCCTCCTTCAAAGGGCTCATCGGTTTTCCTATGATACTAAGCAGAGTCGGGAAGCAGCGCTTCAGAGATGCCAAAGCGCAAGCCACCGATTATCTGATTCTGTTAATCGCCGGTGCCTGCTTGGGATCGCTTACCAAAGCTAGCGACAATACGTTTGGTTTTGGAGCTTATACGTACACAATAATTGCTGTCTGTAAGTTCCCGAGCCATTACGCCATTTGCATATTTCTCATCCTAACTACCTAGAAGGAACAGCACTGTCTATTGTCTAAATTGACAAATAGATATCACTGATTTAAACATGGAGCTGATACTCATTCTTGTCGTCCTTTTGCTATCATTTGTCCATTTGTTTCAGCCCTTTTGTGCAAGATCGCGGCGTTGAGGTCATTTTCGCAAGACAGATTACAGTACTGGAGGGAAAGTGCGTCCGGCATCAGCAGCCTAGCCCATTTTGCATCGAAAGACACGGTCGATCTGTTCAACATAGCAATAAAGCCCGTGGTCTACCTCTCCATGTTTTACTTCTTCAGCTATCCAAGATCAACTTTCGCCTTTAACTACGCAGTTTTGCTCTGCCTCGTCTACTGCGTAACTGGCATAGGCTACGCCCTTGCCATATTCCTCGATCCCAGTCCCTCCCAGCTGGTAATAAAAATAAATAAATAAAATGCCCTCTTACTACATACCAAAACGTTATTTTTAATTATTACGCAGGCTTCCGTACTTCTCCCAGTGGTGTTGACTCTCCTTGCAACGCAGCTAAATGCGAGCAACTTCGTGAAAGAATTAGCCAACTTTTGCTACCCGAAGTGGGCGCTCGAAGCATTCGTCATTGCAAACGCAGAACGGTATGCTTCTGCTATATGTTTACTCTTCTGGTTTCTTTGAGCTTGCGGGCCTTCGTTGCTTATTATTTTTTTTTTTTCCAGATATTACGGCGTGTGGCTACTGACACGGTGTGGTTTGCTTCAAAAGTATGGCTATAACGTTCATCATTGGGCTCTTCGTTTGTCTCTGCTGATTCTTGCTGGTGTAGCTAGTCGTGTGGTAGCTTTTATTGGTATGGTCACTTTCCAAAAGAAGTGATTCCATTCGTCGTGAATGAGAATAGTCCGATCCGAGGTAGCATTGTTTCTAAGTTTGAGATGCCTGCGTCTGCGTTAGTTATATACATTCACACGCACACGCACATTTGGACATATATTGGTGGAACTCATCAAAGCTTTTGTATTGAGGGAGAATGAGTTGGTTTAATATGCTACCCAGATGTCTTAATTTCTATGGTAGGAGGTGAAGTAATCATTCAATATGATATTAGAGTTCAGATCAAGAGATCATATGTACAAATTCTTGCGACTATAAAATTCATGTCAAAGGTGATATTAGAAAAGAATCGATGTGAATGCGAGGGGTGTTGAAAGTATGATAAACTCCCTGGATGTTTAAACTTTTAGTTAAGTGGTGTAAACACGTAATGTATTACACCGAGCGCTAGGCTTGGCAATGGGACGAGGGGCTAATCTCTATCCCTTCCCCAACACTTGTCGGGGAATCCCCTCCATGTCCCCGTTAAGCAAATGGGGAGAAATTTCCCTTCGTCTCCATTCCTACGGGGATCTGTCGGGGTTTTTTTCCCACACTAAATTCTCGCCCCTCGTTCTTTTTAGTCTATAATATTTTTATTTTTCTGCGATGGTGGAGCCGAGGAAAAACACTGGTAGATTTGTCGTGGCACACTCGTGGAAATGAATGTGAGTGAACAAAAGTTAAGAGATTATTGTGAAAATAGTGATGGTCATGAGAAAATGAGAAGAATGAGAGAAAGAATAAGAAATAATAGGGTGTTGAATATCACTAAAGGTAATTTAGTAATTTCATATACCAGATCACCGTGAGGAACGGGACGGATAGTATGATCCCCATCCCCGCCTCTTCACCTCCAAAAGTAAGAAAATTTTTTCTCGTCCCCGCACCACGAGGAGTGAAAATGGGGAATCCCACATCATTTGGGCGGATTCCCGCGGTATCGCCCATTACCAAACCTAGTGAGCACAGCCACAAACAATAAAGAATAGATTTTAAAAAAAATCTTGGAATTTTGTTCAAAATGTGTTTCTCTCGCTTTTCCCTCGCATAGTTTATATTGTGTTTGGTATGCGGAATTCGGTAAGGAAAAACATAAAGATAAATGGCGAAGCGTGAAGTACAATTGTTTGATGTGTTAATTTAATTTTCCGTCGTATTTTTCACGCACGAATATGGAGATTCTTCTAGTCCTCACACTCAACAAACCTTACACGGAGCTTAATTACGCCTCCAAGAACAGCACCATCTACGCGAATTACAGGAAAATTTTCCTCGCAGCAAAAAGGTTTCATTCATGCTCAACTCCATTCTTCTTCATCCCCGTCAACTAATTCTTGTCAAGAAGTGGCCCTCGTCGTTCAACGAAGATTAAAATACTTCGACTCGCCTCCATCTCTGCTTCTGCTGATAATAATTACACCCGACTATGTTCACGGTGCAAATCTCACTAACTCTCTGAAGAAACACTCAAAATCCTAACTACCCCGTGTTTCTCTAGTTGGCTTTCGCTCGTTAAAATGGCGCACAAATGTGGCTCATGGTCCTCATTACGTCCACCAGCGAGTTTGTGCAAAATCAAATACAAAGCAGCAGCAGCATAGTTGTTGAACCTATTATGCGGCCGAGCGTTTTGGCGATGAGATCGAGCGCAATTATGACGAGGGTGTTAGAGAATAATTGAAGCAAACGGAGGGTAAATTGGAAATTTGAAGTAAACAATCTTTTAAATTCTTACACGGGAAAACCTTTATAAACTAATGAAAGGATACAACAATAATTGTGTTTACGTTTCTAACAAATCACATACAATAAAAAAAATGACAAAAATTCAAAAAAGTCGGAAATTAAGACACATCTATTGACATGAACGGGCAACGGGCAAGTACAAAGAGAATTAGAATTGTTCACTTGTATGTACATATATGTTGAGATTTATATTATATTCCACATCGGATAATTCTCCTCACCCGACTCACCTTATATATTCAAGAGGCTCCTTCACCTATCACCAATTGGTTTTAGGATGAAGCCCTCGATTTCTTAATAATATATATACATATATGCAAGTGTATCGATCATGGCCAACTTTCATCATCCTCATAGATTAAACGGTATAGTGTTGTTGGATGGTCTCAATGTCCAATCCCTTGAGCTTCACAACAGACTCCACATGCCCCTTTAGTGTGTGAAGCTCCCTCAACCTATGCACCAACATTATTACATTGTCTAATCTATAACATAACCTATTATATGTAATGTAATAAGGATATATATATATATATATATATATGAATATACCTAGCAACTTCAGCTCTTCTCTTGGCCTGTTCTGCGAGTTCCGACAGCTCCCGGTAATTCTTGTCGTGCATGAGGGAAGCAGCAGCAGCGTCGGTTGTAGTGAGGCCGTGAAGAGTACGCTGAGCTAATGCCCACTGCGCTTCTCTCTCGCCTTTACCATAATCCTTCTTTGTGGTGAAAGCAGTCTGTGTAATGAAAGTAGTGTGTAAGACTATATATTATCATCCATATAGAGAGATGGTTGTTTATTCAAGAACAAGCACAGACCTTGCCCTGGATCAATGAATCCCAAGCTTTGCCGCTCAACCCATAACGGATGATGAACTTGAGAACGTCGAGCGGGAAGTAAGTGACGATGCTGTAAATCCATATAACTCCCGCCCAACCCCATCCGATTCCTTGAATTCTCGCGAATGACCAGCTCGCATACACCGCAATGATCGTAGCAGCCTATATATGTTGTAACATTGATCGTGGGAAGAAGGAAAAAAAAAAGAAAAAAGAAAAAATTGCGAGAAACGCATGAAGTTTAGTATTATTACCAACTGCGCTAGCAAGAAAGCAATAACAAGCAAAAAGCCGGGGCGTTCGACGAAAGACCAGCTACGTGACCTCGTGACGAAGATAAGAGCCTGGCTGATAATGCTCACTTGGAGGTAAAGGGCTGCGGTTAGTTCATCTGGATTGCCCCTAATTGGTTTTACGTGAAAATTTTCCTAAAAAAAAGAGAGCAAAATTTACAAGTAGAAATTCAATATTATAATTTGATAGTAGTCGAAAAAGGATATTTTTATTACGGAGAAAAAGTCCGTATCAGCTGCGAGATAGAAGAAGACGACGGTCATGACAGCCATGTAGGTCCCAAGCACGACCCCAGTGGCAAAGATCTCCTTGAGCTTCCAAGAATCAGGCAAAGGCGAAGGCTTCACCCTGTCCTTGGAGATGGTCATGATGGTCCCGTCGTTGAGGATGGCGATAATCAGAACCATGAAGGGGGAGAAGTCGAACTTCCACAGAAGGGCGATCAGCATGAACCCCATGACGATACGGATGGTGATGGAGACCGCATAGATGGTGTAGTTCTTCATCCTCTGGAAGATGGCTCGGCTCGTCAGGACCGCACTGATGATCACGCTGAGCCCCGGCTCGGTAAGGACTATGTCCGAGGCGCTCCTCGCGGCATCGGTCGCATCAGCCACCGCAATGCCTATGTCCGCCTTCTTGAGAGCTGGGGCATCGTTCACACCGTCCCCAGTCATCCCGCAGATGTGCTTGCGTTCTTGGAGTTTCTTCACGATCTCGTATTTGTGCTCTGCAATGAAATAAAATTTTCATTATAATATAGTTTTGAGTTTTCTATTTTACTGCTTCTCTTACTAGTTTAGTACCTGGGAATACGCCGGCGAAGCCATCGGCCTTCTCGATGAGTTCTTCGACTGGGATCGAGGCGATGGACTCGTCCTTGCACTGGCCGAGTAGGGACGACGAGGGGTACATGTTCGTGCCCATTCCGAGCCTACGGCCCGTTTCCTTACCGATGGCGAGCTGATCGCCGGTGATCATCTTGACGTTCACGCCGAGCTCGAGGGCCTTCTGTATTGTCTCGGCACTGTCATGCCTCGGGGGATCGAACAAGGGCAACAGACCTACGAACTCCCAAGGCTCGCCTGCGCTCTCCTTGGATTTCTCTAGTATCGTCTGAAATACAAAAATAATCACAAAAACCTCGCATCGACTCGCACCATATCTGAGTCATGGTATTTATTTAAGAAATAATCATAGTCATGCGCGGCAACTCACCTGTCGTGCGACTCCAAGAGAACGGAGGCCGCGGTTGGCAAAGTTGTCGATGATTTCGTGAGCCTTCTTCAGTTCAGCCCCTTTGAGCGCACATAGCTCGATGATCTAGCAGCAAAAATAAGCCGTTAAAGTCAAGCATCATATAGTCGTAAAATTAAAAGAATTTTATCGGTCGCTGTCTTTACTTGCTCGGGAGCACCCTTGCTACTTCTGTGCCAGTTCCCGGCGGAGTCATAGTAAGTGATAGCAGTCCTCTTCTCGACGGGGTTGAAGGGCAAGAAATGCACTTCGGTGATTCCCGCTCTTGCCTCCTTTGGATCGCTCAGCATGTTAACAATTGAAGCGTCGATAGCGTCCTGATTCTCGACCCTCGAAGCCCTAGCGGCGTGCAGGACGACCCCATCGCTGTCCATGTTCTTGGCGAACACCTCGATGAGGGACTTGTCGACGGTGAGCTTGTTAAGGGTGAGTGTCCCCGTCTTGTCGCTGCATAGGACGTCCATCCCGGCCATCTCCTCGATGGCGGTCATCCTCTTGGTGATGGCGCCCTGCTACGACAGGCGGTGGGACCCGATGGCCATGGTCACGGATAGGACGGTGGGCATGGCGATGGGGATGCCTCCGATGAGGAGGACGAGGAGGTTGTCTATCCCGTCCCTGTAGCTCCTCTGTTGGATGGGGTACATCACCACTATCTCGATGATCATCCCGATGGCTATGGAGCAGATGCAGAAGTTTCCGATGGCCGTCAAAACCTGATATTTGAGGAAAAAAGAAAAGAAACCCTAAGCTACCCTATCACGCCCATGCATCGAACATAATCATCGTTGAACTCCGTCGGCTACGCTACCTTTTGGAAGTGCCCGACGTTGTTGGTACTATCGACAAGATGTGCGGCCTTTCCGAAGAAGGTGTGGACCCCCGTGGCAATGACCGCCTCGATCTCGCCCTGCTTGCAGGTGGAGCCTGAGTAGACGCCATCGCCGGGGTGCTTCGTGACTGGGAGAGACTCTCCCATGAGGGCGGATTGGTCTATCTTCAAGGGATCGCCCTCCAAGAGGCGAGCGTCGGCGGGTATGATATCGCCCAGCTTCACGCTGATCAAGTCGCCCGGGACCAATATCGCCGCCTCTTGCTCGCTCCACTTACCGTCTCGCAGAACCTAATTAATATAATCGATAGAGAACACAAAAATAATGACTACCAAAAAAATAATACTTGAAAACCTCGCATCGACTTCGTTCAAGCACGCCAAACCTTTGTCTTAGGGGCAAGGCCAGCCATCAGGGCGGCGGCAGCATTCCCTGCTTGTTTTCTTCGATGAAGCTAATGGTCGAGTTGATGATAAGCAACACCACGATACCCACAAAGTCTTGCCAGTCCGGGGGCTTACCCTATATATATAATATATATATATATATTCATGAATTCAATTGAACCCTCGTAAGAAAAGAAATGAAAAGAAAAGAAAAGAAAAGAAAAGATCGTTGGCTGCTGATTACGACGTACCCCTCCGTTGGCCAAGACGATGGCCATGACAGCAGCACATTCCATGACCCATGAGAGGGGATTCCACATGAAGCCCAAGAACTTGAGGAATTTGCTTTCTTTCTTCTCCTCGAGCTTGTTGGGCCCAAAGATGTCGAGCCTCTTGGCTCCTTCTGCTGAGGTCAGACCTTCCCTTGTGCATTTTAGGGTGCTGAACACTTCTTCCACGGGAATGTTTTCCTACAAAAATACAAATTTGTTTGATAAATTATCAAAATCTCACACCAGCATGGAAATGGATGTGATGACTTACGAGGTCAACTGTTTCATTCTTAATCTGTTCCATGGAAATGTCAGACGCCATGATGTTGTTTGTATACAGCTTGCTTGTCTTTATATAAGGAAAAGGGAAAATACAGAGGTAGTAGGAATAAGAGATCAGATTGAGGTCAGAGCTCTCTCTATATCTCTCTCCCTAATCAATTTTCACACACGAGCAAAACAATTCCCTCTTTCTTTACAGCATTTCTTTCTTACAAATAACCACAAACACACAAAGTTATTGTGAATAATAGTTTGTCGGGGTGATTTTATATTTATATATAGAGTGAGTGTATTTCCCTCCTTTTTTTTAGGTAAAAGGTCAAAACGTTTTGGTCTTTGAACACTAATCAAACTATAATGTCGGGTTTTCAGACATTTTACCTGCGTCCCATATTTTCATGAGTACGAGTTGCGTATTTTAAGATTTTGTATTGAAGGATGGCCTACCTTTCTTTAATGCTGTTGAATTTTTTTTTTCCTTTCCTTATTAAGAGCATATTATAATGTAAGACGATGCCATTTAATTATATAGTAAGAAAATACCATATAGATTATTGTATTATAATTTACTTAGCATAATATAAAAAGATTATACGATTTAAAGTCTAAGAGCGTCTCCAACGAGACGCTATACCTGGCGTTGGATCTCCTCCAACGAATCTGCAAATGCTACTCACAAATCTGGAGGAGTGAACAATGCTCCGTTATTTGAAGTGGGCACTGTTCACCCGCTACCTCTAATTTTTTTTTCGATTTCTTATTATTTACTTTTAATTTAAGTTTAGGGTTTGATAAATTTGAGAATTTTTTTTAGAGCAGATGATTAGAGACGATGATGAACAGTACAAGAGAGAGAAAGAGAAGAGCTGAGTGATGTTTGTGTTTATAAAAAATAATAAATAAATGATTTTTGCTTTAAATAGAATATTTATTAATAAATGTTATTATTTAACTTAGTTTTACGTAAATAGTTAACTAAAAATCTAAAAATAAACTTAATAAAAGATAAAATATTAAATTAATATTTTAGTTAAATTTATTATAATAAATAGGTTTTTAGAAGAATATATTAAAATTTAAATCATAATAAAATTTAAATAAAATTAATACATAATGGAATATATTGAGAATATTGTGTATAGAGTAAAATATAGAGGAGATGGTTGGAGTTTGATGATACTGTTTATACTCTATATATGGAGAAATTGTATTGTAGCAACTCTATATATAGAGGGATGGTTGGAGATGGCCTAAGGTAATAACTTTATATATGAATGGACTCTTATAAAAGAGAAGGTGATTATATTTCGAAGATTTAAGGTGGAAAGATGAGCCATGAACCTTAAGACATCGTCTTTAAAAGGTGTTATATCCCCATATTGATACGAACATAATCTTGAATGTTATAGATGAATGCACGATTAAATTCCATCTGAATTTAAACTCCACAACAAACAATATGTTATGATCGTTCTGTATGTTTAGAGGGAGTAAATAAAGACTCAGTCTATTTGCATTCTTTGATTGTCAATCGGTCTGACGAAGACTGACTGTCGGTTCTCAATCTACATAGTGATTCTTAGATGCGGAAGTAATCTAGCATCCAGTTGTCAACCAAATTGTGCAGTGAACTGAAATGTGTGTGTGTGTATGCGCGCGCATATGAAGATCGGTTTGTGGGTTCGGACAACTTCTTTCTGGAAGTTCGAAGGCTAACGACTCCTATATCTCCACTTATTCCCTATAACGAAGGATTTTAGTAGAAGACTTAGGCTTTCAAGCTCACTCCTATACCACCCGCTTTTTAAAGTTAACCGATAGAAACTTGACAACATGAAATCAATTAGTTCCACGTTGGACTCTTACAATGACTCTTGCTTCTATAGAGTCTCAAAACTATTCTCCCAGGTCACATTGATTCTTCTGTACAAAGTTTGGTTGGAACGTTATTAGCTCGAAGTTAATGTATGTAAAAATTACCTCTTCCATGATGATCTTCAAGTATTTTTCGGAAGAGGACTTGAACTAGCCATTGTAGAATGAGGACAAACGATCTTCAATCTTCGTTCTTTAAAACTGGCTTTTGTGCTATGCATTAAATGCACTTTCCCAAAACGGGTCTGATGACTCTGAAGCTCATGTCCTCGATTTTGTATTGTACAAAAGGAGATAAGCTCCAACTTCAACGCTCTTTCTCTTTGCAGCTTTAACTTTGCTTATCTTCAATGTTCGCATTGCCTTGTCTTGACTTGGATTCAAAATGTGATCGTTGGATATCATTCAAAGTCCTAGTTCTGACTCTCCTTGATTGAACAGGATTTATGATCTTATGATCATTACGAACTGGTATCTGAACAAGTGCTGGTCTAGTGTCTTGATCCATCTCGGACACACTCTGATTTCTATCCAGTTAGTCTTCGGTCTACACTCTCTAATCTTATTATTGGTTCCTATGTTCAATCATCAGTATACCATGTTCTTCAATCATCAACTAGTATGTTGAGTTATGTCGGTCCGTCCGGTCTCCATTCTTTGTACGTCATGCGATACCAGTTGTAGTTTAAATTTTGTTATTTTAATCATCGAAATTGATATTAATCTGAACTAGTGTCAATTAAATATCGTAAACATAATATCAACAAAACATAGACTTGGTATTTTTCTAGTTTCGTATTATATAGAAGAAAATAGCAAAATTTTAAAATCATGATAAAAAAACACACGCGTGCAACCTATACTATAGAAAATTAATCATGTGAAGAATTCTTACAACCAATGATTATTCCACTCTTACATACCCTCAAAACAACGAGAAAGTAATTATAACAACTAACGTTAACTCTTACCCTATGGAATTTTTTCAAGCAATTGTTGACACATTAACTTTTTAATGTTGTGTTTAAAGTAAAACGTATGACTCCTCTTATATAGGAGAGAATCAACATGCCTTCATTTTCCAACACGTGGGATAGTGAACAAAGCCACAAAAGTTCAAGCCTAACAATCTTCATCTTGTGATTTTGTCGAACCCACTACACCTTTGTAACAATTTTTTATTGTGCCCAAATTGTCCACACGTCCAACAAATCATAACTTGCATTCTCATGAAATTTCTCCTATTCCCATCACCAACGAAAAGGCTTGATATTCCGGCGAACTGCTTCATCCACCACCTAACCTTCTCTCATTTGCAACCGATGACCTCAGAAAAGACAATATTCTCCTTTCCATGAACCATGATCATCTTCATGTGTTCATAAGAAGGTGAAAGAGACCAGATGAGTCACAATGCTTGATCGTCATCATCAATCTTCAGTCCATGGATTCCAACTTGAAGATTGTTAGGATCGGTTAGAGTGTTTAGAAGGGGGGATCGGGGGTGAATGAAAACTCTCCAAATGTTATCTTTTTCTTTTCGCTTGTGACTTACTTGGGAATCTTAGTGTACTCAATCTAACAGTGAACCGGTCTGATGCGGAATGGTGATCGGTTTTCTACTATGATATGTTTATGCGTGTGTGTTGAGTTGGTTTTGTAGAGTAGATACAAGATTTATTTATGGAAGTTCGAAGCAAAGTTTCATATGTCTCCCCTTCTTTCCCTCAAGGAAGGTTTCTGCTAGAAGATTCGGTTTATACATATAGTATACAACCTCTATAGCTAGACGCACTAAATAAACTCCTAGTTCACAAACTTAGGCAGCTTTTTACAGTCCACCTACTTCAACATCTTTTTACTGTTCGTTGGAATGAAAAACCAAGCGTATTGATTCTTTAATCCCACGATAGTTACACAGTGCTTAAACTCGAAGTGACTCTTTCACAGCAGCATTCTCTTGAATGCTTGAAGGTTTTCTGAATGCTTGTGTTGTAAGTTTGATTGTTGTTGCTCTTTTTCGTATATGTATGTTCTTCAATGATATTGAGCCCCTTGTATTTATACTTGAGACTTGATTAATGACCGTTGCATGAATGTGGACAAACGCCTTGAATATGCACACAAAGTCGTAATAAATGGACATGTTGCAGTCTTGTACCGTCTAGTAGCAGTATTGTCTTTTAATCTTCTTTCATGCAAGTAATATGAACAGGCCACCAACTAGCTGTTATTGTGAAGAGCTCCTTGTACTTTGCCTTCCGTGTCTTTATCTCAATTTGAAATTTCAAACGACACGAAGATTGATCTGGGGCTCTGTCGGTCTATTCTTTAGTCTGACAGTCCGGTCCTTCCTCTTCACTTATCTAGCATCGGTCTTGACTTTGATGATCCGGTACAGATCTTGTTCTGTTTTAGCATGTTGAAGTAGGTATCCGTTTCTTGGATAATCTCAGTTTTGTCCTAGACCGGTTTCCTTTATCTTTATTCAGTTTTACTTGTTTACGGTCATTTTGTCAAGCGCCAAAATTATTCTTTTATCAGAGTTAATTATATTCTGACTTCTAACAAAGATGCTACCATTGAGATTGCCTAAGTGATCTTCTAGCTTTTTCCATATCGTTTTTGTCGTAAATATTCCAGCATATTTGCTAAATATTCTTTTTCAAACATAGTCATGTCGCACTTGCTGCTTTACAATCTACGACATTTTTATCTTCATCACTCATTCCATATTTCCTCATAACCAGTTGTTTCCTCAGTACCATTTTGGTAGGTCTAGTTTTTGAATTTCTTTTCCCTTCAAAGCTTTGTGTACTACTGACTATATCAATATATATCTTTGACTTGCTCTTGACACAAGCCAAAATTGATTTCTCTCAAATCTCTCCACATAAAATCTTGCGAGAGATTAGTACCTACTTCCGAACATTGTCGTGCATTAGCGAAAAAGAGCCTTGCAGAGACCCGAACAGCTTCCTGAAATAATGATGATGAGAAAATTCTCGAGAAGACTAGCGATATGCCTTCTAGATAGAATTAGCTTTCTAAGTAAGTTTTCAGGAGAACTGGTAGGATAACACCGGTCTCACATATACACATGTTGCCTAGACAAAACCTACTTACACAACACATATTTCCAAGGCTGTCCAAAATTGCTCCGCACACTTGCACCACCTAACAAAAGTTCCACTGCACGAACAAACTTCTTTGATTTCTTTTTTGATGTGAAAGATCAAACAATGCTACATCCACTAGGCTTTTCTAAATATGATGCCACTTGTTGAGAATTTTAGCCACTCTGAAATTCCATTGGAATCTACCCTGAAATATTAGATATGAAAAAATATCAACAAAAAGGTTTAACGAAAATAAAAAATCTGGAGAAAAACGACTCAGACAACCAAGACCGTAGAAAATCCACGTTTGCATTATTATAACAATCTTAATTTTTTATTTTTTTTCTACTCTCTATATACCTCCGACAGATGAACTACTTGTGCAAGCAAGTCCCACTTCCATTAGTGCAATGACTGAAAAATATTTGAACAAAAATATTCAACAATGAAACACACAATTATTTATATAAATCCTCCAAAATCATTAAAAAAAACACTCAGATACATACAATCACGGCTTTTAATCAAGTTGCAAAAGTGTATTTCTTTCCCGTCTCATTGTCACAAACCCATGACCAATATGCCGACATGCAAAAAAAAAAAAAAATACAAATTGATTTGGTATTCGTGGTCGGAGGTTGCGACTGAGAACTTAGTAGAGCTGAGCTGACGACATCATTAATGATAAAAATAAAAATAAAAAATTGAGTTTAATTCTCTTTGTTCTTAGTCGGATGATGGGTTTTTTGTCAATGTATTTTGTCTATATCGCGAAGTTATGCATTTTAATTAGCCTTTTCCTTTTGTTATTATTATCTGGGAAAGTCAAAGGATCATATTCCACGCACATGACATGAGGGATCTGTCAGTCAGTGGCTATTCACAAAAGAAAACTACTAGCAAACTGATTGATAGATTCCATCTCTAAATAAATATTTTTCTCAAAAATCTTGAATACATAACATAAAATTCCCATTTAATATGATTTGCGAAAAAAAATGGCCCATCAATTTGGGCAAACATCTCTTGTCAGGGAACACATTTTGAGCCCATATTACGCCAATAACGTAAAAAGGCGCTTTTGCTTTGCTATTTATTTTATTCCTTGCAAATAAAAAGAATTATTATTATTTACTTCGTGATGCCATTTTAATATTTATACACAAGTCAAGGTGCTGAATTTATGTTTTGTACAAGTTCTTAATGTGAGAATTTGTTGTTATAAGGATGCGAAACTGCTGATTTACAAAAGTAAGAAATGGGTATTAATCTATTATATATTATGCATTAAATGTAATAAAAAGATAACTTTCCCATATATATATAATTATAATTATAGGCTAGCTATTAATTTTTTGTTATTTATTTATTTATTTTTTTATTTGTGCATATACGTAGTAGCTCTCTCTCTCTCTGTGTCTCTAGGCGACCTGAGACTCAGCAACGTCGTTTTCATTGCCATGTCAGCGTCAGTTGTCAGAGAAAAAATTGTACTTTCGTATAATAAATGTCTATGAATTGTTTGCTAAAAAATGACAAGAAACAAGCTTCACTTTCATTATTCTCCGAATCACTTGCCAAGACCAAAGTCTTTTTTGATTAGACTTTACCATGCCATCTTACATGGGTCCCACCTTCTTATATTTCCCTTTTATCTTTTTTTTTTATATTATTATTTATTTATTTCTTTTGTGGTGGGAGGGGACAAACTCTAGGTTAACAATGGAAGAAGCCACTTTGTGACACGGAGTTACTGTAATTATATCGGGAGAAGGAACGACCATGTATTGACTACTAATAAAACAATTCATATTATATATATATATTCATATGAGCAAACCTGCGTGACAAATATCCACATTAAACACTTTGGTCTTGAATGAAATAGTATTATATATATATATATATATCTTAATATGGAAGACATAGTATTATATATATATATATATCTTCATATTATGTATATATATTAATTTGTATACTAACTAATATTATATTAATTTATAATGAAATATTCATTTTACAAACGTCTTTCTATCTTTCAATTAATTATTATATCATATATATATATATATCAAACGAATGACTCAATTTGAAAAAAATTATTCAATCTCACATCTTAAGTTTTTATGTTTAATGTTTTGCTTAATGAATATTAAAAAAATATTCTGATATAAATAAAAGATCAAAATATGCTAACATAAATAAATCATACGCACATAATTTTTCAATACATGAAACTTTAGCGAATTATTAATTTATATGGGTGTATAGAAATTATAAAAATATATTATCTTATAATTTAACGAACTATTGATTTAGTATTCCCGATTCGAAAATGAAAAAAAAAATACTATTTTAAAAAATTTATTAAATAAACGAGTATTAATTTATCGAATTTTATTATAAGGTAATTAAGAACGCTATCTCAACATATAATAGATTATAGAAAGCAACTAGTGGTGATATATAGTCTCGTTTCAAGTGAGAAAGAAAATTTATTTTATTATTTTTCCCCATGCCCATGTGCAGGACTGTTGGAAAGAAGATACACTAATTTGGAGAAGATATAAACATTTAAAAACAATTAAAAAAACAGCATTTCAATCACAAATGGCTGTATATGGAAAATATACAGCCATTTGAAAAAAAAAATCACAAATGGCTGTATATCGAAAATATATATAATATCAACAAATTATCCATCAAAGGATGTTAGAATTATAATATGTAGGTCGGGATATATATATTAAAGTAACTTTCTATGTACATTTATCACCATGTAAATCTTCTTTTGGCATTGAAGCGGACTTATCTTTTATTAGTTGCATACTAATGAAAAAAATAGAGAGAGTGACAGTGACCAATATATTTATATCTTTTTTAAGTGCTAAATTGAAGGATGTAAAGCTTTTTTACCACACATCTCAACCATTTGAGTTGAGTATGTATTTTGCCTCTAAAAGATTATTGGTTAAAAATTATATTGTATCTTTTATATTTATCTACACTAAAAACAAATAACTAATGGGTTCACTTTAAATTTATCTGTAAAAAAATATTGAGATTTGTTTTTTGTTTTATTAAATTCAGGATTTCAAACGATATTGGATAGAAAGCAAGGACTTTTATTATTATTATTATTATTATTATTATTATTATTATTATTATTATTATTATTATTATTATTATTATTAAGTTTAGCAAAAATTAGGGGATTGTGATTTTTTAATATTAAATTCTATCTTATCTTCGAAATGCTAAGTTGCAACTCAATAATAAAAATAGATAACAAGCATATTTCAAATATTCTGTTAGGACCGGTGTATGTGTTTAGGGGGGGCGGGGGGGAGGGGGGGGTGAATAAACACTTGTCAGTTTTTCGCTTTTACTGAACCTTCACTGACCGGTTGATGCGGAATTCAAACCGGTTCAAGTGGTGAACTGGTGAGAGTGTTGTGTGAGTTTCGGTTTGTAAAGAGAGAGAACTTGTTTATGGAAGTTCGGAGTTAAAATCTCCTACGTCTCCCCTTCATCCCAGCAGGAAGGTATCACTAGAAGACTCGGTTTATACGCACCAGTATACAACCTTCCTTAGCTAGACTTACACAACTATAACTCGCTAGTTATACTCAGCTAACTAAACTCCTAGCGCACAAACTTAGGCAGCTTTTTACAGTCCACCTAGATATACCAGCTTATTACAGTCTGGTATTGTGAAGAACTATCACAGCAAAAACTTATGCTAACTTCTAGCTTGACTCGATTTGAGCTTTTGGTTTGAATGCTTGTGGATTTGAATTCTCGTATTCTTCACACCCGTCACGAATGTTGAGAGGCTTGTATTTATACTCGTCTCTTGAGCTTGTGACCGTTGCATGGGTGTGGGCCATCGTCATTAAATGGCTACGCAGACCGCATTGATGATCTTTCCTCTTTCGGCAAAGTTGCAGTCTAGCGCCAAGTATCAGCAGCATTGTCTTCATGTCTTCTTTTATGCAAGTCTTGACCTTGCCTGATCTCTTACTGCTGTACTGAAGATCTCTTGTACCTTCTTGATATTTGAATCTTCAACGGTACACTTTGGATCGATTGGTATCATAGTATTAATCGGTCTGATCTTCTTGATTCGTCATGACTGTTATCTGATCTTGTTGATGGTCTTCAAGACCGGTACGTGATCGATATGTGACCGATTTCTTAGACTGCTATTTGTTGATCGGTTACTTTTGAATTTATTAACCGCCAAAACATTAACTGATTTGTTTACCGATTTGATCTATCATATTCATCAAAAACTATCTCCACACCCATTCATATCAAATATACTACTCTTCCATATTATAATGGTCAACCTATATTTCAATCTGTGAATGAGGTGTTGTGTGAGTTTCGGTTTGTAAAGAGAGAGAACTTGTTTATGGAAGTTCGGAGTTAAAATCTCCTACGTCTCCCCTTCTTCCCAGCAGGAAGGTATCACTAGAAGACTCGGTTTATACGCACCAGTATACAACCTTCCTTAGCTAGACTTACACAACTATAACTCGCTAGTTATACTCAGCTAACTAAACTCCTAGCGCACAAACTTAGGCAGCTTTTTACAGTCCACCTAGATATACCAGCTTATTACAGTCTGGTATTGTGAAGAACTATCACATCAAAAACTTATGCTAACTTCTAGCTTGACTCGATTTGAGCTTTTGGTTTGAATGCTTGTGGATTTGAATTCTCGTATTCTTCACACCCGTCACGAATGTTGAGAGGCTTGTATTTATACTCGTCTCTTGAGCTTGTGACCGTTGCATGGGTGTGGGCCATCGTCATTAAATGGCTACGCAGACCGCATTGATGATCTTTCCTCTTTCGGCAAAGTTGCAGTCTAGCGCCAAGTATCAGCAGCATTGTCTTCATGTCTTCTTTTATGCAAGTCTTGACCTTGCCTGATCTCTTACTGCTGTACTGAAGATCTCTTGTACCTTCTTGATATTTGAATCTTCAACGGTACACTTTGGATCGATTGGTATCATAGTATTAATCGGTCTGATCTTCTTGATTCGTCATGACTGTTATCTGATCTTGTTGATGGTCTTCAAGACCGGTACGTGATCGATATGTGACCGATTTCTTAGACTGCTATTTGTTGATCGGTTACTTTTGAATTTATTAACCGCCAAAACATTAACTGATTTGTTTACCGATTTGATCTATCATATTCATCAAAAACTATCTCCACACCCATTCATATCAAATATACTACTCTTCCATATTATAATGGTCAACCTATATTTCAATCTGTGAATGAGGTGTTGTGTGAGTTTCGGTTTGTAAAGAGAGAGAACTTGTTTATGGAAGTTCGGAGTTAAAATCTCCTACGTCTCCCCTTCTTCCCAGCAGGAAGGTATCACTAGAAGACTCGGTTTATACGCACCAGTATACAACCTTCCTTAGCTAGACTTACACAACTATAACTCGCTAGTTATACTCAGCTAACTAAACTCCTAGCGCACAAACTTAGGCAGCTTTTTACAGTCCACCTAGATATACCAGCTTATTACAGTCTGGTATTGTGAAGAACTATCACAGCAAAAACTTATGCTAACTTCTAGCTTGACTCGATTTGAGCTTTTGGTTTGAATGCTTGTGGATTTGAATTCTCGTATTCTTCACACCCGTCACGAATGTTGAGAGGCTTGTATTTATACTCGTCTCTTGAGCTTGTGACCGTTGCATGGGTGTGGGCCATCGTCATTAAATAGCTACGCAGACCGCATTGATGATCTTTCCTCTTTCGGCAAAGTTGCAGTCTAGCGCCAAGTATCAGCAGCATTGTCTTCATGTCTTCTTTTATGCAAGTCTTGACCTTGCCTGATCTCTTACTGCTGTACTGAAGATCTCTTGTACCTTCTTGATATTTGAATCTTCAACGGTACACTTTGGATCGATTGGTATCATAGTATTAATCGGTCTGATCTTCTTGATTCGTCATGACTGTTATCTGATCTTGTTGATGGTCTTCAAGACCGGTACGTGATCGATATGTGACCGATTTCTTAGACTGCTATTTGTTGATCGGTTACTTTTGAATTTATTAACCGCCAAAACATTAACTGATTTGTTTACCGATTTGATCTATCATATTCATAAAAAACTATCTCCACACCCATTCATATCAAATATACTACTCTTCCATATTATAATGGTCAACCTATATTTCAATCTGTGAATGAGGTGTTGTGTGAGTTTCGGTTTGTAAAGAGAGAGAACTTGTTTATGGAAGTTCGGAGTTAAAATCTCCTACGTCTCCCCTTCTTCCCAGCAGGAAGGTATCACTAGAAGACTCGGTTTATACGCACCAGTATACAACCTTCCTTAGCTAGACTTACACAACTATAACTCGCTAGTTATACTCAGCTAACTAAACTCCTAGCGCACAAACTTAGGCAGCTTTTTACAGTCCACCTAGATATACCAGCTTATTACAGTCTGGTATTGTGAAGAACTATCACAGCAAAAACTTATGCTAACTTCTAGCTTGACTCGATTTGAGCTTTTGGTTTGAATGCTTGTGGATTTGAATTCTCGTATTCTTCACACCCGTCACGAATGTTGAGAGGCTTGTATTTATACTCGTCTCTTGAGCTTGTGACCGTTGCATGGGTGTGGGCCATCGTCATTAAATGGCTACGCAGACCGCATTGATGATCTTTCCTCTTTCGGCAAAGTTGCAGTCTAGCGCCAAGTATCAGCAGCATTGTCTTCATGTCTTCTTTTATGCAAGTCTTGACCTTGCCTGATCTCTTACTGCTGTACTGAAGATCTCTTGTACCTTCTTGATATTTGAATCTTCAACGGTACACTTTGGATCGATTGGTATCATAGTATTAATCGGTCTGATCTTCTTGATTCGTCATGACTGTTATCTGATCTTGTTGATGGTCTTCAAGACCGGTACGTGATCGATATGTGACCGATTTCTTAGACTGCTATTTGTTGATCGGTTACTTTTGAATTTATTAACCGCCAAAACATTAACTGATTTGTTTACCGATTTGATCTATCATATTCATCAAAAACTATCTCCACACCCATTCATATCAAATATACTACTCTTCCATATTATAATGGTCAACCTATATTTCAATCTGTGAATGAGGTATTAGGTTTAGTGGTAAAAATATCCTTGCTACAAAGAGGTATTAGATTTGATTTTTATATTTATAATGAAATATGAAATGATTTAACCTTTGCCTAGCTAGGAACACTCTAAAAGTTGTTAAATCTAACTCATTTATATCCATCCCCTCACATGAGCTTGGTTTGCTATCTCCTACTGTGGTTTGCACTGCAGTTGACAGATTATTTACCTTATCTCTATTGAGTTCCCGGCATTACCAAAAAAAAAAAAAAGACTTATATTTCAATTTTTAATTTAATTGAAGTTGTTGTTTATTACCAGAAGTTATTGAAATTTTAACATGAAAATATATAAACATGATGTTCTTTCCAATAGCTATAGTTTTTAGTAGATTATTCAATAGAAATCTAATGTAATTCTATAATATTTTAGTAAATAAAATATTAAAAAAAAATAAACGATTTGAGGCCGACCCTCTTTTGGTTAAATAAATCCAATTAATCTTGAAGCACTCGAAGAGAGAGAGGACACAACTCACCACACCACACCACAGCACACATTGGGCCCTCACCTCACTGTGTCTCTATCTATCTTTACTGCTTAGATTTGTCTCCAAATCTTATTTGTTCTTTTTATGTTTATTTAATAAACAAACAGTGCAAAGGGGAAGAAACATCAAATAAATACACAAAAAAAAAAACAAAAAAATGTCAGAGTCGTCGTCTTCAGGATCATCAGCAGGCGACGATCATCACGGCGGTGGTGCGGAATCAGAAAGGCCCTCTTCTTCGCGCAGCCGAATGCGTTCGAGCAATGGTGTTTGGCCTGAGCCTTTTGTTGAAGCCCTTGCCTTCCAAGTTGCTGCTGATGCTTCTCGAAACATAGGGCGTTTAGCCGCAGCGCAGGCTTTGTTCAACATTTTTCAGGTTTGTACACTCTTTAACACTCAGGCGCTGCTTTTTTTAGAGGCGAAATCAAGAGTGAATGAAGAACACACAAATATATTTGGTTATTACTAGCTTCTTTCTCATGATTGCTGGCTTGAAAAAGTGTTGGTGTATCATCGTCATCATCATTCGCGTTTGATTAGGTTGGTCCATATCTTTGACCAAATCTTGCTGAGAAACACGACGAGAAATATGCGGTGATTAATCATCTCGAATGATTTCCCATATTCAATTAAAACCCTCTCTCTAGGCCCTATGTGTGCATGCATATTTGCTTTTCTATTGGGGCAGTGTCGTTGTACGACTAAATGAATCTCCTTTGGAAGTTTTCTTGCATCATGGTATATCTTCGTTGGATGGTTAGGTTGTACTTTTGAAGATTTGAAGCCGAGGAAGAAAGAAATATGTCGTTTTAGGCCCACCTTAAACCCTACAAAACACCAACATGTTTCATTTGTCTTTTTGCTCCCAAAATGGTTAAAAAGTGTGCAAAACTGGGATACTTTCTGTGTTCAGAGAAGTGCCCCATCTTTGAACTGTCTTTGGTTTTCCGATTTCAACATTGAAAAGGTTACTTTTGCTTTATCCATACCATTTGAGATCTGATTTTTTTCTTGTCTGAAAAACAAACATGTTACTGTATTTCATGTTCATTTACGATCAAATACAACTATTCTTTTTACGATTACGATGATAATAACAAAAGAAAAATCGAAAAGAAAAACGTTTTTTTACCATCTCCTGCCCTCCTCTGACAATAAAGGTGGAAAGGTTTGGTTTGGAGTTAAAAAAAAGTTTTTTATCTTTTACATATGAAATAATACTATTTACCCGTTGGATTTAAAGAAACCTCTCAAATGAAGGAATTTGAATAGAATTAGGCATTCAATGATTTTCTTTTTGTCTTTTGTTTCATTTATTTACTTTGGTGGGCTTCGTGTAGACTTGCCCAACCGCCGGTTAACCGGTTCGTGTAGACTAACCGCCGTCTAACCGGCCGGGGGCGGTTGACGGTTAGCCGCCCCCGGTTGACGGTTAGCCTAACCGGCGGTTGACTAAATTCCAACGGCTATAATAAAAAAAAAAATTCAAATTTTTTTTTTCTTTTTTCCAACGGCTATAAAACGGTTGTAATCGAACCGCGGATTACGGTTAGGCTTGGGCATGTCTAGCTTCGTGTCGATCGATCGATCAGTTCTTTTCTCTTTCTTTATATTTGATTTGTCCCAGCACAAGCACAGCGCAGATGAGATGAGATGAGATGAGATGAGATGAGATGAGATGAGATGAGATGAGATGGCTGTAATATTGACTAAAGTTGGTTCCTCTTTTAATGTGTGAATGTGATACTTTTGCTGTTCACGCGTAGCTTGAGTTAGCTTATCTTCTTCTTCACCTTCTTAAACCCTGAATGATGACAATCTAAGAGGTAGGCTTAAGCTGTGCTGTGGCAGTCTTTCTTTCTCGATCAGAGCAGTGACATTAACATACATATCTGTAATATAGCTAGCTGAGCTGCTGCTATATGGGACAGGTCGAATAAAATTAGACAGATCCCTAGTCCCATACTTTCTTTAGACCACCTGAACCACACTGCTCAGAACATTACATATCTCTCTCTCTCTCTCTTTTAAATTTTGTTTTTCTAACAAGTTGACAGTAGCATTTAGTTATGTGAACCGTGCAATGCCTTTACATAGTACAATAAAATGATTTATCGCTTTGACCTTTACTTGGATTGCTTTTTCAAATGTATGTCTTCAATGCTTTTTTCGTCGACCAAGATGTGTGTCATAGTGTGTTGTATGTGTTAACAAGGGTTTTCATTAGCAGCTATAAACGAGCCCATGCTTGGCTTTGGCTTTAACTTAATATATTTTATTGCTCACTATTGTCTACTGATTTCGTCGCGACGCGTGGGATAAACCTTTGAAAAAGCAGAAGGTTAGCGTGCTTTCGTAGACTGCCTGCCCCATCAGTATTAATTTATTGTGGTCAATTAAGCATGAGAAAAAAGGTTATTTCCAATGCACGACACCATGAAATGTAGTGCCCGATGCTTATCTGTAATAATATGTTATTTAAAAGTACTTACACTTTCTTCTTAGGATAACGTTTGTCGTTTCTTGATTTTTTATTTGTTTTTTTAATATTTGCAGCCACTTGTTGGCTCTTCTTCGCGTCGTAGCTTCAATCAGCTTTATTACCCAGTTTTCTAGGTTTTACTAATGGATCATACATACTTGAGCTGTAATAGATATTAGATTTCTTGCTTTGCCCGTTGCATGTTTGTGAAGCGCTCTATATATATATTATATATATATATGTCTTAGGGATATGTTGATTAACATCGATTACAAACAATCATCATATTAAGGTTAAAATCTGGAGTTGTATTAGATAGTTGTTTTGGAACCATACTGAGGAGGCGATCCTTCCTTATTACTGATTGATTCTTTTTTTTTTTTTTCCAAATTATTATTAATTGATTAAGTTGTATATTTTGAATCCTTTTTATGGTATAATGCAGGTTTGCTCAACGTGGAGGGCCATATCACGATCGGAATTACTATGGCAAAATCTCAGCAGGCACGTTTGGAACCGCCGATACCTAACCTGTGATACCTGGCAAGAAGAGTATATATACCGCCACCGAACGGCCTCGAATTTCCGCATGCGCAGATGTTCGTACGCGACCCTACATTTTGTCCCTGCAGACGACAACAACAACAACGACGGCAATAATAACAATGACGGCCTCAGCTGCCGCCGCCTAGCGCTGTCCGATCGCCACCTGGCAGCGGGTTTTGCAAACGGCGCGGTCCGCCTGTTCAGCCTCTCGACTAGGGTTCACTTGTCCACCTTCTACCCCGAGCAGCGCAGCAGATTAGGCCGCTTCTCTAGCGCTGTGTCGGGGATTGTATTGTCGGACGTTCGTTTGGTGTTTGCTACTGCGGATGGTGATATTCACACGGTGGTCATTGGCGGCCACGCGGCGCCTCTCCGTAGGGCCCATTTGGGCAACGTGGTGGATGATGGCGTTCTTGTCGACTTCTCGGGCTGCGATCGGTGGTGGGTTGGCCTTTATGCAGGTGTGATCGAATGGCTTTCGAAATTGGCACGAAACATAAAAAAGATAATTTTTTTATGGACCAATAACCCTAGAAAATGAATCCCACGATTTTTCTTCTATTTTTTGCGTCATTGGTGCAATAACCCAAGAAAAATGCAGGTGTACCGAGCCACTCACTGCGCATATGGAACAGCATAACGGAGGAGCTGCTCTTCGTCGGGGGCACATTGACAGACCCCGAAGCCGTAATGGGGTGGCACTCGTTGACCGAGCTGACCGATCTGGTCGGGCGAGTCAGGGTAACCGGCAATGACGTGGCGATTGCGAGCACGAGCCTTAGGGCCGTCGTTTTCGATCTGCAACACCAAGGGATAGTTTTAGGTGAGGAAGAGTTCCAAAGGAACATAGTCGTGAGCTTGTTCGATGCCTACAACAAGAGGGCTTTATTAGCTGACGCGCGTGGGGCCGCTAGTATTCGGCGGGTTAGCGATTTAGCAGAGACATGTAGATTTGCGTTGAGGGGCGGTTCGGTATTAGGGTGCGTAAACGGTGGGTACGGAGTGGTGTGTTCTTCGGCGGGTGGCGTGATTAGGGTTTGGGAGATCGAGCACGGGCAGTACCTGTATAGCATTCGTGAGAGGGTTGGAGACTGCAGTGCGCTTGTTGCTGATGAGCGGTATGTTGCCGCTTGTTCGTCTGATGCTACTGTACATCTTTGGGATTTTGGAGCTGATCAATAAAATCAACAGCCGGGCCGGATAGCTTAGACTGTTTCATTTTCCTTTTCAAGATAGGTGATTTTACTAGGGTTTTAATGGGCAAAGAGGGCTTTTATTAGGGTTTGGTCATTTTCTTGAACCTTCTTGTGAAATTTTTCACTAGGCTTTGATAATCTCTGTGGTGGGATAGAATAGGGTCAGGCATTTGTTTGCGTTGTTCATCTTTACCTTTACCTTGGTTGGCTTATTCAAATCTTTCCATGGTGGACAAGTAGTTACCATGATGATGAGCAAGGAGACGATATTACACAGACTTTCTAGGGTAGGTAATGGTATTAAATTGTCGACGTCGTAGGCATCGTGGATAACTAACATAAACTGCATTCGATCAACCGAAGATAACGTTGATGTCAAAGTCGACATACTCGGGTTTTACGCATGCAATATTTCAAGTGGAAGAAGAATTCATGAGCACCCATTGAATCAGTGTAGAGATACCAAACCTTGCGGCAGTATTCGTCGACTCGTTCCGAACAGGCCCAGACATGTCGATGTGCATCCACTGAACCTTCTCATCAACGAACTGCAATCGAACGGACCATTTAGTTTTGTTTTCTAGCCGACAACTGTTTTTGAGTCTACTGTCAATGATCTACATTACCCTTTTCAAGAAAAGGGCTGCTGTGATGGCGCCACCTTGACTCACGCCAGTATTTACCATGTTGGCCACGCTCGATTTCATGTATTCCCAGTAGCTTTCTTCCAAGGGCATCCTCCAAATCTTTTCTCCGGCCAATTCGGACGCATCCACCACTTCTTTCGCCAGGTCATCACTAGGTGTGAAAAAGCCTTTTAAAAAAAAACTCAGACCTAGCATTTACACTACTTACTGTACAGCAGTATTGAATGACTAATTATAGGGTTCATGATAGTGTGCGCCTTCACGTACGCACCAGCAATCGATGGTCCAAGAGCGATTACGCAGGCACGGGTTAATGTAGCCAAATCTACTATCTGCAATGCAAGTAAACATGATATAATTAGAAAAATAATAATAATAAATTGTCTATAGCTTGGCTGGATTGAGATGATTTTTTTTTTCCTGACCTAATTCTTATTCAGATGGGAGTTAATGAATAATGTACCTTATTATCTACTCCTTGACTACAAGCGTATATCAGAGCATCGGCGAGCGTAAGTCTGCCTTCTGCATCTGTATTGTTTACCTGCAAACGTCGATCGCCAATAGAGAAAAAAACACACTTAACCGGGCATCAGTAATAACGGGCCAGAATATTCAGTAAATAATATGAACAGAGCTATCGAAAATCATGCATCTTCAGTAAATGATATGCAAGGAGTGAATATTTGTGACAATGACGAGGAGGCGTAATGCATGAATTCGGTCACTTTCAAGTTTCAACAGATTTTAATCGGGGTTATGTCTAAATTAGGCCGCCTGGGATTCAAGAAAACCTCAGTCATGGTCTTCTTTTGTTTCTGTTTTCCCGTATGTTCATGCATACGATCGAAGAAAAAATGAATATTTGCTTCCATATATAATACAAGCAAATTAAAGAAGAACTTCTGATGAACTCCCTTAAGAGAAATTGTAGATCGTAGAAGAAGCACCTCAATTGTTTTTCCATTTGAAGCCGTGACAATATCTCCGGGTAGCATGCCCGTCCCACTTATCATATTCTCACAAGCTGCAACGATAAAGTGAACCTGCAATATCATCAACTTCTACTTTAATCAATCAATGCAATATCGAGCTTGAAGTGTAGGCGAGGCGGTGGATAAAAAGTAAACACATCACGATGCAATATCTTCGAAGCAAAGCACATTAGTTAGTTAAACTACGAGAGGTAGTGAGTCCGAAATATGAAAGTCCACCTCAACGCCAGCAGGCTTGATTCGAGCAAGAGCTTTTGCAGCGCCGAGAACCGCCGCTGAACCTGCCATATCGAACTTCATGAACTCAATAAAGCAGGCCGCTCCTACTTTGATGTTATAGCCACCACTGAGCGAATCCCAAAAAAAATAAATAAATAAATAAATCAGTTTTTACAAATGGTAAATTTTATGTACTGCATATTAACTCACCTGTCGAATGTCACGCCTTTTCCGACAAGGGCAAGCTTAGTCTTGACTTCTCCACTACTACAAGGCTTGTAACGTAAATGGACGAAATGCGGAGGATTCGCAGATGCTGCAGCCACGCTCCTCAAGTACGAACCCATCTTTAGTTCTTTCAACTGCTCAGCGTCTAATATTTTCACCGTCAAAACATCGCTGTGCTCTGAAGCAATCCTTTTTGCTTCGCCAGCAAGTACTCCTGGAATGTAGATATACACATAAAGATTTCTTGGTTTCGAACGCAAAAGTTTTAAGTATTATCAATAACTAACCGGGGGTGAGCACATTCGCAGGAGCATTCACGAGCTCTTTTCCAAAGATAATGCCTGAACAAACATCTTGAGCGTATCCGAGGTTCTTCTCTATCTCAGGCCCATTACCAAGACCAACGATATCCACTGACTCGAGAACTGCCTTCTTTGGTTCTGACTTGAACCTACTATCATCGAATGTCCCTAAAATAGGCTCCTGCCGATGTTCGCAAGTTCCGCGCAATGGCATTAATCACGTAATCAATAAACTACGAATATATATTAGCAGAAAATTCTAACAATACCAATAACTATTGCCGAGGCGGTGTTTGGCTTCAACTCCGTAGGAATCTTTTCTGGGGAAGCAAGCGTAATGGCAACACTGCTGGCTTGAGCGGATTTTGCGGATGAGGCGACAGCCTCACCAAGACAGCGATATGTCGACGTGGGCGATGCAGACGAACGGAGCCCAAATAAGCTGATTCTCTTGCAACCAAGACCAGATTGCCTGAGAATGAGAGACTGTCGGGATTTTCCTTCGAAGTCCTCTTCAGCTGAGGCTTCGGACAATAGTCCGTTTAACTTTGAATCTAGCCTTCGAAGAATCGAATTCTTGAACTTCGAATTCTCGTCTCTGTCCATGTCCTTTTTCGGTGACCCCAACCGCGAGGATGTCGCCTCTCCATTCGAGCAAATCGATTTCTTTTGCGACGATTGAGATCTGAAAATCATTTTAACAATCAGGTTGGTCTGTTTGTTCATGGTGATCATGCAGTACGATCGAGTGGTGTTCAAACATTGATACAGATAAAAAAAAAAAAATAGCAGAAAGGCTGAAACATCATCATGTATAAATCAAACTTGACATGATTGTCTGAATTAAGATGTGAAGAAGTCGTAATAGAATATAAAAATACAAATAAAACATGTTCAGAAGTTCATCACACCTGCACGTAAGTACTTGGTAAAAAAAAAAGAAACTGAAGACCTTAGGTGGGTCAATGATTGTATTTGGTTGGCGAGCAGATGAATAAGCCATGCGCTTGCTCTTCTTCGAGACAATGGTCGGATAGCTAGTGACTGTAAAGGATGAAAAAACGAGCACCAATATACGTGATTATGTTAAAGAAGAGGGGTCCGACCCGATTGACTATAAAACAAGAATTGGGTTCACCCACTACCCTTATGGCGACCATTGTAGATTAACACGTAGAGATATTTTTGACTTTCTTTTTTTCTTTTTAGGTAGAAAACGGATTTTATTGATGATAATTGGAATACAAAAAGGTTAGTCATTTCTTGAGACAAACCATCTCCATCAAACCAAGAGACTTTGATAGAAAATGAGCAGGCTTTTTTAATAAAATAAGTCTTATTTTTTATTCTATTAATAAAATAGGTTTATTTTGAAAAAAAATTAATAAAATAGGACAATTCGTGTGTAATGGCCGCGACGCCGCGGTTAGTAGACGCGACGACGGGCCCAATGGATGCGACTCCTTTAAAATTTGGACTAGAAGTTAAATGGCCCGTCATCGCTTTGGGCTTTAGGGTTTTGGCCCATTCTACAACGCGACGTCGCTGTTAATGGACGCGACGACGCAGAATTTTTAAACTTTCCTTCTTCCCTTTTCCTTTCTCTCTTCCACGCTGCCTTGAGTCGCCGCCGTGACCCGCGCCCGCAGCCTTGACTCACTCTGCCCCGCGCCCATCTCTGTCGCGCCACCTCTCTCTGCCACAGATCCGCCGTGACCCGACGGCCCTCCGTCGTGAACCGCGGCGCCTCAGCCCCACCCGTGCTGCCCTGCGTCCGACCTCCACCGTCACGCCGCCTTGAGTCGCCGCCGTGACCCGCGCCTGACAGCCTTGACTCACTCTGTCCAGCGTCCGACCTCCACCGCGCCACCTCGATCTGCCTCAGCCCCGCCGTGAACGGCGGCCGTCTTAGCTCGATTGTGACCCGTGCTACCCCGCGACCCAACCCCTTCGTAGCTCTTTGTCTCAGCCCTACCGCGACCCGTGCCCGCGTACCTGACCAGCGCCTAGACATGGGAACCGGTTCAACCGGTTCCGGTTCCGTGCCGGTTCAACCGGTTCCGGTTCCGGACGGTAATTACCGGACCGGTTCCGGTTCCGGTTCCGGGTCCAAAAACCCGGAACCAATTCGGAACCGGTATTGTCCCTTACCGGTTCCGGACCGGTTCACCCGATACCAAAAAATCTAATTTTTAAATTCGAAAAATACCCACATTATTTTTATTATACACAGACGAGAAATGCACAAATTTTATTAAATTCGAATTGAAAAAATTCCAAATTTTTATACTAAGTTTTAATTTTTTATACCAATTTCCAATTTTTTATTAAACTCAATAGTCAATACTTAAAAAAAAATTCCAAAATTTTATTATAACTTAATACTTAAAATAAAAATTTCTATAAAAAATACATAAAATAAAATACCTAAAAAAATAAAATTACATAAAAAATAAAATTACATAAAAAATTACATAAAAAGAAAAAAAAAACTACATTACATCTTCATTAATTAAAACTCTACACGATCTAGCCTCTTCGTCGTCGTCGGAACTCGAGGCTTGGAACTCATCGATTGCGTTGTCCGTCCGGTTCTTGGATTCAGCGGCGAACCAATCTTTTAAACACACGAGCATCGCAAGAGAACTCGCTTTAAGATTGGTCCGTCGATCTCCAATAATTCGACCGGACGTAGAAAATGCGGATTCAGAAGCGACGCTTGACGCTTGCACCGCTAGAACGTCTCGAGCGATAGCCGCTAGCGTCGGGTAAAGCGTTGCATTCGACTTCCACCACTGGAGAACGTCAAATCCTTCCGGTGTTTGGAAGTTGAGACTCAAATAGAGTTGAATCTCATTTGAGTTCGTAGGTGCGGCCGTCTTCCCTTTCGACTTTTGCATCCTCAACCGCTTTAGGACATCCAATGGGCCGCCTTGACTACTACCGGACCCCGTCACTCCCTCGGTCACATGCTCTGTCGAACCGCCCTGTACCTGTTGATGACTATAAAAATGGAAAAGTTCTTGGAGAGAAAGCGTAATTGACGTCTTTTGATCGTCAACATTCTTTCCAAGAAATCTCTCGTAATACTCGAAAAAAATATCAAAAGTGTCACTACCACAGCTCGGGTCGAGTAAAGCCGCCAAGCCGTGGACAATTGGAATTGTTTCCCAATATTTTTTAAATTTTGCTTCCATATGCTCCACGAAACCCGTCAAGTATGGATTATTACGGTATTCAATAAATTTATAACACATGCTAAAAAGCAACGGAATAAATAATGGCGATGTCGGATAATGAACACCGGAAAATTTTTCCGTTGCTTCCTTGAATACCTCAAGTAAAGAGACGCACATCCCGCAAATGTTCCAATCGAACTCGGTCAAATGATGCGTCGAATCAGGGCCGAGTGCGTTGTTGTTCCAAAAATGAGTGACCAAATCTTTATAGCGCATAAATGTGCTAAGAAGGTGATATAAAGAGTTCCACCTAGTCGAAACCGGTAGGGGAAACTTCTTATACCTAAGGCCGGTCGCCTCGACCGTTTGTCTCCACGAGCGTTCGAGGCGGCGTTCCCGTAATTGCTTTCCTGCGGCTTTAAACTTGTCTATCACCTGTCCCAAAATCTCGTCGAATGCACATTTGACACATAAATTAATTACGTGACAAGCGCACCTAACATGAAGCAATCGACCGTTAAGAGGCAAAGTAAGTTGAGATCTAATTTTTTCCATAGCATTATTATTAGCGCTAGCATTATCTAACGTGATAGACATAATTTTTTCCTCAATCCCGTATATTTTCGCCACATTCAAGACATACATCGCAATTGTGTGTCCCGTATGTAGCGAATCAAGGGGATCAAGGGACAAAATTCTTTTTTGCATCGTCCATGTCTCGTCTATCCAATGGCATGTCACCACGAGATAAGACTGCGACGTGACGTTCGTCCAAATATCGGTAGTTAAACTCACCCTGCAAGAAATGTTAGACAAATGTGTAATCAAACTCTTCCTATAGTCGTTAAATGTTTCTAACACGTACTTCCTAAGTGTTTTACGACCTACTTGATGGAATTCGGGTTGTATCGAACTAGTGAAGTTGATAAACCCTTCATTTTCCGCAATACAAAACGGCTCTTCACAAGTGACGACAAATTTGACAAGAGCCATTTTCGAAATTTCCCTCGTGATAACAAAATTCCTACCGGTGTGTGCGCTAATTTGTTGTTGTGTACGCTCACTACCTATCGGTTGTAACGTCACCTCGTCGAATTTATGAAAACTCACTAAGTGTTTTTTCATAGATCCCGTACCGCCGGAGTTACCACCGCTCCTATATTGATATTTAGCACGACAAATTTTACAAAAAGCGTTACCCATGACCGGATTTCCGGCGTCAAGCACGAGGTCGAAATGTTCCCAAATTTTGGAGCGCTTCTTCCGGGTGCGAGACGGTCCCGATGCCGTGGATGCTTCTTGGCTCGGTCCGGTTCCGGTTCTAACATCACCGCCATCGCCGTCGTGATCTTCGTCGACACGCTCCATATCATCAAAACATGTACGAATATAACCGAAAATATCGTCGTTCGGGTTCGAACTCGATGCCATGTTAGTAAAAAAAATATAGAATTTTTCGTGAGTGTGTGTGTATTTTTCGTGTGTGTATAATAAAAATAATGTGGGTATTTTTTTTAATAATAAAATGAGAGAGAGGGAGAGATTGAGATTGTTGGGAGTATTAGAGAATTTAATTTTAAGAGTTTGAGAGAGAATGAGAGTAATAATGTGAAAAATGAAGGTAAATATGGGTATTTATAGATTTTTTAATATGGTATAAAAAATAAAAAAAAATAAAAAAAAATAAAAAAAAAGAACCGTTGGGCAACGGCTAGAAAACTAGCCGTTACCGGTTCCGGTTCCGGTTCTACCGGTTCCGGTTCCGGTTCCGACTATGTTTCTAGCCGTTGGGTTGTTACCGGTTCCGAACCGGAACCGGAACCGGTAACAACCGGTTCCCATCTATCGGAACCGGTCCGGTACCGGTTAAACCGGACCGGTTCCGGTTCTGAACCGGAACCGGTGACCGGTTCCGGGCCGAACCGGCCCGTTAGCCATATCTACCAGCGCCCGTGGATCCCGCCGTGACCCGCATCAGCCCTCCGCCGTTGAGCTCGGTTTTTCGTAGATCTCGCCGTAGTTGCCCCGATTTTAGGTACAATGCGTTTTTTTTGCAACATTAATTATTGATTTCGTGGATATTTGTTTGGATTTTGACTTGTTGTCGCTCGACTTAGGATGGATACGAACGAATTTTACGGTCCAGTGCAACGGTCGTTGTTGATATTTCAGGATAGTCATCGTTGTAACGATGTGCTATCTAATACGGATAATGCTTTAGACACTTCGTTGACCATGAGGGGTTTGGAAGGTGTAGTATGGGATAAGACTTTACGATCGGTGCGCTTGCACGGTCGTGTTTTGGAGAAGTTGAATGTGATGTCGTTGTATGGCATCTACAGCTGTGGATATCAAAAAATAGATCCACATTTAATTACAGCGCTAGGAGAAAGGTGAAGAAAGGAGACGCACACATTCCACTTACCGGTGGGGGAGGCTACTGTTACTTTAGAGGACGTAGGTGTTCTGTGGGCGCTCCCCGTAGATGGTATTTCCGTTAGCGGTATGATCCCCTGTAAAATGAAGGAACAGTGGCTCGATTACTGCGAGGCATTGACTGGTTACAGACCTCCAGAAGGTGCGTATCAGGGCACAAAGTTGTCTTTGAGGAAATTTGCGGACTGGTTAGAAGCCAATCCGATCGACGACGAGAGCACCGACCTTGAGGTAGCTGTTGGACTGAAGTTTCCCAAGTTGTCTTTCATGAAGATCCCATACATTCAAGCATGGCATGGACTTAAAAGAGCGAAAGAAAATGTTTATGGTACTTGGGAAACTTCAGTCCAACCGCTTTCCATCTTCATGAAGGACAACTTGGGAAACTTCAGTCCAACAGCTACCTCAAGGTCGGTGCTCTCGTCGTCGATCGGATTGGCTTCTAATCAGTCCGCAAATTTCCTCAAAGACAACTTTGTGTCCTGATACGCACCTTCTGGAGGTTTGTAACCAGTCAATGCCTCGCAGTAATCGAGGCACTGTTCCTTCGTTTTACAGGGAATCATACCGCTAACGGAAATACCATCTACGAGGAGCGCCCACAGAACACCGACGTCCTCTAAAGTAACGGTAGCCTCCCCCACCAGTAAGTGGAATGTGTGCGTCTCCTTTCTCCACCTTTCTACTAGCGTCGTAATTAAATGTGAATCTATTTTCTGTGAATCTATTTTCTGAGATCCACAGCTGTAGACGCCATACAACGACATCACATTCAACTTCTCCAAAACACGACCGTGCAAGCACACCAGTCGTAAAGTCTTACCCCATACTACACCTTCCAAAACCCCTCACGGTCAGCGGAGTGTCTAAAGCATTATCCGTATTAGATACCACATCGTTACAACGATGACTATCCTGAAATATCAACAACGACCGTTCCACTGGACCGAAAAATTCGTTCGTATGCATCCTAAGTCGAGCGACAAGAAGTCAAAATCCAAACAAAATATCCACGAAATCAATAATTAATGTTGCGAAAAAAATGCATTGTATGTAAAATCGGGGCAACTACGGCGAGATCCACGAAAAACCGAGCTCAACGGCGGAGGGCTGATGCGGGTCACGGCGGGGTCCACGGGTGCGGGTCAGGTACGCGGGCACGGGTCACAGTAGGGCTGAGACAGAGAGCTACGACGGGGTTGGGTCGCGGGGTAGCACGGGTCACGATCGAGCTAAGACAGTCGCGGTTCACGATGGGGCGAAGGCAGATCGAGGTGGCGCGGGTGGGGCTGAGGCGCTCGAGGTTCACGACGGTTCACAACGGAGGCCGTACGGGTCACGGCGGATCTGTGGCAGAGAGAGGTAGGCGCGGGGAAGAGTGAGTCAAGGCTGTCGGGCGCGGGTCACGGCGGCGTGGATGAGAGAAAAGAAAAGGGAAGAAGGAACGTATAAAGAATCTGCGTCGTCGCGTCCATTAACAGCGACGCCGTTGTTAATACCTACGATGAGTTATAGAATGGGCCAAAACCCTAAAGCCCAAAACGATGACGGGCCATTTAATTTCTAGCCCAAATTTAAAAGAAGTCGCATCCAATGGGCACGTCGACATGTCTATTAACCGCAGTGTCGCTGCCATTACAAATGAATTGTCCTATTTTGTTAATTTTTTTCAAAATAAACCTATTTTATTAATAGAATAAAAAATAGGACTTATTTTATTAAAAAAGCCAAACATAATATTCCCCCAACTGTCTAACAAAATTAAAAGCTAAGGAATCAAAAGAAAATATCATCTACACAGTCTTCGATAATGGATTCGGCTACAATTGAATCGACATTCCGTTCCTATTACATTCTAACAATCACCAGGAAGTTAGTCTCCTTCGATCACCACCCTCGACTATAAAACCTTGATGCTCTCCTTGATGTTCAGAGTGCAAAGCAAAGCCCCATCAAAGTTGGTCTTGATCATGTTCCCGCTGGGAGGTTTCCATCGAGCAGAATCTCTTGAATAATCAATAATCTCAATAGAGACTACAACCGTATGTAGACAAGTTAAATATTTGAGAATCATGCGTAATAATAAAAAAACGTCAAGATACAATAGCTAAATGAGATATGCGCATTATGTGCATTTAATATGTAGTTATCCTAGGGGAAGCTTGCTTATATATGCATCAGTATAATGAGTAATAAGTGCAATGTGCGTTTACCAAAAAGTATAACTTGATACTTGCTCAAAACGTAAAACCCTCAAATTAATTTTCAAATCCTCAACAAATACTTACTTTCTCAACACCAAACTAGTTCAGTTTTTGCACCCAAATAACAACACATTGGTTTCAGAGCCATGTCGACAGTTGGAGCAACCGGTGACCAAACGTCGATTCCGAAGCTTACAAAATTCAACTACGATGATTGGAGCATTCAGATGAAGGTTATGTTCGACTTTTGTATTTAGACACTGACTCGTAGTCGACTCGATCACACGTTGGAGTGTTAATGATCGAGTGACTAACTATAGTAGTCTACGTGAACCTTAGGCCAAATGGGTCAACGCCAGAGTTAGCTCCGAGGTCATGTCAAATGTCGTCGCCGCTAATTCACCGCATATGATAAATTGGTTCGGGAGCGGGGAATCAACGTTCGGGGATCGGGGTTCCCGTGGAGGATTCGGGTTCCCTATTTTCATATATCCAACAACTTAATTTGTTTTTGCCGCAAAAAATAAATTAAGTAACATCAACAAAGCAGACAATAAAATAACGAAACATTTCCGATAAAAGAAATTGCAATAAACTACGGTTATTATGTGTTTTTTTAGGATTAAGTTTTGCCTTAGGTTTATTTTTTAAATAACAATAAAAAATTCATTATAATAATCGATTATTAAAATAAATAATTGTTCATTTGTTATGTTGAATTTAGAGTTACTTTTAATTTTAGTTTTTTTTTTTTTTTAAATACGATATGAAAATTTTAAAGAAAAAAAACTTATCATTGAAAATCATTTGTTCAAATGTATTATTTTATATTATTTATTAATAAATACAATCGAGGAACGAAAAATCACGATTTGACTCAAACGGGGTCAGGTACAAGTTGGGGATGAGTGGGGTGGGGAACATCAATACCATCCCCGTCCCATCTCCGCATTTTCACCGACGGAGAATTACCGTCAACTCCTCATTCTCATTTTGATTGAAAATTCTCATTTTCAATAACTTCGGATTCCAATGAGGATGGTTAACGACGAGAATTTTACCAGCCATAGAGGGGGGTTCTCAGTTGTTTATTTTCTTTCATTAATAATTTTGCGACAGGACAAAAAAGGGAATGAATGTACTAAATGGAATTGACTAAATGGCCCTCGCCTGTGCACTCGCATAAGAGTAACGAGTGTAGGGTTTATTTGTTAACCAATTTTTCTCTCTTCGCAATCGCAGCCGACGTAAAAAGCCAAGCTCCTCCTTCCTACACGCACTGACTCCTCACATTGTGTGCCTGTCTCTGAAATTGAGTAGATTCGTAGCAAAGATCGTACAGAACATACGTTGCTGTATTTGCTATAAGGAAATTCCGAAGTAGAAGCAGTTTTGTATTTTTGTTTCTTATTCTTTTATGACAATTTGTTGTGTGATTTGATCTATGGCGGCGCTGATTGGTCCAAGCCACGCCGCGAAACCAGAGCTTGAGGTGGAGACGGAGTCCGAGACGGCCCTTTTCCACCGCAGAATCGAGTTTCACGTGGCGAAAAGGCCGTTCAATGGGTTTGTCAATAATAACGGGTTTAAGCTGGTGACATTAAACCCGGAATCTGGGCATCTAAATAATTCGGGGCTGGGAAAGAAACCTGAAAGATCGGATTTTCTGGACAGTGGATTGGATTCAGAACTCGGATTTGAGATATCTTTTCGAAGAATCGTAAGTGTCTTTTAGTTTTAGTGTTCATGGCTTCTTGAATTTGATGGAGTATTAGTCGTTTAGTTGTTGAGTTATATAAATTGTTGCTCGCAGGGTGCTGGGTTACGAAATCTTGGAAACACTTGTTTCCTTAACTCGGTGCTGCAGTGTTTGACATATACTGAACCATTAGCTGCTTATCTGCAAAGTGGGAAGCATCAAAGTTCCTGTGAGTCCCTCAGTTTAGCTACATATATGGTATTCTAGTTATCGATTTGGAAGCCGAGGTTTTTGTTAGTAAAGTTACCAAGTGAATGCAGATTAGATTCTATTCTGAAAGATTGGTTCGGGAAATTTTTTCAGTTAGTTTTGAGCTCGACCGTTTTGTTGGGCCTGTTTCAGTAATTTGTTCTGAGATTCCTTTGCTGGTATGAAGGTCGCACTGCTGGCTTTTGTGTGCTTTGTGCCATCCAGAAGCACGTAAGCCGTGCTCTACAGTCAACTGGAAGGATTTTGGAACCAAAAGATCTCGTGTCAAATTTGCGTTGTATCCTTTGATGAGATCCCTTCATTTAGGTGATTTTTGTTATGCTATTTTCAGATGATCCGTGATGTAACTTTTTATATATGTTTTTTCTCATGGTTGCCTCTCATTTAAGATCATTTTATTTTGCCGTTGATTGTGCTGTTTTATTCCATGGTATTAATTTTTTAATTAATACACGTGGAGTAGAAATTTCCAGATTTTAGGCTCATACTGCATTTTATCCGTATCATTGTTTCTGTGTTCGATCCCTTCCCCCTTGCAGCATGCACATGTCATCATATCTTCTTTGTTGATCGATGAAAATTGTGAATATTGATTTTCGAAAAAAATTGCACCCTTTAATTGAGAGATTAGGCATATCTCGGAATTTTCGAAATGCTAGGCAAGAAGATGCACATGAGTATATGGTCAATTTATTGGAAACGATGCACAAGTGCTGCTTACCATCCGGTGTGCCCAGTGAATCACCTGGTGCATATGACAAGAGTTTAGTACACAAGATTTTTGGTGGTCGTTTACGGAGTCAGGTAGTTAATTTCTGGCACAGTTATCTTATGATGTCTCTAGAGTAGAAGGAAAATGTGATCTTCTGTAACCATCTATTATTTTCTCTATTTACATTTTTTTTTTCTTTTTCTTGCTAACAAAGAATGATATGCAAAAATTTCTAGGTGAAATGTATGCAATGCTCATACTGCTCCAACAAGTTTGACCCATTCTTGGATTTGAGTCTAGAAATCGCTAAAGCAGACACGTTAGACAAGGCACTACATAATTTCACAGCCAAAGAGATGTTAGATGGAGGGGAGAAAGTGTATCAGTGCCAGCAGTGCAAACAGAAAGTTAAGGCACTGAAGCAGCTAACTGTCCACAAGGCACCCAACGTACTTGCCGTTCACCTGAAGAGGTTTGGATCACATATACAAGGGCAAAAAATCAACAAGAAAGTTTCCTTTGCGCCTACGATGGACTTGAAACCTTTTGTATCTGGTCCCTATGTAAGTTTAAATTTTCATCTAATTCCCTTTGATAAAGCTTTGCTCTACATTCCTGATATTCATGGCTTTCCTCTGCATCAGCACTATTGTATACTTCTATTTAACGATTCTATTAACAATATCTTGTAGGAAGGCGATCTCAAATACACCCTCTATGGTGTTCTCGTTCATGCTGGTTGGAGTACTCATTCTGGTCATTATTACTGCTTTGTTCGTACATCAAGCGGAATGTGGTACTCTCTTGATGACAACCAGGTATGATTGAGCTAGTAGTATGAGTTTGAATACAGTTTACGGTTTTACAGCAGGCTCTCCGTAAATGGTTTGACTTTACCTTCCTGCTGAAGGTTTCTAAATTTTTCAACTAGGAGATCTTGTACAGATGGTAGTTTCTTTCTGTTTTAAAATTCTAAAATGCTAAGTCCTATAGTTTGGAATGCCGTTTTTTCACAGTTACCTTGCTTTCATTTGTCATAGGTTGTACAAGTTAGTGAGAAACGTGTTCTGGAACAGAAAGCATATATGTTGTTCTATTTCCGAGATCGCAACAGATCCATTGCCAGAAAAGCAAGTGATGTCGTCCAGAAAGAAAAGATGGTAATGAACGGAATTGGAAATGCAGCATGTTCAAAACCCCAGACGGATGTAAAAGGAATATTACCTAATGTTGCAGCTGAGAAAAGATTGAATGGTTGTTTCTCTGTGGCTGTGACTGAGAAAAACACTAAAACCTCTGAAATGCCGGGAAAGACGCATTTGAAAACAATTTCTGAGAATAATCAATGCAAAGATAATGCTGATTCATTGAGCCTTAAGGCAGCAGAATCCAAGTTGACATCAGTTTCGCAAGCAACAAAGGAGACAATGAGGGAGCCTGTGAATGTTGATTCTGTGGCTCATAAAACCGGTTTGTGTTCGACTTTTGAGGAGGCAAAGGATGATGTCATTGTCAACTTGGGTTATGATGTCAAAGGTTCCAACACCAACAATAGTTCCAACATCGTACAGAATCTGAATAATGATGCTTCTGCTGAGCCATCTGGTTGCTCAGAGAACAAGCATAACCTTCATAATAAAGAATCTAATCCCTGTGCATCTGGAAATGAAAAGGGAGTAATTGGCAAAAGTCAATCAGCTGACGAGCAGATATCAACTAGCAGCAGCAGTGTTCTCTGTGCATCATCCAGAGACATGGCGACAAAGGATTGTGAGAATACCCAACTGGTAAGGAAGGACTCCTTAATATCTTAAAATGTAACTGTATTTTGTTTCAATAATTGAGGTAGAAGAAAAGTATATAACTGAAGAAGAAAATTAAAACTGAATAGCTAATATATATGAAATGTCTGGGGAATATAGACTTATGAATGGAATTGAATTCAGGGATGGAAATGACAATATTTGATTCAAACGTCAGGATGAAAATCATTCCTATTTTCTACACGTTTTGATATTTTGAGTTTGTAATTTAGATATATATATATTATTATTATATATATTGTCTGCCCTCTGATTATAGATATTCTTTTCTAGCCTTGTGGCTCTCCTAGGAAGATTGGCATTCCACCAACTGATGAAACTCGTCAGAATACAGCAACAGAGATTGTGCTTCAGCCCATGTCTGAATTATCATGCCTACCAGAGAACTCTAGTCAGTTGTCACTTAAGATATTGAGGAAGCGAAAGGTCCTACTGAAATTGAAAACGAAGCCTTTCAAACGTCGAGTTGCCTCTGCTTCTCTCTTCTCTGGCATTATATTTGCTGCAGCCCTTTTCCAGCAAAAGAAGAACAAACGAAGAAAAAAACACAGTTCTCTGCAAAAGAAATCTCGGAACTCAAAAGATCAATCTGGTTATGACAACTTTATTCTGAATGATGGGCCATCTATTGCTGGTGAATCAGTCCCTGTATCTGTCAGCCATTTTTCTGATTCTCAGATAAAGAACGATAATTTCGTTTCGGATGATAAGAATCGGTGTTTAGGTGAACACGGGCATAATAATGACACATCTCGTGATACCATCACTAGTGAACTTGTAGAAAGAGTTGCTGTTCCTCACAGTAGCGATTTGATGTTAACTATGACGCAACCACAAATAAGGCAGTATGCATCTAATGGCACTGCTTGTTCAGCAAATCAGGAAAGGGAATCAAGACAAGCCGACATGATGAGCTTTCTCTCCGGCGGTTTGGGAGAGACAGCTGGTAAAAATCTGTTCATATAACCCTACTCTACCAACTTGAGCAGAATCTTTTACTTATTAAATTGGTCGTTGTTTTCTCTCTGCAGTTGCTCGTTGGGACGACATTGGTACTTCTTCATTAGAGAAATTTGAATTGTTAGCAAAAGGGACTACTGCACAAATCGGTTATATTGGGGATGAATGGTGAGTGTTCGTTCGCTCCTGGCCAAACAAAAACGAAAGGGTTTACCGTATCACATTTGACTGCACAAGCCTATGGTTTCACATGCTGTTTGATGAAAAACGATATAAAATAACACTGAATATATGCATTTATGGTAAACTGGATGTAAATTGCTGAGTAGAGTTGCAAGCTTCATGCATTTAGTTCATGCGCCTCCTTTTATATGAAGTAATCATCTATTAGTCTTTTCCAACGCCTGATGAGTTTGTTTGTTAGGGATGAGGAGTACGACCGTGGCAAGAGAAAGAAGGTAAGGGGCCCCAAGATGGACTTTGGGGGGCCTAATTTGTTTCAAGAGTTGGCAACAAACGGAAAGAAAGCAAAGGTGGGCAAGTCAAGGTATGAGAACAAACCTTTCAGGATATGATGGCGAACGAATTTTGAAACTTCCCTTTATCATATTGTATCCCTTTTGAATTGTTGTCGATCACAAGTTCGTATTATGTTTTTCGGCCTTGTTTTGATTAGAGGCCGGAGCTAGTTTTGAGGTATGTAATAAAGCTAAGAAAACTATCCAAGACAAGTATTGTTTTATGTATTAGTTGGGGTGGAGAACTATGCGTTGTTGTGTTAGAGCTAATTCTTGCCCATATAAAAGAGTCGTCGTGCTTCAACTTTACAATTAAAATGGCCATTAACCTACATTTCTTGTGCAATTGATCCTTTGTTATATTTGACAGTATGCTATATCTATATCTATATCCAAACTCACTATAAAGGCCTTATATAAATTTTCTGTAATAGGCCCATGATAATTTATCTCACCCCTATAAGTTAGTTTATTTATATCGGGCCATAAACTTAATATTGGTCTTGTTTGATAATATCGGGCTGTAATAAATAAACCAAACACAAAATTATTAGTTATTATTTATATTATCTGGTCTATTCTTACAAACCAAACGGGTAATTGTCAGGGTGGATAAATACTGATTGATGTGTAAAATTTATTGTAATTTAACTCCTTTTTATAATTTATTTAACATGAGTAAATTACTATTCTACTTTTCAATTTTTTATTTATTATAATTATATCCTTACAAAAAATTTTAAATATTCTTTCATCTATTATATATTATAAATTATAAATATCTCAAATATAAACTAATATTATAAATTTGCAAACGCATCGAGTGTGATAGTTATATATATTGTGATAGTTATATATAATTGCTCAGCATCACCCTATAGTAACTAACTTTTAATCAATTTGGTGTGTCATTTGTAATTATCATTTTACCCTTTATCGTTTTAATTTATTCCAATTATAACCTAATAAATAAACTAATTAAATTTAAATTATAATTTCATAAATTGAACATTTTAAATTAGAAATAACATGTTAAACATAAAATAATATTATATATATTTATATATCAAAGCACATGCATTGAATGTGCGGAAAATACTAGTATATATAATATATATATATATATATATATATATATATATATATATATATATATATATACGAATAAAGTGCAACTAAAAGGTAGGGGTGGCAATGGGCGGGTTCGGGGCTGATATTGGATATACCGTCCCCATATCAAGTCCCTATTTCAAATACCATCCCCGCTAATTCACCGTTTATAATGAGTTGGTTCGGGGATGAGGAATCACCGTATGGAAATCGGGGTTCCCGTGGGGATTCGGGTTCCCCATATTCATATACATCCCACACTCAATTTTTTTTTCAGCAAGAATATAAATTAAGTAAACATCGACAAAGCCGATAATTAAAACAATGAAAATTCACGATAAAAGAAACTAGATAAACTACGATAAACAATAGCGAAGTAACACAATATAATTGAAAAATAACGTATTTTTATTTTCTAAAGTAACAATATACTGTAACTGAGTAACAGAAAACTGAAGTAAAAAACACCTTCATATACGACTCATGAACAACACGTTCTCTATTTCTCTATATAGACTTTCGCTGGAAAAAAAAAGGCATTTTAATAAGGGTGTTTTCGTCAAATCATATTTTCGGGTCCTTTACCCTAACTTTTATAGAAACTGTGTCCTTTAAATTAAATTCTTTTCTGACAGAGCCTGAATAATAAATGAAAACTTAAAAGGGTCTGACATGAAATTGTCCCTTATTTAAAGTATATCTTTAATTATGTTTTTTTTTTTTAAATTTCGTTTAATGACAAAAACAATGTTGATATTTGACTCGATGTTTCGTATGCTGATAAAGCGAAATAAAATATACCTAAAGAGGCCGATGGCCAACAACGTGCATTCCACGTGAGCCATTCTCTTCCCGCCAAATCCTCCCTTTCCCGCCAAGTGACAGTGAGTTCCCTGACTACAAACAAACCCCCGCTGAACATCATTCCACGGACACACTAACGTCTTCTCGCAGATTCATACACTCGAAGAACGAGCGATAAAGAGAGAGAGAGAGAGAGAGAGGCAAAGATGTCAGGTTGGGACGAAGGAGGTGTGTACTACAGCGACCACGCACAGTTTCCACGCGACGGAGAGGGCGCCGGAGACCAGTCGGATGGTGTCAACCGCCACGTAACTCTCCAGAAGTTTAAGGATTTTATCAAGAATTTCCAGCGCCAGAGTCAGCCGAGTGTGTTTCCCTACAGAGAGGCCCTGTTGTCCAACCCTAGCTACTTGCTCGTGGATCTCGCCGACCTTATTTCATACGATCCTGACCAAACCCTACCTCAGTGTTTACGTCAAAATCCCGCTGATTATCTACCTCTCGTAAATTTTTTCTTCCTCAAATGAGTTTCATATTTATGTATCTCTCACTCTCTCTGTGTGTTCTCTTTCCATGATTTTTTTTTCGTTAACGCTTGAGTTGCTTTATCATATATAACTTTAGTGGAATTTGGGCTTGGTGGAGCCAATTATTATGTTCGATCATATGCTATTTTGAAACTGTCATTACCAAAGATTGATGTTATTGCCTGTATCTGTGCGTCTTGAATTCCGGTGCTTTCTACTTGGTGGCTTATAGCAGTTGTTACTTTTAGTTGATGTGTATTGATTCTTTAAAAAAAAAAATCCAATACTGAGAGGATTACCCCCAAACCTATCTAAATCTTTATCCTAAACTATTCAAAGCCCATTTTGAGCCTGAAGCTCTATTCTTGTCAAGTTTACATTTTCATGGGTGTGACTTATGGTGAATTGGCATTTCTTCAAGAATCATTTGAGTTTTGATGCTTGTCTTACGATTGGTGGATTGCCTGCATTGCCTGCTAATACAATTATGTTTCTGGTATGTCAATGTAATAATAAAACCAGTTCGAAACTGCAGCAGCTGATGTTCTGGCTGGTATTAGACCGAGGGTGGCCGGAGAGACAGGTGAACTTGATGAGCCGGTGTCAGGTGAAGTGCAGGTATTGCTGAAGTCGGACCAGGATCCTAGTTCAATGCGTTCTTTAGGGGTTAGTTTACACGATTACCTTTATTTGATGATCCTGTCTTGAATTATAGCATATGTTGAAGTGACGGATATTTATATGTTGTCAATCTGACTGTAGGCTCAGTACATCTCGAAGTTGGTTAAGATATCTGGTATCGTTATTGCGGCTTCTAGGACCAAAGCTAAAGCTACATATGTGACTTTGTTGTGTAAGAACTGCAAAAATGTAAAGCTATTTCCATGCCGCCCTGGGCTCGGTGGAGCTACTGTACCGCGATCTTGTGATCACATTTTGTTTTCTTTTCATTTTTCAGGCTGGGGAGGAACAATGTCCTGTGGATCCATGGATCGTGGTTCCAGATAAAAGCAAGTATGTTGATCAACAGACTCTTAAGTTGCAGGAAAATCCGGAGGTTAGAGCCTTTTATCTAGTCTATTGAAACTACTTTTCGAATATGTTAACAGTGTCTGTTGGTGTGGCTCCATTATTCATAGTTATACGTTTCTTATGACCCCCTACGACCTTGTTTCTTTAAAATTTGAAGGATGTGCCCACTGGAGAATTACCAAGGAATGTGCTCCTATCTATTGATCGACATCTTGTGCAAACCATTGTTCGTGGAACAAGGCTCACCATTATGGGGATTTATAGTGTGTTCCAAGCTGCCAATTCATCAAATTTGTGAGTACTTTGTAAATGGACTTACCGATAAGATTAAAAATTACTTAATTCTTTTTGTTACACCTACATTGTATATGAATCTTATGATTTACAGACACAAAGGTGCAGTTGCTGTGAGGCAACCATATATTCGGGTTGTTGGATTAGAGGAAGCTACTGAGGCATCTTCTCGTGGTCCAGCCAACTTTACTAGAGATGAAGTAATTAACCATTGAATGTTTTGATGATTTACATTCAAGCAGGATTGCCATAATACTCACCTCAAGGTAACACGTCTATATTTCTATCCAGATTGAGGAATTCAAAAAATTTGCAGCAGCAAGGATGCATATGAGAAAATATGGCGTAATATTGCCCCCTCCATATTCGGTCATGAAGAGGTGAAAAAGGCTGTCGCTTGCCTTTTGTTTGGAGGCTCAAGGAAGGTATATTGTTCATCTGGTCCATTGCACGATGGTGCTGCTGCATTGGTTTGTGATTGCTTGAATAATTTTCTTTTGGTGATGCAGTCGTTACCTGATGGTGTAAAATTAAGAGGTGACATCAATGTTCTCCTCTTGGGGGATCCATCTACAGCTAAGTCACAGGTTGGTGAAATGCATTAAATTCAATATCTCAAAGTTAATGTGAAAGCACCTTAGTTGTTTTTGTTCACGCATGTAATATAATGTTTGTTCAATTGAAGTATCCCCAAGTTTGTATGTACTACTTGTGGATAGAATAAATTGATTATATGTCCATTTCTGTGTAGTTTCTCAAGTTTGTAGAGAAAACGGCTCCAGTAGCTGTATACACTTCTGGAAAAGGCTCGTCTGCTGCTGGTCTTACTGCTTCTGTCATTCGAGATAACAGTTCCGTAAGTCATGAACTTCCTAACATATATGGCTATTTTGTTATTGCTTTAGTTATTTCAATTAGTTTGCACCTCCATTTTGTCTGGTTTTATGTTTTTCATAGCTTTTGTGTTTGTATCTCAGAGAGAGTTTTATTTGGAGGGTGGTGCCATGGTACTAGCTGATGGTGGTGTTGTCTGCATTGATGAGTTTGACAAATGAGGCCAGAGGACAGGTGACTATATAACATAAAAATCAACACCTGGATTCAATTTATTCTCTCTACCTGGATTCGGTTTATTTCTTCTTGCACTGTTGTGATATCAATTCCTGCCTTTTAGGGTAGCCATTCATGAAGCAATGGAGCAGCAAACTATATCGATTGCTAAAGCGGGAATAACAACTGTTCTAAATTCAAGGACTTCTGTTCTTGCTGCAGCCAACCCCCCATCAGGGCGTTATGATGATCTCAAGGTACTATAAGTCTCTGTAACTAATTGTTATTACTAACCGTGTTGTTTTCATTGATGTCAGAGCAACTAACTGGTCTTACATTGTTCTCAGACAGCACAGGACAACATTCATCTTCAGACCACGATTCTTTCGAGATTTGATCTGATATTTATTGTCAAGGATATCAGAAAGTATGCTCAAGATAAGGTACCAAACCATTAATATATCTGGACAGGAGAACATATTTGCATAGATAATCTGATAGGTTGATGATGATGCACTGCAACTCAATTCTGGAAACATGAAGCTTCTCCTGCATAAACATGCTATTAAAACTTTTGTTCTTTGTTGTTGAATTAGATAGATGCAAGTACCATAAAATCAGTGAGGCAACTCAGAACACAATATTCTCTAATAATGCTTTCTGAGATTGTTACAGAAGTTAATAGGATATACAGGTATCTGCTGAACTTAATAAGATATTCATGCAGGATATTGCCAGCCACATCATCAAAGTTCATGCATCTGCTGATGCAGCCACTAATGATACAAAGGCATCTAAAGAGGATAATTGGCTGAAGAGGTAAAATCTTATTTTTGCGAATGTTGCTTGATGAAAAATCACCTTGTGAAGCATTGAGTTGCCGGTGCAGGTATATACACTATTGTCGAAAAGAGTACCACCCCCGTCTGTCAGAGTCTGCTGCCTCTAGGTTGCAGGAGAATTATGTTAAAATTAGACAGGTAAATGTTCATATTTGGTTCTCTGAATGACATCTATTAGTTTTTTGTCAATCCGGGAATATTTACGGAAGTCACATGGAGTGAAGTCTGGCTATAGTGTGGATAATGAATCGTCAGGAGTGTTTTTTCAGGTCGATGTCGTTCATAGATCCCTATTCGTCTTAATTAGTACAGATTTGCTTTGTCAGCCTGCAAGTATTTCATTCGAATATCTGCTAATTTCTGTAGATAACCCTTTTACGTCTGAAATCAGGCTCATCTTTCAGTCAGTTAAATATGGTGGACAAAGTTTATGGCAGAAGTGATCTGTGATGAATCGTATGTTTTTTTAGGAAAGACATTTAAAAACTTCTTTTGTATTTGTTACCCTTTCTATTTTTTTCTTAGATTAGCTTATTTTGTACCGTTGAGATACGTGAGAATAGAATAAAACCAACATGTATAAGCGAAAATTTTATAACGACCATAACACTTACTGCGTCAATGATACCAAAAGGCAGGACAGGAACCAACTTGACATTGATTCCTTTTTTCACCATGTCTGATATTGAAATAGAAGCAATAACATAAAATGCTGGTTTGTGGTCTTTTACAGGATATGAGACGGCAGGCAAATGAAACTGGGGAGGCTGCTGTGATACCAATTACAGTGAGGCAATTGGAAGCCATTGTGAGGTTAAGTGAAGCACTTGCTCGAATGAGAATGTAAGTTCACTGATGATGGCTCCTCCCTCCATCTTTTTACAGTGGACTCGAGAAATATACCTCAGATAAAATTTTGCTGCTTGATTTGATAATTAATTACCTCCAGAATATATCTGCAATTTGTGAAAAGAAATTATAGGATACATTTGCTCTCAGTACCTTTTGATAGACATTTTTTGAATGAATGTTTGCTCATGTTCCTTCGTTATATGCTTTAGGTGTAATGAAGCGAATGTGGAGCACGCGGAAGAAGCCATCAGGCTGTTTAACGAGTCTACCATGGATGCTGCTCGTTCTGGGCTAAATAATCAGATAAACCTAAGTCCCGAGCTAGCGAACTAAGTCAAGGTGACAATTGTTCTTTTCTTTCTTTTTAGCCTAAACTATATACTTGCTAATATCTATCTATCTCTGTGAAATGAATCAACAGCAAGCAGAGACTCAGATAAAGAGAAGAATGGGGATCGGAAGCCACTTATCAGAGAGACGGCTTATCGACGACCTCACAAGGATGGGCATCAACGAGTACATTGTAAGAAAAACAAAAGTTCATAAAACACATTATTCTTTCTTCTCTAAAATATAATAATATTTGGTTGGGTTGGGGTACGATGAAATGAACATCATCATCATCATCATCAGGTTAGGCGAGCTTTGTTGATCATGCATCAAAGAGATGAAGTTGAATACAAGCGAGAAAGAAGAATGATTCTACGTAAAGCTTGATTGAGATTCAGCGTTGAACCACAATTGTACATGCGGTGCGGTGGTGCAGGAAGCACGCTTTATCTTATCCACTGTTGAACTTAATATGTGTTTGCTCCGAACTTTTCTGACATCACTTATAAAATCTATCATACCATTCGATATTTTTTACTTTGGGCATAGACATTGCATTATTACCCCATGGGTTAACGATTCAGAATCGTCATTTACATTTGCATAACAAAAAAAAAATATATCACGACGATATGTAAAAGAAAAAGCCTATCATTGGAGTGTGTGGCGCAATTAAGCCTCCGCCAGGTCTGTGTGGCGCAAGTCCACGTCGGTATTTAGCGGTTAGCCCATAGCCAAATCGAGTGGGGATACCTCGGAAAAAAAATGTTTCAGACATTGAACTAATGGAATTAGGACTTGGCAACACGAGTTTATTATCATTTGTCGGAAGTTGTCGATTTATGAATGACCTTTATTTAATCTCAATTCCTAATGGCATAAACCTCATTGAGATCGTCCTGAGTTTACAGAAAAAATGTGATTCGATTAGTTCAAGATCAACATTATTGCAATACATAGCACCCCATGAGAATATTGCCATAACATTGAGCGAAGATGATGTTGTTCGGAACATGATAGACCTCCATTGTTGTCTGAAACTGAAAATAATAAAATCTGAGGGCAGCTCCAAAAAATGATCGCAATCAAAACGCACAAAGGTATCATATTTCGAATTGTTGTTGTGTGCAATTCGAAGATATCGACTTGGTTTTTTCGTGTGTTTAACTATTTTTCTTATAAAATGGTTAAGTTTGATTCCAATGACTTGCTGGAAGTTCGCACATTAGGTAATTCTATTGATTCTTGAGTGTATTGCATACGTCGTGAACATTTAAAGATGTTGCAGAATTCAGGATTTCTCTAAAAAATTATGTTGTTGCCATAAGATAATCATTTTGCTTCAAGAAGAGTGATAGTGAAAAGATTTCAACTGTGTGCCATTTAGTAACGTCATTCTACTTGAAATTGCCTCCATCATTCAAGCAAGCGAATAAAGATCAAATCAAACCTTCGGCTCTGATACCACTTGACGGAAAAAGAACACTAGATACCAATCTGCCAAGCGATTACAAGCACAACAGAATCAGCTTTTCCCACTGCAAGAATCTGATATAGAATTAAATTGAGTAAATAGCAAAGCACGAAACCAATCACATAAGAGACTGAATTTTAACGTGGAAAATCGCTCAAATGAAGGGCAAAAACCATGGGTCTTTCCGACCACCAGAACAAGCTCCACTATGATCAATAGCGTACATAGAGAGTTACAATTGAGTACTAACACAAGCACAAATTAACAGATCAACCCAAAAGTTACAAACTTTAACACCCTCACAAGAACAGCCCCAATCTGAGACTAGTATCTCAAGCTTCGAACATCCAAATAAAGAATATGATCAATGAAGAACCACGAGTTATGAACTTGTTGTCCAAATTTTAGCCAGATCCGACGGCGTACATCTTCAATGAGTCGATCTCTAACGCTGTGCAGAACAGTGACAAATTGCTTTTCTTCGTTTACTCTCTTTCAAATTTGTTGATTTTCCACGATCGTTTTCTCTCTTACTCCAACTGCTAATGATTTTACTACTTAAATAAACAAGTGAGCTTTAAGTTTTGGGCATTTCTCCACATAGGACGGGAGCCCAAACCCAACAAATCTCCCCTTCACGACTATGTGGAATTCATCGCCAATCCTACGATCAAGCAATACGCTCCAACCAATCTGGCCCAATTTCTAGAAGATGTAGAACTGGTCTCATGTTCTTCCCATTCAGTCAAGGTCACAAACTCATCAGATGGATATCTCATCGATGGCCGTCTTTGCCAATTCGACCTCCTGATGACTCAGGAAAATCCGAAGCCTCAGATTGCTCTCTACACCACCTATTGGAACATCCAATCCACCATGATTTTGATCATCATGGACATCATCCAGATTGTATTCTGACAACGTCGGTTCAACGTCAATAAGACATCTCTTATATGGAGCTTCAATCGTCTTCGCCTTATCAATGTCATCAATCGTTTGATCTTCTGTGAATTTCACATCACAGCTTCTAACAAGCTTCTTATCAACGAGCTCCAGCTAACTCCTCGAGGCTGACAAAGGATTTTAAGAGTTAGAGCCGAAGGCGGATCCATGTTTGCAGACGTGTATGTTCCCTGACAACACATCCTTTTTCTGATAGGATTTGAATAAAATTAAAATGATTCATGATGCATTCTGATGCGGAACAGGTCTCGGGCATGCAAGTCCTCACTCATAATAAGTTAGAGGGAATGTGAGAATGCAAGGAGTTACACCTGAGGCAAGGAAGACGCATGAAAAGAGAACTAACACTCTTGTGGGAATGACCGGCTCGCGGAGGGCAGGTCCCGAATGGAAATAAAGGGACCTTGAGATGGCAGATCCGGGAGGACCTCTCCGGCCGTTAAAAGGAAGTACCTTCGGGATCTAATAGCCTTAAGGATGACTAAGAAGGCTAAAGGCAATCGAATCAAAAAGATCTGCAAGTGTCTGGCTCCGTATATGAAAAAGACGTCCGAAGAGGGGACCAGATAACACGTGTAGGCTGCCCATTGGAAGACAGTATCTGACAGAAGTACAGAGCATGCTACAGTGTCGCGCATGCAGGAGCTCCAAACTGTATCTGACAGTACGGAAACAGCTCCCCTCCAGCTGGCTTTGACGAGAAAGATCAACAAAAGGAGGAGAAATTGCTTAGATTGGATAACATCACTTCACTTTTTACACACACTAACACACTAAGAACATACACACAAACACTCTCTTACTAATCTTCTTCATTAATCTTCATCTGTAATAAATCGAGAGATGAGAGCTGATTGTGTAACCCTTTGATATTAGTGAAAACCATCTTTGGCCGACCCGTGGACGTAGGATTCTCGAGAGTCCGAACCATGTATATCTTTGACGGCTCTACTAACAGGTACTACATTTCACCGTGGAACAAGAGGTTTTGTTCCATGGTGAAACTCAACAAGTGAGACCATATCTTTGTTTTAGCTCTCTCTTTGAAAGGATAATAGAAAAAGCAGATTGAAGAAATATTTTCTGAATCATCGTATTTGATGATTATATTTATCCTTAACATTTTCGATCATTATATTTGATGATCGCAAAAATAGATAACTAACTTTGCACGGATCAAATTTTAGTCTCTGATTAATATTCCCACAAAATAAGTGGATAATTCTACTTGTTGATTTAAAATATTTATCACCCACTCGATTACTTATTTGGAATACAGTGACATGGCATTGCGACTTATTTTATCGGAAAAAATGACCGAAATCCAAATTTACTCAAATATACAAAGTTTCCTACCTTTTTTTTTTTTTACATTGTTGAAATAATAATCACACATATGGAACTAATAATTTGATAGCAATGTAAGGAGGCATATTATAAATGGCGTAAGTTATGGAACCAAAGATATATTCTTCCAGAATCCGATTCCGGTTATCCGCAGTATCCGATCCGATCAGCTCATTCCAAATCCAAAGTGGTCATTAAACATAATAAATAAACAAATATTTATCAATATATAATCATTGGAATAAATACAATTTTGCTTTCATTAACCATAAAAGCTTTGACACCTTTTTTGTTTCTTATCTTATATAAATAAAAAAGACAATTTGTTGCTCTGTTCAATATTTGTGAAAATCGCAGGTTATTAAAAGAGAAATGGTGAAGATCACGGCGTTGCTGGTGCTTAAGTGCAGTCCCGAAGGTTCCGATCCGGCGATCTTAGCCAACGCGTCTGACGTCAGCAGCTTCGGATTCTTTCAGCGTTCCAGCGTGAAGGAGTTCGTCGTTTTCGTCGGCCGCACCGTAGCCAAGCGTACACCGCCTGGGCAACGCCAGTCCGTACAACACGAAGGTTCGGATCTGATCGCACAATTCTTGTTCCCCTTTATGGAATGGTTATAAAAAATCATCATTTCTTTATAGTTCTTTTTTCTTTTTTCTTTATTAATTTCGATGATAGCTATGTGGAATTGGCTGCTGTTTTGGGTGTTTCACGATTATATGGATTGTCCTGTTGTTGAATTTGGGTCGACAACGTTAATTTTGTGGTTGTCTAACGGTTTTGAGCTGTTTTTTTTTTTTTTTAATTATGCTTCCCCATATATAATCTCCCAGCTAATTCGATGCTGATAAAAGCTTGTGATTGGTTGTTGATCTGCCTGGTTTGCTAGATGTTTCGGGGATAGTTTTGTTTATGTGCGGTGATTAAATTATTGTAAAGGTTTTAGGTGCGATTCAATTCGGAAAATGGTACTGGGCAAGCCAACTGAATTATGGCGTGAATAGAAAATAATAAAGTTGATGATTGATATGGAAAGAAAAAGCTTGGGGAGAACTCTCAGAATTTTATAGTAGAGTGAACTAATAGAGATAGATATAATTACTCGTAGCAGTTGAATTCTTGCCAAAATAGACCAGGCAAGTCTTTGAATGCTAAGATGGGTATGTATTATATAACTTTTTGAACAAGGGTGCAGTGGAGTGTAGTAAAACATAGTTATCAAGTTAACATGAGTAAGAGGAAAATGCACAATTTTAAACGTCCTACAAGAACTGTGTTGAGAATTAAAGCCACATCTCTTCGTTGAATTAGCTCACAGTTCAGAAGAAATCAAGAGAAAGAACTCGATGGCTCAAGTCTGATCTGAAGGCTGCTCTGTTATAACTTGATCGAGCTGAAACTGTTAACCAATAATCAAAGTGTTAGTTGAAATATTGGGGGCCGTTCGATGTGGATAATATGAGATCGGATGGCTTGAATTAGATCTTGCTATAACTTAAAAGAATTGTCTTAGCACTTTATAAGTGAAGGAAGGCATGCTGTACAACCCTCGAAACCACTGGTACAAGCTTGCGATGCTGAACGGTTATAACAGTTAAAGAAACTGCAGGATATTTCATATATATCAGACTTGCAGTATAGACTGGACATCTTTGAGAGCTTGTAGTTTTCGTTAGAGCGAGAATTAGCGAAAAGTGTAAACTAGAGATTTGTAGAGGGTGTGCCAAAGTTGTAAACCCTTCTCTTAGTTTGAATAAAACAAGCTATATTGGTCTGTGGATGTAAGCCAAAGTTGAGGCCGAACCACGTAAATCTGTTTTTTGTGATTGTGTTCTTTTGTTGGTTTTCGATTCGTTTTCATTCAAGATCGTGTTTCTTGATACGATCAACACACACACGTGAAAGAACACTAAGTTGGGAATCGAGGGAAGCCATTTTCTTAACAAACTGTTTTCCCTTTATTCGGGAACTTTAGAATTTTATCTTTAGGATATTATCGGTAACGAATCTATTAAGCATGGAGTTGATTCGGAATGGGAATGGGAATCATAACAACACTTGCTTTTTTTTTTGGGAACCGCACCTATTCGTGAACAAGTTGGGCTGCTCCGTTCCAGTTCTTGTTCCTTCCTACCGGTTCTGGATTGACCCGAACTGATAAGCATATCTAGATACAGTTATCCAATATATGTAATGTACAATATTCATATAACATACAAAGATCTTACATGATTTACCATATTGCCTAATATGATGATAAAAATAAACATGTATTATACTCTCAATTTCCAGTTCATAAAATATCTTTATATTATATCCTAACATTCGTACGAAATTATGTATGCTGGGCATAGTATCTAATGATTCTAGCTAGACGTTCTAATGGTGATGGGTTATTTTGGTTCATTCTTCTTCCTGATTATGTCCAATATATCCACCCAGGTTATAGCTGATGTCGAATAAGAAAACTTGATACATGACTTTCTTTCATTGTGATGCAGAGTACAAGGTGCATGCATACAATCGAAATGGCTTGTGTGCTTTGGGTTTTATGGACGATAACTATCCAGTTAGGAGTGCATTTTCTCTGCTGAACCAGGTAGCCGGGCTCTAACAATATATATATATATATATATATATATATATATATATTAATTATAAAGTAGATGTAATTTAGTTCCGTGGATGATGAGTTCCCCTTTTACCAATCAAGTTTCTCCCATCAAATTGGCAGATCTTAGATGAGTACCAAAAGAACTTTGGGGATGCATGGAAAACCGTTCAAGCTGATAGTACTCAACAATGGGCTTATTTAAACGAGGCGTTGACGAAATTTCAGGTACTTTCGACGTCCTTTTGGTGTTGGAATTGAAACATTAGACATCCTTCAAAATTATTAAGAATATTTATGGTACATTACCCTCACCAACCATCCCGAGTTCTCTGGACAATCAGTTATGTTGGTTGGATGGTAATCCTTTCTATTCTTACTTATTAGGATCCTGCTGAGGCTGACAAGTTACTGAGGATTCAGAGGGAGTTGGATGAAACTAAGATTATTCTTGTAAGTTTTCTCCTTCAGCGTTGTCCAGCACCGTTCATTGCTGTTGACCAGAACAAAGTTGTTTATCATTCTGTACGTTGTGGAATTATTCTTCTGCATAGTGCTGGCAAACATTGATTTTTGTATATCTGCTGCATACATCTACCGTCAATTGAAATCAAACTCTTATATAATGGCAGTCCCTATATGCAGAAACAAGGATAAATTACACCATGAGCTTATCCATCCTACAAATTTAGTTAGCATTGATGGTTAACTTAAATATCACTTATTTAGCTTTTTAACTAGCAATACATATAGATTTAAGCTTCTTAAATGTATTGGAAAATGTTTGGTGTGGCGATTTGATCCTTTCCAGCTTTGCTGACGTGGCCTAATAGTTTCTTGGAATTTGTCCCAGCATAAGACTATCGACAGTGTACTAGAGCGAGGTGAGAAGCTAGACAGTTTGGTCGAGAAGAGTTCCGATCTCAGTGCCGCTTCTCAGGTGTGTGATTTCTTTTAGTACTCTCTGAGCCTAGTCCACGTCCAGACTATTATAAGTTAGCACTGCTCAATTTAATTTAGCATATTCTTGAATGAGCATACCGATGGTATTATGTGTAATTTACTATTTCTGATGCAAGAAGTAATCTTTGAACAGATGTTCTATAAGCAAGCTAAAAAAACCAACCAATGTTGTACGATTCTGTAAATCCTGGAGAGAATGAGGCAGCATCTCAGTGATCATCAACTCATCTGTGGATTAGTTGGTTTGGCACAATGATCGTAGTATGTTTCCGCCTATACGCAGGTGATTATTATAATACCTCAAGGATATGTATATGAATCCTTTGGTTCGTTCTATCCTCTCTTGTATCTTTGAAAAGCATGTGTGGTTGACTTTGGCAATGATCTAGTTATATATTTTGTTGTTTGTTTTATTTTCCTCTCTTCAATGTTACATTCGGCCTAGACGCATTACAACCCTTTATACGTGATCATGCCCTTTTATATGGGGATCCGACGGTTTAAATCCATCTGTATCACCAACAGTTAGATTGTATCCGTACAATCGGAGGTTCCGGGTTGCGCCTTTTTTTCAATCCTCATACCCATCATCCCTCTTCTGAGATAGAAATTTAGTTTTTTGGTCTAATGACGAAATAAATCTCTTACATCGAAAGATGATATTCGAAACTACAACTCTCCCGAGAATTAATCTGAATAATGAGATTTGTCCCATGCAAAGCTTTGATTGTTCTATCTTGCGAGAGCCTTTAGTTTGTGCCGCATACACGGGTGATGCAATATGAAAAGGTGTTTGATCCTCTGGTTGTTGCAGTGTTCAGACACTGTAGTTCGTCATTTGCCCTCACCGTTTCAAATATGGGCGCGAGCTTTGGCATCATCATCCCACGCGCATGTACAGTGTATGATCCGATGCGATGATATGTTGTTGGCTAAGGTGCCTATGACAAAAAAGTTTTCTTTTGAAGTTCAATAAAACATGTGAAGATGTTAACTATGTTTCTAATGATGATGAAGACGGGGTCTCTGTCAGGACCCGTGAAAAATGCATGTACGCTATGTTGGAACCCTTCATCATTCGAAGAAGTAGTGAAGTATGATGATTGGAAAAAAAAGAGATGATTGGGACTTTAGTTCCAAGATCTTTGAAGAACTTAAAAATGGGAAGGATCAAGTTTAATTGTAGCCAACACCTTTCGTTCAAAATGAAAAACATACAAAAGATGATAGATGTGTTTTCTGATGGATGGATGCGTCGTACGCAAGAAGTAGTTGCACAGTCGACAATGTAATCCGGGATCTGTCGGTGTTGTTGCTATGGCTAAGAACCAGGAACAACGTGGACAAACAAAGCAGTTTCACTCAATTCGACAAGCTAAAGAAAATGGTGAAGTGAAATTCGTTCATCGTTGTTCTGACGACACAAAAAAAAAAACCAGCCAATGATTTACAACTCCGTAGATCCTAGAGAGAGCTGCTCGGTTTATTCATCTCATCTATGCGGATTGGTTGGTAATATGGCACAATTATCATTATCATAGTATGTTTCTGTCTGCACAAAAAATTGCTTATTATTAAAATCCCTCCTGGATGCATATGTGAATCCTTTGTTGAATCATCTTTCATCAAAACGTTGCAGATAGCGAAAACTATTTAAAATGGGCTTATGAAGATGAAGTCTGCTATGCGACAACGTTGAACAAATGACATGTTTTGACTTGACAACTTCTCAAATTGTCGTCACTTAATGTAATGGAGTACAACGTAAGACGTAAAGCTTATATTGTGCTTCGAAGCCGGCTTCTGATATAAAGAAACAAAGCCTAATTTCAAAAAGGGAAATAATTCATGAAACATTTTTAAAAGGAGCATCAGATAAACCCAAAACTTTGTATCAAACGAGGATGCTGGACGAGAAATACTAAATGAGAAGAGTCAAATGCTTTCTTAGTTTGGCCACTAGTTAGGTATGCAACACAAAGACCAAAATGGTGGAAGTTTATAGCTGCATATTCCAAGTTTGTAGGATTGATAATATTCAATTTTCATCCATTAAATAGGAACAACAACATTTGAGAGAGTTGCACTTCTCTCTCCAGTTTCTTCAACAATTATCGCCTCAGAGAGAAGGAGATGAATACATTTGCAGAAGATATACTACTTCAATTGTTTCACGGAAGCTTATCATTTAACGAAACGGAGAAAGAAAGAAGGCCATATCATAAAAACTGCAGCTGTGCACTGCACAGATCAAAGGATTCCAAGTCAAGTGTTGTTTGCACCCACCACAAGAAAGTTGCGATCGCGAAGAAATCGTTCTTTAACTGCTCATTATCAATAAAAGCTCCTCGATTTTCGCTCTTATTCACACCAAACGAGACGGACAAGAGTATCAATCTGAAGATAGGAATGATAGATCAATGGATGGTCATATAAAACTCTAGAATTGGAATCATTTTACTGCTAAAAAAGGAAGCCCATGCAGGACAACGCTAATGAACATATGAGCTACTTCATACCTCTCTCTCTCTCTCTCTCTCTCTCTCTCTCTCTCTCTCTCTCTCCCCCCCCCCCCCCCCCCCCCCCCCACACACTAAGTCATCATCATAGGTGATGTTCAGATAGTATACGCTTGTCATATTTAATTTTGTTAAAATATTAATATATTTAATATTTTCCTTAATGTTATGATGATGATTTGCACAATCTTTTGTAGTAATGTATCCCCATGCCTTGAAATGTCTTAGGTTAGTAAAGCAAGGGCTAATTTGAAAGTTTTGGTAAAGTCTTAGTCACCGTGCTTTGTGATGTGTTAGGTAACTTAGGTAGACAAAGCATGGTTTATGGTAGAAACTTTAGTCATATATTATCTATATAAGTGATGTATCAAAGTATGCATGTATTATAAAAATCATATGTATGAATGAATGTAAGATGATGTTCTAAGTTGTAACTTATCTCCTTCATTTCCCTTCTCCTCAACACCTCTCATTGATCATAAAAAGCTAACATGGTATCAGAGCATACTTCTTGAGGGACTTGTGAGTGAAAAAAAAAATACAAAAAGAAGAAAGCGAAGAAAGATGTCGAGCAACTCTCTAAGCACGGGGCCTCCGGTTTTCAACGGCGAAACTATCACATATGGGTGATCAAGATGAAGGCATATTTGAAAGTCCTATGTCTATGGGATGTGGTGGAAAATGATCAAGAACCACCGGCCTTACGAGCAAACCCGACGATCGCTCAAATGAAGAAGCACGAAGAAGACGTCGCAAAAAAACCAAGAGCTCTCACATGTTTACACTTTTCTCTTTCCGATACGATCTTCACAAGAATCATGACTTGTTAAGATCCTAAAGAAGTTTGGGATAAGTTGAAGGAAGAGTTTGAAGGAAGCGAACGGGTGAAGAGTATCAAACTCTTAACATTAAAAAGAGAGTTTGAAATGTTGAAGATGAAGGATGGAGACACGGTGAAAGAGTATTCTTCCAAACTCTTAGACCTTGTTAAAAAAATAAGGTTGATGGGAGAAGAGTTCAACGATGCAAAGGTGGTGGAAAAGATGATGATAAGCTTACCTTCGAAATTTGAGGCAAAAATTTCCGCTATCGAAGAATCATGCGACCTCAAGACTCTATCCGTTGCCGAGCTCATTAGCAAGCTTCAAACGCAAGAGCAACGAGCGAATATGAGAGAAGAAGATGCCATCGAAGGCGCTCTACCGGCCTTTAAGATGAACACGAAAGGAAAACAAGCAAAAGAAGGGAAAAGCCAAGATGATGACAACGATGAGAAAGTTGCTGAAATTTTCAAATACAAAGAAAAGCCAACCCGATCGTGCAAAATATGCTTGCGAAACAATCACGTCGAGAGTGATTGTTGGTACAAAGAAAAGGGTGCAATCCGTTGCAACTATTGCAAGAAAATGGGACATCTCGAAAGGAATTGTAGGCTAAAAAAGCAAGCTAATGTTCAACCACAACAAGCCAACTTTTCCGATAATCAAGAAGAGGCTAAGGAATGGCTCTTTATGACGATGCCCGAAACTAAAAGTGAGCAAAAATGGCTCATTGATAGTGGTTGTACAAGCCACATGTGCAAAGATGAGAAGATGTTTGCAAGCTTGGACAAATCCATCAAGACGAAGGTTCGACTAGGAGATGTGAAGGTCATTCAAGCCGAAGGGAAAGGATCGATACCGGTCAAGACAAAACGAGGTACAAAGTATATTCCCGATGTTCTCTTTGTTCCTCATTTAACTCAAAATCTTTTGAGTGTTTCAAGAATGATGGAAAGATGATACTCTCTTTTATTCAAAGACAACGCATGTGTTGTCTATGACCCGAATGATGTGATGTTGGCGAAGGTGTCTATGATCGAAAAATGCTTCCCTTTGAAGTTTAATGAGAGACATGAAGGTGTTCACTATGTCTCAAACAATGATGATGATAATCATGATGATGACCCTCTTGTCTCGCCTATGCCGACACATGAAAAATGCATGTGTGCTATCATGAAATCTCCCTCGGTAGAAGAAGAAATGAAGCATGATGAACGGAGACATATATTGAAGGAGGAGATGGCAATGGATGAAAAATTACAGATTCGACATTTGGCTCTCAAACCCTTAAAGAAGTCTAACATGAGGAGGAGTACGCCGAAGCCAAAGCCTCTCGTTCACGATGAAGCCGCTGCAATGTAGAAATGGTCGAGATCAAGTTTCATTCGACTCAACAAGCTAAAGAAGAAGGTAAGGCGAAGCTCGATTATTGTCGTCATGATCAATATGCCGATATTATGAAGTCTTAGCCTAAAGGAAGACTCAAATCTAAGAGTCGTTCAGGCATCATTAAGGAAACTCTTAAGGAGGAGTGTTAAAATATTAATATATTTAATATTTTCCTTAATGTTATGTGCACAATCTTTTGTAGTAATGTATCCCCATGCCTTGAAATGTCTTAGGTTAGTAAAGCATGGGCTAAGTTGAAAGTTTTGGTAAAGTCTTAGTCACCATGTTTTGTGATGTGTTAGGTAACTTAGGTAGACAAAGCATGGTTTATGGTAAAAACTTTAGTCATATATTATCTATATAAGTGATGTATCAAAGTATGCATGTATTATAAAAACCATATGTATGAATGAATGTAAGATGATGTTCTAAGTTGTAACTTATCTCCTTCATTTCCCTTCTCCTCAACACCTCTCATTGATCATAAAAAGCTAACAAATTTGATTACTAATGGAGATTGGAGACAGGGCAACCTTGATTATTCTCTGGATAGTCGTTCAAATAATTTCAAAGGCTTCTAAAACTCAGAGTCTTTATAAATCGCTTCGTAATATAAATTCTCAACCCGAGCATCATTATGGAATATGATTGAAAAGCTTTTTTGGTATTTTGCCACGATTTTTCAAATATGAGCGCGTATGTTGAAGTGATTTGTTATGATAAAATTAAGGTTTGAATGTGAAACTCGACTTCCCCCAAACTAAAATTAGGGTTTGCGTGTGTTTAAGAGATTGCTAATTGATTGGATTAACCAAATAATTGTCTCCTTTCTGTATATATATTTATACATATATATATTATATCATATATATTATAATTGGGAAAACAATGAGCCAAAACTCGGATAAAGATCGAAATGTTGGGCTTAGGTCTATGTTTGTTCCTTTGTCTTTATCCTACACCGGTTGGAAAAGAAAGGCATGTGGGTTCCCTTCTCTATATAAGGAGAGTTATACCCTGTAGTTTATTCACAACAGCACCAACGGTAAAAAGTTAATTTGTGTTAACAATTAACTCTAGGAAAATTCGCTTATGGTGAGAGATTGAGATAGCGGGTATAATTACTTTCTGATTGTTGGTTGTCTGGTTTGGGTATAAGCAAGCGTAGAAGAATTGTGTGATTGTACGTTTCACATAGTGGATTTTCTGCGGCCTTGTTGCCGTTGTGGGTTTTCCCTTTTCGTTAGCAGAGAGTTTCCACATTACAAAAGATACCCAAGAGGCTTGTTCGTAAGGTGGAGCTAGTGACGGGTAAAGCTTGAGTGCGAACGAGTTTTCGGCAGACGAGTTTCTGTTTGAGTTTCTGCGAAGTTCTTGTTCACTAATCCACGAAGATGTCCGAAAATAGATTTCGAATCTGGCGAGATTGGATGTGGAGAGGTTCAACGGAAAAATTAAGTTTGGCTTGTGACAGATTCAAGTGAAGGATATATTGATTCAGTCGGTGTTACATCATGATTTGAAGGGCAAGGAAATTCCTAAATGCAGTGGTACTAGCAATACTGAGGAAACAACTGGTGTGAGTAAATCTCAAATGAGCGATGAAGATTGGGAGAAATTGGATTTGAGAGAGGAAAATGCGATACAACTGTGCTGGCCAAGAATGTTCTTTTTAATGTGCATGGAATTTCGGTGGCAAAAGCGCCATGGGAAAAGCTAGAGGAGTTTCAGACTAAAAGCGTCTTAAATCGGGTGTATATGAAGGAGCATTTCATACACTGCGGATGACTGGAGGTCAAAGCATCTCAAATCACTTAAGCATTCTCAACAGGATCATCTCGAAGCTGGAATCTATTGGAGTGAAAATTGGCGATGAGGATCAGGCGTTGAGATTCATCTGGTCTCTTTCATCTTCTTATGAATACATGAAGCCGACCTTGATTCATGAAAAGAATATTGTCTTTTCTGAAGTCACCGATAAACTTCTTGCAGAGGAGAGAAGGCTAGATGATGGACGGAACAATTCACCAAAAGATCAAGTTTTGTTCGTTGGTGACGAGAAGGGGAGGAAATTCAGGAAGAAGCAATCGGTGATTTGCTGGACATGTGGACAATCTAGACACGTGAAAAGAAATTATCAGAAAGGTGAAGCGAGTTCGGCTAATAGCTCTAGGTCGGTAAGTGGAGACCAAAAAAGACGCTAATATTGTCTCTCTCTCTCTCTCTCCATTGATGACTTGTAATAAGATAGATAAGGGCGTCCTTATGACATGTCACTAAGTGTCATGAGAAAGGATATGTTACTGTTAGCGGATCCATAATTAACACATGATATTAGCGGATCCATAATTAACACATGACATTGGTTTGGCGGTGATGCAAAGTATGTGGTGGAGATTTCGTGTCGAGGGCTGATGAACTTCCTAGAAAGCCAAACGAAGTTAAACCATAAATTTCAGCAAGGTTATTTCGACATGGGCCGAAGAAATGATTGGATGCAATTCCTAGTGAATATGCTTTTATGGTGGAGGCATGATAGCGGAAGTTATGTGACTCTTCGTCGAGTGAAGATGTCAAAATGGACAAAGTGACAAGGTGGAGATTGTTGGGCTTAGACCCACGTTTGTGCCTTTGTCTTTATCCCACACCAGTTGGGAAGAAAAGCATGTGGGCTCCCTCTCCTATAGAAAGAGAGTTATACCCTGTAGTTTATTCACAACATCAACAACTGTAGAAAGTTAATTTGTGTCAGCAATTAACTCTAGAAAAATTCCCTTGTGGTGAGAGTTTGAGTTAGCAGGTAGAATTACTTTCTGATTGTTGGTTGTCGAGTTTGAGTGTAGGCGAGCGTAGAAGAATCGTGTGATTGTACGATTCACATAGTGGATTTTCTGCGGCCTTGTTGTCCTGGTGGTTTTTCCCTCTTCGTTAATAGATGGTTTTTCACGTTAAATCTTTGTGTTCTTATTTTCTTTATTTTATATTTCCGTGATGGATCTTGGGGGGGAATTTCGGTGCGTATGGAATTCTCAACATAAAGGATCAAAAATAGTGTTGAAGACTAAATGCTCTGATATGTTCTGCTGCTGAGAAGAACTTAAGTGAGCTGAAACGTTAACTAATTCATTCAAATGTCAGTTGGAAAGATTTGGATCGTCCGATGAGGATCCAATGGCTGTAATTGAAAGTTGTTCATTAACTTATACAAGTGTTGAGCGCTTTTGTAAGTGATAAGGATCCCGCAATACAACTGAAAAGGCATAAGGTACAAGCTAATCAAAGCTGAAGCAGTTTAATAACTAACTGAAGCTGTTTCTGTTTCAGTTTACCAGTGGTGGATCAAGTAGGTTCTACAAGCTGTAACTTCTATGTAAGAGAGATTGGCGTGAGTTGAATATGTAGAGTTTAGAGAGTAAGTGTCATACTTGTAATATCTGCAAATAGTTCGATAAATAAAAGATCCCACTGGCCGTGGACGTAGGCTCATTCTTTAGCTGAAACACGTAGATGTGCGTTCACTGTTTACTTTCTGTTGCTGTTTTCCGTGTTGATCACTGCATATCTTAATCACACTCGATCCAAATAACATACACACAATCTTCATCGAGTTAATAATCTTGTGGTGGCTTAAAATCACAACAATATATATATAGTTGCTCACTAATCTATGGAATTCTATAATATGATCACATGACCGATGCTTTTACTGGTAATACAAATTACGAAAAAAATCGGCAGATTTTCTGTCTATAAATTTTGCCAGAGACTCCATTGTGACAGATTGTTTCCCCACTGGATAGCCGTCAAAAGTTTATATTATATAGAAACAATAATTATAATACCACCGCCGCCTCGCTGCCACCAACCTTCTCGGCCCAACGAACCTGCACGCCGACCCCTGCCTGCCCCAATGACACTGCAGCTCGACACCCTTGTCGGCCCTATGACCCGGTCCAACCCTTCACTACCCCTACGAACCTAGATCCTGACCCCTCCCTTGCTACCCTACCCTCACTGCTAGGCTCCTCGCCTAGCAGCCTGGCCGACCCTACGAGGCTGCAGCCCCAACCCATCGCACTGTCCCCGCTCTCACTTTCCAGACCCTTGATCTTCCCTCCCTTGTCATCTCCCCGCCCCTCGCCCCATGCAAAAATTATTTATCCCCCAGTCAAACCCTAACCCACTCAAAACCCCTAACCGAACCCTAAATCTTTCAAAGCTAACCAAATCAAAGCTTTAGCTTGACGTTGAGATGAGATTCAAGCCTTTGGAAGCAAATGGAAACGAGTAAAAGGGAAAGATTGAAATTTTTTCGTAACATTCCATCGGTTCGAATCAAAATATTTGTCTAAGTACTCGTCGAATTATATATATATATATATATATATTTACGGGAAGCCCATTGAATTATGCCATCATGAATGTTTGCGAACACTTCAATGGGAGTTTTCTTCAAAAAACTCGTCCATATTTTTCGACAAAAATTCGAACGAACTAAATTCAGCGTAATCACTAATCGACAGCGTTCTCGTTGAAATGACTATTAGCTTACTTTCAATTAATATTTTAAAACAATAATTGTTTGGAAGAAAAGCCGTTGATAAATTTTCCATCGTCAGGGAAGTGTAGTCTCTTAATATCTCTATATTGTTTACTTGACAAGTTACCCGAGTGTCATTGTTCAGATAGTTGAATATAAAAATAAGAAGAAAACTATATATTGGGCTTAAAACCCGAGAATTAGCTTCCACTAAGAAACAAATTTAAAGGTAAAATAATGTATCAAACATTGTAAAATCCAATACCTTGAATCAAACGAGGGCGTTGGGCGGAAAACACTAAAATGGCACAGTCAAATGTTTTCTTAGTTCGGCTACTACGATGAAGTTTCCATTCTTTAAATACGAAAAACGTTAAAGTGAGCTACTCATCTCTCTCTAGTGCTTCAACAATCAAAGTTGTCTAGTGCGCCCAGAGAGAGAGAGAGAGATGATTACAGTTGCAGAAGATATACTTGTTCATTCATTCCATGGGAGCTTGTCATTCTACCCATCGGAGAAAGAAAGAAGGCCATATCATAGAAACTGCAGCTGTGCACTGCACAAATCAAAGGATTCCAAGACAAGTGTTGTCTGCCTCCATCACCAGAGAGTTTCGATTGCGAAGAAGTCGCCGTTTAACTGCTCATTGTCAATAGAAACTCCACGATTTTCCCTCTTACACACTCCAAACAAGATCGGCAACAAACTGTTTGACTCTTAGGAATTAGGAAAAAAGGGAGGTCGCAGCATGCAAACTGTGTGTATCTTTCACGGAGTATGAATTAGATCAGATGAGTCGCTACATAAAATATGATGCACTCCCTTAAATCATGATAAGATTTTAGGTGAAGTGATCACTTAACAATACGTATGTATCGTCATCAATGTCAAATGTGCCTTTGGATGCAAATACATAGATTGAGGTAGTGTACGGCTGGCTCACCTTTATGTTGTGAGATATATTTAATTTGGTTGCTAATGAAAAGGAATCAGATGCATTCAAAGTAACTTCAAAGACTTCAAAAATTATTTTCTTATAAAACACTTTTCTATATGCATTGTAATATAAAACATCGATTCAAATATCTGCACACCGTACAATTTCTGGTACCGGTCGGACCATCTTTCTTGAGAGACCGTGTCAGAAAGACACGTCTAAGGTGTTGTCACAAAGGTCCGCACGAAATACTTGCACACCTTCCCAGAGATCCACGACTTGGGGATACTCGTCCAAGGCCCGACAACAACATTTGCATCAATATCCATCCAATTCTGTCTGCTTTAATTTTTTCTTTTTGAATCGATTACTTTATAAGCTTCTGGCCATGGCAATTTTTCTAAATGAAATGAGGAGGAAGTAGAATGTTCTTACAAGTTCATGGGAATGGTGGTCTAGAAATAGCAGGAAATGGCAGATAACCTGCAGACCCCCTTGAATTAATCAAGAAATGAAATAAACTATCAAGGTTGCTTTGAGACATTTGTTACAAGAAAAATGTTACAAAACAACATATGATTAACATTCGTGCGAGCTATGGTTCAACAACGCCTTCGTTATTCCATGTTGAGTCCTTAACATTTGTGTCAAGCAAGATCAAGTAAAAAATGTGTAACAGGTAAAGTTCAAAAAAAAAAAAAAAAAAAAAAAAACCTCTTCCTCTAAACACTAGCCTTTGATATCAAGTTCCTTTCTTCCTATAGAAGTTCTATCTTCCAATATGGAGATTTCGTCGAAAAAGTCGTCTATATTTTTCGGAAAAAATTCGAACGAACTAAATTCAGTGTAATCACTAATCAACGGCGTTCCAGTTGAAATACCTATTTGTTGGGAATTTGGCCTCCAAAGATTCAAGACTTGATGTATTTTTGTGTTTGTGTAGTTAGTGAATCGAAAGATTCGTCCTTTTAGGCAATCAAAACGAAAAAACAGCAAAACAAAAGGAAAAATGAACACCGAAATTACGTGGTTTGGCTCTATCTTTTGAGCCTACGTCCACGGTCGAACAGAGAGTTTTTATTGAATCTACGAACTGGGATTACAAGCTCTCAACTTCCTCTCCAATTCACTAGTTTTGACTCATTGCTAACTCTCACTCATTTTCAAGATACAAGCTCATGAATAACCCCCAATGACCACTTGAAAACTGCCAACTAAAGAAGTGTGTTTGTAACTTCCTTTTGAACGTGGTAAACCTTCTAGGAGCTCAAATATTCAGTTGATCTCAACAGCAAGGAGTGTGTTGATGTTTCCCAAGCTTTAATCTTAGCCCTCCATGTGTCGTACGAAGAGATAGAACGGCTTAACCTTGCAATGAATTTTGTTAACTGCTCAAAGACCAAAACAGGGCAGCTTCATGGCTTCAGTCCCTCCTGTCACGGCCGTGACAGTAGCGGGCTCAGAATTCTGGCCATGAACAGTTCTTGCCCGTCACGGCCGTGACAAGTGCTGCACTAAGCCGTGACCTCAAGCTGCAACCTTGGACGCAAGCTGAAGCCATCGTCATGGCTGTGAGCTCTTCCTTGCGAGGTTGTGATGCATGTATGAAACACTTTATCTTCAACCAAGCTTGTTTCGATCCGAATTTCGTCGTCAATGGTTTAAGTTTTGGATCACCAAACTCAACACTACTATTTTAAAACAATAAATGTTTGGCCGAAAAGCCGTGTTGAAAAATTTCCAGTGTTTACATTCCTTTTTTCAGCGGGATATCCGTCAAAAGAATTTGTATTTTCATAATAACATCTTTTCGACGTCGTCATCCTCTATTATATCTACGACGGGATTTCCATAGAATTTTCTGATGAAATTTTTGGCAACATTTTTTTTGGAATTTCTCATCAAAATATGTGCATATATGTTCAATTGGACTAACAATATTTGTAGCTTACTGTTGAATTTTTGATAGAGTATAAGTGTAAAAATATTTCACTAATTCGTAATGTCTCCTTGCAGTACATATGATATCCTTATATAGATGACTAGCTTAATCTCTACAAGGTATATAGTCGTTGAAGCTATAATTTTGTTGGTTGATATTGGTGCCTTGATATGCTTGATCTTTTCCATCTTGAGGAGCTTGATTGACTCATTTCCTTATTTAGCTGGAGTTATTCTTCAACACTCCCCCTCAAGGTGGGTTCGTAGATATCGATAGAGCCCAACTTGTCTAGAATATTCTGGAAGTTCTGATTGTCTATTGCCTTTGTAAAAATATCCGCCAATTGATCTTGACTTCTAACGTATGGAGTCTCGATCTGTTTTGCTTGCAACTTTTCTCGAACGAAATGACAGTCAACTTCGATGTGTTTAGTTCGCTCGTGAAACACCGGATTAGATGCAATATGTCGAGCTGCATGATTGTCACAATAGAGTTGCATTGGTTGTTCTTGGTTAATATTCATGTCTTTCAGGAGCTGTTGAATCCAGACGAGCTCGCTAGTTGTAGACGCCATAGATCGATACTCTGCTTCTGCGCTCGATCGGGCTACCACTCTTTGTTTTTTGCTTTTCCAAGTGACCAGGTTCCCTCCAACGAATGTGCAGTAGCCTGTAGTCGATCTTCTGTCGAAGCTTCCTGCCCAGTCAGCATCTGAATAGCCAATTATGTTGGTCGTTCCTGTTTGTCTCATCCAGATTCCACGTCCAGGTGTTCCTTTAAGATACCTTAAGACTCGATCAATTGCTTCGAAGTGGGTTGTTCTTGGTGCCTGCATAAACTGACTAATACAACTGACAACAAAAGTAATGTCAGGTCGAGTAACAGTCAGATATATAAGTTTTCCTACTAACCGTTGGAATTGACCGATGTTTTCAAAAGGTTTTCCGTCTTCACTGTTTAATTTCTTTTTTGTTTCCATTGGAGTTTTTGCGGGTTTAGTTCCTAGCTTCCCAGTTTCTTTGAGAAGGTCTAGGATGTATCTTCTTTGACAAAGAAATAGTCCCTTTTTTGAATGAGCTATTTCAATGCCTAGGAAATATTTTAGGGTTCCCAAATCTTTTATTTCAAATTTTGCTTTTAAGTGATTTTTTATGTTGTTTATTTCACTTGTATTGTTTCCTGTTATAATTATATCATCTACATAAATTAGAATTATGGTTATTGCTTGGTTTTGTCTTCTTATGAACATGGACGAGTCAGCTGAGCTTTTGACGAATCCATTTATGATTAATGCATTGCTTAGCTTGGCATACCATGCTCTTGGTGATTGTTTTAATCCATAAATTGACTTATTAAGTTTGCATGCAAGATGTTTTTTGTTTTCAAGGTTGTGTCCAGGTGGAAATGTCATATATACTTCTTCCTCCAAGTCTCCTTGAAGGAAAGCATTTTTGACATCCATTTGAGACAATTCCCACCCGTGATTTACTGCTATTGATAATAGTATTCTTACAGTATTCATTTTTGCAACTGGAGCGAAGGTTTCATGATAATTGATTCCTTGTGTTTGTGTATATCCTTTAGCGACTAGTCTTGATTTATATCGCTCGACAGTTCCATCACTATTATATTTGATTTTATAGATCCATTTGCAACCTACAGGTTTTTTGTTTGGTGGTAGGGTTACAATATTCCAGGTTTGATTTTTTTCGAGAGCATTTAGTTCTTCTTCCATAGAGTTGCACCATATAGGTGATTTAACTGCTTCTTGAAAGGTTGTGGGTTCAGTTTCTTTTGTTAAATTTGTTAAGAATGGTTGATATTTTGGGGTAATTTTGTGATACGAGATATAGTCTTGGATGGGATATTTAACTTGATTTACTATGAAGTCTCTTAGTCGTTCAGGTGGTTTAGTAATTCTTGTTGACATTCAATATGTCTGATTGTTGGAATCTTGAGTTAGAGTTACAGGATCTCCCTCTGTCGTAAGTTCTGTTGTTCCATGAATTTCTTCTTGTCGAGATTCTATTGGTGAACTTTCTTCTATGAATGGTGTAGGAAGAGGAATTTGTATGTTTTCGTATTTTTCAGATTTATTATCTGAATAAAATGGCGTATCTTCCATAAATATTACATCTCTTGAAATGTAGAGTTTTTGGGTTTCAGGGTCATAACACTTGTAACCCTTTTTTTGAGAAGAGTATCCAATGAATATAGTTTTAATTTGGTTCTAGCTTATCTTGTCTTTTTACATGTACGAAGCATGTACATCCAAAAACTCGTAGATGTTCTAGGTTGAGTTTTCTTTTTAATAATATCTCGAGTGGACTTTTGTTTTTCAGTAGTGCACTTGGAAGTCTATTGATCAGATATGTAGCAGTGAGTACTGCGTCTGACCAATATTCCTTAGGTACATTATTTTGAAATAGTAGGGCTCGAGTGACTTCTAAGAGGTGCTGGTTTTTTCTTTCGGATACTCCATTTTGTTCAGGGGTATTAATGCAAGTGGTTTGATGTATAATTCCTTTTTCTTTGAATAGTTCTATAAAGTTTTTGTTGATGTATTCCGTGCCATTATCGGATCGGAATATTTTAATTTTGGCGTTATATTGATTTTTAATTAGATTTAAAAAATCTTGAAATTTTGAAAAAACTTCGGATTTGTTTCGCAACAAGTAAAGCCAGGTAATACGGGAAAAATCATCGATAAAGGTAACAAAGTATCGAAACCCTTCATATGAATCAACTGGGGCAGGTCCCCAGACGTCGGAATGAATTAGATCAAAAATATTTCAGCTTTATTAGTAGAAAGAGAGAATGGAAGTCTCGTTTGCTTTGAAAGTTTGCAAACGTCACAATTATTGGAATTTAAATAAGACATAGGAAATAGTTTAGATAAAGTCTTATCCGAAGGATGTCCGAATCTTTGGTGAAGAATATTATTGGCTGATGGTTGAGAGAAGCTTGGTTGAGATTCTATAGTATATAGACCATTTTTTATTCTTCCCTCACCAATCGTTTTTCCCGTCACCCGATCTTGAAAAATTACTTGTGTTGGTGAGAAGATTACATTACAATTTAATTCTTGGGTTATTTGTTTTATAGATAAAAGGTTTGAGGTAAGATCAGGCAAGTAGAAAACATTTGGGATTTCTTTTGAGAAAATTTTGGTTGTTCCAATCCATTTGATTGGAACTTTGTTTCCGTTGGTAACGGATACATATTGATTAATATTTGAGGATTTTTGTCTTTTAATATTTTTAGGATTATATGTCATGTGGTCGGTTGCACCGGAATCAACAATCCAAGAATCATCCAATAAATAATTCACGTGATTTGTATTGTAAGTTTGTGAAGTAACTGTAGGCTCCATACCTTGGCTGTGTTTACCTGATTGGCTCAAATGTTGGGACAACTGATTTATTAGTCGGTGGGTTGCTTCATCAGGTCCGGCCCAGGAAGTGTGAGGCCCAACAGTAGATGGTCCAGCAATAGCGTGATAATTGATGCCATGCCAATTTGCTCCAAGCTTTCTAGCATGTCCAGCCCAATTCAATTCACTCTGTCCGGCCCAATTTGATTCTTCAGAACTAACAGGCCTTAAATTGTTGCTGGCCCAATATGGAATTATCTTCTCAGCCCAAGACTTCCATCCTTACTCCAACCCATCGTTTTTGTCGCATCACGGCTGCACGCTCTTTCTTCATCACTGTGAGCGATGAAACTCTTCCGATGTTTTCCGTTCGGTTTGCATTGACCGTCCCGTTTAGGCCGTAGATGTGGGTGTAAGAACCAACACCCCTCTAGCGTGTGATCCTCTTTCTTGCAGTTATTGCACCGGGGTCTGTCTTCGGTGTTTTTGCTGTCGAATCGCGATCTAGGGTTTGACCCCTTCTTCGCCACCGTAGCTCCGTCTTTGGCCGCCGGGAGTGGGTCCGCGTTCATCGCCTTATGCCTGGACTCCTCCCTCTCGATGGTGGCGATGACAGTGCTCAACGGTGGTAGCTTCGAGTCGACAAGGATTTGGGTACGTAGTTGTTCATATCTCGAGTTTAGTTCTGCTAGATGCTTGTAGATTTGATTTTGTTCTTCCTGGTCTCTGATTGTTGCGATGTCAGTGACTTCGGGTTTGTAGGAATCAAGTTTGTCCCACGTTGAGTGAAACTTTGGTTCCCTTCGATCTTTGTATCGGCCATGATGGTTGTATGATTTCCCAGAGAGTGTTTTGGATCAAGATTGCTCTGATACCATGTTGAATTTTTGATAGAGTATAAGTGTAAAAATATTTCACTAATTCGTAATGTCTCTTTGCAGTACATATGATGTCCTTAAATAGATGACTAGCTTAATCTCTACAAGGTATATAGCCGTTGAAGCTATAATTTTGTTAGTTGATATTGGTGCCTTGATATGCTTGATCTTTTCCATCTTGAGCAGGTTGATTGACTCATTTCCTTATTTAGCTGGAGTTATTCTTCAACATTTACATTATGTGACAATTATTCCATTATATTCTTCCTGCCCTATAATGGAATAATCGTTCCCAAACTTTATCACCTATTATATCTTCAAATGTTCCTGCAAACTATCGAAACTTTCTCTCCTGCGTGAGTGCTTTTCTCTCAAATTTGAGGGTTTCTTTTCTCTCTTCTTGAGAGTTCCTTGGTCCACAGCCCCATACAGTTTCAAACTTGCGATTCCTATAAGAACTCCATGACCGGGCTATTATTCCTTGGCGTACGTGTGCTCTCTGGCAATCTCGTAGTGATCTCCAAATCGCTCATAGCAAGTTTCCCGGTGATATAATTCCTATCATATAGTCAGCCTTTTCTTTTCTGTCCTTCCCTATATTCTGCTTTTTGTCAAATTTTCTGTTCTCTATTCCCTTTTCTGTCCTGTTTGTTTTCTTTGATTGTGTTCTCTTGTTAGGTACTGGCGTAAGGGGTGGCTGGAATTCGGATCTTTCAGTCTTACGGGGTTTACTTGGATTGACGGAGGATGAGTTACGCAGCCTCTCGATCTCGGATGACGGTCTGCCAAGAAAAGATCAACCTAGGGTATTCCCAGTAGTAGGGCGGATTTTGTCCCGCAGATCCTTCAATTTTGCAGCGTTGCAACAAACCCCAGAGTCCTCTTTCCGTCCGGGCCGTGGTATGAATATGTATCAGTTGGGAGAATCGCGGTTTATAGTCGAACTAAATCACGATATCGATCGTCGTAGAATACTCAACAACTCGCCCTGGGCTTTTGAAAAACAGACCATAGTATTGGAAAACTTGGAGGACGATGCAGATCCTAGTTCAGTCGACTTATCTTGGTGTCAGTTCTGCATTCAAGTCCACGACTTACCTCATTGGGCTCGCTTGGGATCAGTCTTGAAGGATATAGGTAACGACCTTGGCCAGTTTGTAGAAGTTGGCGAGTTTGAGAAGTCTACCTGGTCTCCGTTCGTCAAGCTGAAAGTGCGGAATAGATACTCGAAAGCCCTTAAGGCGCATTATGAAAATCATAGGGCGCGACCGCGACGAGGCAATAATCAAATTCAAATATGAAAAGGTTGCAGAACTTCTGCTATTATTGTGGAATGCTAGATCATACAACGACTGGGTGTGACCTTCAGTATGAGGAGAAATTTCAAAATCTTGTTACAAACGTTCCGTATGACTCATCTCTACAAGCTTCACGGGCCAACCCTACTATGCAACGGATAGCCGGATCTTCCATCACTCGACCGTCGGATTAACCTTTCCACAAGATGGACCTGGACCCACTCTCACCAAATAATCTAACAATCCCGCGGCAGCCAACATACCAGGAGAAAGGAGAGTCAAATATACCCAAAATACCCGATGCAACCTTCTCTAAATCTCCTCATAAACCTGCTCGAACCGAGGAAGGAGTTACGACCATTATTAGTAAAGAAATGGTATGGAAAAATGCCCTAGTTCGAGCCTGGACCCCCATCTGTTAGCTAAGTGTCCTGATAGATCACCTCCCAAACCTAAGGTCCCAAAGCTCAAACCAGATCAACCCTCCCGTTCCAATGACTCACCAACCCTCAGCCCACAACATAGGCCTATGCAACAAAGTATCTGTCACACCAAAAAGGTCCTTTTTCCACTACTGAACCTAAAAGACACCGACAACCTATCAGAACTACACCAACAAAACCCTAGCTACAATCGAAACCCTAGAAAGGCTATTATATACATCCCAGATTCTCCGACAACCTCTCTCCCCCCAATTCCAAACAACACCACCCTGATACCCATTCAACAACTCCTCGAGCAATATGGGAATGACCCCAAACCAAACATAACCACTTCGTATATGCCTCAAATAACCCCTAAGCCATGCTGCGCCGGGGCACCGATTAAACCCTCTAGAAACAAGCCCCCCACCTTCAAAAGATGGATAAATCAGAACATAACCATCCCTGCTAGACCCCCCTATCCATTATTAACGACCCGGTGGTGCATGGAAAGAGGAAAGCTGATTCAGATATTCACCCTAATATAACTAAAAAACGCCTTGTGATCAATCTTGAGAGCGACGTCGCCCCAATGAATACAACGGCGGAGGATGCATCGGATGGGATGCACCTCCGCCGATCGCCATGAGTCTCCTCGTATGGAACTGTAGGGGATTGGGTGGAGCCCATACATATCATCAACTAGGACTTCTAGTAAAGTCCTTTCACCCCGGTGTGATATTTCTAATGGAAACAAAGTGCGGAAAATCACGCCGTGAATTTGTTCAACAAAATCTCGGCATGCATGGTGTTGGGGTTGATTCTCATGGTAAGAGTGGGGGATTAGCTCTCTTCTGGGACAAGAATACAAAAGTTCATCTTCGGTCTTTCTCACATTATCATATCGATGTTACGATTGTTGATCAAAATGCGGGGAGACTTTGGCATTTCACGGGCTTCTGCAGTGATCCTAACACGAGTTCACGGAAAAAAGTTGGGAACTATTAAACAGGTTAAGTTTAGATATTAGGAAGAATTGGCTATGTGCAGGAGACTTCAATGAGATTCTAGAACCATACGAAAAATCCAGTGGCAAACCCCGAGCTGCATGGCAAATGGAGGATTTCAAGAATGCTCTACTTAACACCGGATTGACAGATCTGGGCTACGAAGGGGATGCTTTCACTTGGACAAACAATGCCATTCACCCGTCTACGATAAGAGAAAGTCTGGATCGTGCATGCGCAATGAACGGCTGGTCCGAACTTTTTCCTCAAGCGAGAGTCAAGCACGTTCTGACGTTTTCCTCTGATCATCATGCTTTAGTTATCCAGACAGAGGTAGCGGAACCTTTCTTTCGCAGAAAATGCCTTTTCCGTTTCGAGGCCAGGTGGACTTGCGAGGATCAATGCGAAGACATTATACGTGAGGCGTGGGCGAAAACAGAGGACCAACAGCATGGAAAGATCTGGACAGCATTAGAAAATAGTCGTCTTCTACTCTCGAGATGGAATAAACGACACTACCAAGGGGCTACCGAGAAACTTAAAAAACTCGAAGAGGAAATTACATGCCTACGTAAGGGCTTAGTCACAGCTGCTTTTAAAGACGAGGAGAAGATGCTGCTTCGGGAATATAATAGCATCCGACACCAAGAGGAGCTGTATTGGAAGCAACAGAGCAAAATCACTTGGTTACGAGAGGGCGATCAAAATACCAAACTCTTCCACCGTAGTGCATCAGCCCAACGTCGAACCAATCAGATCAAACGCATTAGAGATAACAGAGGCCGTTGGTGTAATACGGATGAGGATATACATGGTGCGATTAATGTATTTTTTACGGAGTTGTTTCGGTCCAAATGTCCCTCTCTTCCTGAAATCGAAGTCGCTACCCAAGTAATTACCCCGAAAGTCACTGAAGAGATGAATGAAGCCCTTCTTCGACAGTATACGACAGAGGATATATCAGAGGCACTAGCAGGTATGTTTCCTTATAAATCCCCGGGCCCGGATGGGTTTTCGCCTGTGTTTTATCAAAAATATTGGCATATTGTCGAAGAGGAATCCTCCCGAACTATTCTTGATTTTTTAAACTATGGTATAGATCATCCTAATCTTCATGATACACATATCGTCCTTATACCGAAATGCCCCAACCCGGAGAACCTAACCCAATTCCGCCCTATTAGCTTGTGCAACGTCTTGTATCGTATAGCCTCCAAATGCATTACGAATAGACTCAAAACCTTTATGGACTCCATCATATCCCCCTCCCAATCGGTTTTTATACCTAATCGTCTAATCACTGATAATGTCCTTATTGCTTTTGAGACTAACCACGCTATGAAGCAGCAACGGAGTGGACGAGAGGGCTCGATGGCCCTTAAACTAGACATGAGCAAAGCGTACGACAGGGTTGAGTGGCCTTTCTTGGAACAGGTATTGTGTAAACTGGGATTTCATACTGAAATTGTTTCCCAATTCATGCGGTGTGTTTCCTCAGTGGATTATTCTTTTATTCTTAACGGGAACCAATTTGGCCGTATCACCCCCCAGAGGGGTTTATGCCAGGGGGGACCCGTTATCCCCGTATTTATTCCTTTTTTGTGCCGAGGCCTTTAGTAGTTTACTACAAATAGCGGAGACTACTAAAACTATTACGGGTGTTCGAGTTTGTCGTGGTGCACCGAGCATTTCTCACTTACTATTCGCCGACGACACTGCCATATTTACGAGAGCGCGTGTGAGTGAAGCCCTGGAAATAAAGCGAATCTTGGAGGTGTACGGTAAGGCGTCGAGGCAGGAGGTTAACTACGATAAATCATCGAATTCTTTTTCTCCCAATGTAGAGAGCAGGCTCCGTCAATCATGCTGCCAGGCGATAGGAATCCAGCAAGGAACTACTCAAATATGTATCTTGGACTACCCACAGTGGTAGGACGAAACCGAAGAGAGCTGTTCGAGTTCATTCGGACGAGGGTGTGGAAGCGTATTCAAGGGTGGTCCGAAAGGTACCTGTCCCAAGCTGGGCGCGAAGTCCTCATTAAGGCCGTCCTACAAGCTATTCCGGCTTATGCAATGACTTGCTTTAGACTACCAAAGTCGATTATCCATGACATACAAAAACTGGTCGCCAACTTTTGGTGGAGCGGAACGAACAAACATAAAATCATTGGTTATCATGGCATAAAATGTGCGTTCCAAAGGCATTGGGAGGAATGGGATTTCGTTACATCGAAGCTTTTAATAAAGCGCTTTTGGCGAAGCAAGTTTGGAGAATATTGACAAAACCACATAGCTTACTGTCACGAATATTTCGAGCAAGATATTTTCCCTCCGGTTCGATACTAACAGCAGCTATGGGTAATCGGCCATCTTTGACATGGCGCAGCTTGTTTTATGCCAGAGATGTTATCTTAGTGGGACACCGGTGGCAGGTCGGGACGGGATAGAACGTACAAGTTTGGCAAGACCAGTGGTTGCCTCGCAATGCCCCGTGGAAGATAGTGACACCGTGTCCTCAGATGGTTGAAATCAGAGTCAGCGCACTTCGCACGTCTCCCTCGGGACAGTGGAATATACCTCTTATACGGACTATTTTCTTTCCTATTGATGCAGAAGCAATCTTGGGTTGCCCTTGGAGTGATTCGCACATTCCAGATCGGATTGTCTGGCGGTTTACAAAAAATGGAATATTCACGGTGAAATCGGCTTATTGGGCAGCTGTAAAGGAATCTCGGGACTTGTCAGAAGCTTCTTCTTCATCTCCTCCATCGTGGTCTTTCATTTGGAACGCTCGAGTGGTACCACGGGTTAAGAACTTCACATGGCGTTTGTGTCGAAACCTGCTACCGACCTCCGTTAATCTAGCGCATAGAGGAAGCATCAAGACAAAGTCATGTTCCCGGTGTGGCCATTACATGGAAGACCATCGGCACGTATTTCTGAAGTGCCCGTACGCTAAACAGTTTTGGCTTTCTTCTGGAATGGATATGAAGCAGATTAAAAACTGGTGCAATTCTGCTGAAGATTGGTTACGGTATCTTAGTAAGCACACTAGCCCCAGTACTTTTGACGACCTATTAAATCTTTGCTGGACGCTTTGGAGTCTTAGAAACCGATGGATTATGGAGGGGGAGCACACAGCGGCTCACATCGCGGTCCATCATGATATTGATATGAAGATAATACTTGATAAAAAGGTGGGCAGCGAAGTAACTAATGAACCTCAGGGAGAAGCTAAGTGGACATGCCCGCCACATGGATCAGTGAAGCTGAACTTTGACGGAGCTATACATAAGGAACGAAGTGGTGCCTCAATTGGAGTAGTGGGTAGGGATGAGAGGGGATCATGCATTGGTTGGTGTTCGAAATTCTATCCAGGAAATTTCTTGCCCGAGGCTATAGAAGCACTAGCAGCTAGGTTAGCTGTCAAGTTTGCTCGTGGGAAGGAATGGCGCCGCATTATTGTGGAAGGGGACTGCCAAAACTTGATAAAACTGCTATCGGAGAAAGACGTAAACTCTGCATCGGAAGGATGTGTCATCGGAGATTGTTTAGCAGATGTGTCTTCTTTTGAGTCATGTGATTTTCATTTTGTTAGAAGACATTGCAATAGAGTCGCTCACTTGGTTGCGATGGTGAAGGCCAGTCACTTGATAAATCACTTGGTTGCGATGGTGAAGGCCAGTCAGTCCCATCCCAAGCTATGGCTGAGATATTATTTTCGGATATTCATTAATATAATCCGTTTATTTTCAAAAAAAAATGTTCCTGCAAACTCTCTCTCTACAACAGTCACATTTGAGCCTGAGAGAGATGAATGCAGTTGCAGAAGATATATGTAAGGGCTGAAGAGAAAATTTTCCAAATTTGTTGGGAATGTCCCAGGTTATCCTTTAGACGTGCGTAATTTAAAATTTTTTCCGGAACCTTCGTAAGCCCCGGATCGCTCGAAGACACGTAAGAAACATGATACACAAAAGGAGCAGCCTTAAACCCCAACATACATCAAAGAAAAAGGGTTCAAGCCATCTTTACCTATGTAGAACATCAAGTAATGGAAACACCGATCACCCGGTTTGAAACCGCGCCTAGGTTGAGCAAAACACATTCTTCTTTCGCAAGAGCGTCACGCCGACCCCGAAACGTATCAAGAACCGAGATTCTCCTTGTATGGCTAGACGAATCTCGGCCTATGTGTAAAAGAGAGAGCTGGACATTTGCTTTTCAAAGATGACGGTGTTTTTCTGTCTCACACGAAAAATGACTTGGCTTCACACACATTCACTTAGGTTTTTCAAAAAAACCCTAATTCGTATATATTGTGGTGGCCGAAACTTGAAGACCAAGCTTTGTCAATTTCGTGCCCCACTATTATTAGTAAGCCATGATTTGATCCAATTCAAACTTTGAGAAAAATATGCTAAATCTTCTCAAAGTTGACTTTACTTTTAGTCAAGCTTGTTTTCGATTTTTTATTCAAATTTAAAATCGAAATTCATACTAATTTTAGAATTATTATTATCAAAATTATCAATATCTGATATTAAATAAATTTCGAAATTTACTAAGGTAAAATACCATATTTAACTTAATATTTAAAGTTAGGCTAAATAATTAAATAAAGCTCATTATCAAAACTTAATATAATTATATATATATATATATAAATTTTGGCCAAGCAACTAGCCCTAACATAAATAATTTCGAGCGCTTAGACTACCGCTCAAGTCTCCATAAGCTCAACCGATGTCCAACATTTGCAAGCCATCATACTTAACGACTCAAAGCCCTTTAAGTATTTATTTGAGTCTATCTTTAATAGATACTATTCAGTGATTCTTTTCTAGCGCGACCCTCTTGGTTCGTTTCAACCGGCACTAGGAGGAATTAAGGAGTTCGGCATTCACCTAGCCAATCCCGTGGTACCGAACCGATCCCGCGTTGATTACGAATTTAATTTAATTATAATTCACTAACCGATTATAGATTTTCGTCCTACGTATAAACCGTTCACTTATGTCTCGGTTGAGTGAGAGTCATGGATATTCAAACTCACTAACTCGACTCTATGATAAATTCGTAACTGTAAAAATCACATACTGCCCTCTACGTTTCATGCATGTCATTTTATCGCTCTGGCCAGAGACTTAGTAATTTCTCATTCCCGAATAAACATATCTCGATTACTAACGAGATAGTGAATCCCTCTCGACGGTCAATGCCCGACAATCACCCATTGTTGTCAAGACCGCATTTCGCCGTCGATCCATGCATTCAGCGATCCGGACCTAAAAAACTAGTGACAAGTCAAGACCCCGAAGTCAACTTCGTTAGTGACTCCTTCAATCCAAGATTCACGTAGACTACTATAGTCAATCGACCGATCATTGACACTCCCCGAGTAATTACCCATGTGATCGTTCGATTACGAGCCAATGTCCAAACACAAGTTAATCCCCTAATTCAACACGTATCAATGTCAAGACCTCCTACTTCTGAAGTAAATGATTGACACAATCACTTAAGGGTCGTCGACAAATAAGTCGTTATCGGTAATTTCAGCACCCGACTGGAGCTTAAGACTTATGGACATTTTTAATGTTTGAGTATAATAGCTCACTCGTGCCCATCTCTCATCTAATGAGAATCAGTGACTAAACGTTTTATATTTGTCTTCTTACCGGATGCCAAGTAAGAATTGTTTGACAAATAAATAATGTGTTTTATTGGAATAAAATAAAACAAATAAAATTTTATTTCATAAAATATCCGAATACTAATTTCAAATATTAAAACATTGTTCTTCTATGCCCTATTACATTTCATCCTGAAATGACATTCTTAGGGCATATCCCTAACAAAATTGAGACTAAGAGATCTACTTTCTGCCCTGATTGAGTTTGATTCTCAAAAACCTGATACAAGCTCAATTTTGGGAAAAGGAATAAAATCGACAATGAGAACCATTAGCAAAAGAAACACAGCTCTGATAGATCGATTTTTAGATACGCTTGTTGCAGAAAACAGAGAGAGAAGGAAAAGGACAAAGTTCGTTGTACTGCCAGATAATTTCTAAAAATATAAAATGAAATAACATCATATATAAGGACATAAAACGCTTAGCAGGAACTTGCAACTTCGGGCTTGTGGCTCGTCTTCATAATTAAGCTAAAATCGTTGAACTCCCCAGCGGTTTATTCTAAATAATATCAATCCCTCCTCCTTAAAACAACTCTTGTCCTCAAGAGTTGGTAAAGGATGAAAATTGCTGTTGTAATGTGAACCAGTCCTCCCAAGTACTTGTTGGATAATCTCAAAAAAAAAAAAAAAAAAAAAACAGCGCATGGGCTGCGCACACACGCGCAGCCCCAAAGCCCCCAAAGTCCCACTTATTTTCAATGCGCATGCATAATGTTTTTGTCCCATGCATAATGTAATATATATATATATATATATGGTATGTGAGAGAGAGAGAGACATCTATATATAGATAGATGCATAGAGTAAGATAAGTAAAAGACTAAGAGAGCGAGATGGGGTCTGTAAGTATAGAGCAGAGAAGAGCGTGTGTAAAAGAAGAGTTTGTAACTAAAAGAAAGCACCGAATGTGCTTGAGCGTGTAATAGCGAGAGGGGGTCTGTAAGTATAGAACAGAGAAGAGCGTGTGTAAAAGAAGAGTTTGTAACTAAAAGAAAGCACCGAATGTGCTTGAGCGTGTAATCGAGGTTGTGAGCAATAAAAATATTATTTTGTGTGTAGTCGAAAACAACAGTACTGTCATCTGTCAGTGTGTTGAACCACTTAACCAACACCTGAGTGACCGGTCGATTGTGCCTCTTCACCAAACGTCTTTCCAAAATAACTTCAGGTTCCAACATAACATGGCCATGTGAGTTCAAAAATGCTGGCAGCTGCGGACTAACAGGAACCGAGCCTACCCTCATCTTGAGTTGAGAGACATGAAACGTAGGGTGTATCTTGCATCCCTCCGGTAGTTGTAGATGATAAGCAACCTATCCCACCTTTTCCAGCACCTTGAAAGGACCAAAGAAACGAGCAGACAACTTGTGATAGGCGTGAGGCTTGAGAGAAAGCTGCCTATATGATTGTAACTTCACAAACACCCACTCATTCACCTCGAAGGAGCTTTCGCTCCTCTTCTTGTCCGCATGCACTTTCATTCTGTTTTGAGCCTTCGAAAGGTGCTGCTTGATTAGCCTGATGGTAGACTCTCAGTGCACCAAGCTTCTGTCTACTAACTCGACCTTGGATCCACCTTCCAAATAGGGAATGTGGATAGGAGGCAATTGGTCGTAAACTACCTGATATGGAGTAGTGTGAATAGAAGAGTGATAGCTAGTATTGTACCCCCATTCTGCGAGACTGAGCCAATGCATCCACTCTCTTGGTCTGTCTCCACATGTACATCGAAGGTAGCATTCCAAACATCTGTTCACCACTTCAGTTTGGCCATCCGTCTGAGGGTGGTATGCAGTCGAAGCCAGGAGTTGCACGCCCTGCATTTTGAAGAAGGACTTCCAAAATTGACTCACAAATATAGCATCCCTGTCTGTCACAATCGTTCGAGGAGCACCGTGTAATTTGAATATATTATCAATGAATACTTGAGCTACAGTCGCAGCCGAATAGGGGTGCTTTAAACTCAAGAAGTAAGCGTACTTGCTTAGGCGATCCACCACCACCAATATATATTAGCAAAACTGGGGTATTGATTTGTATGGCCGGATACTCTCTAGAATCGTGTATTTGAATTCACTTTCCAAAGATAATATTTGGACCATTTGCTTGAGTTACACCAAATTTATCCCGAGATAAGACTAGAGAAACTTGTGTGTTTTTTGTGAATTCTAAGTTAAGTGTTTAGATGCTTATTTATAACCCAAAATATGATTGGTTGTGTCCATTCATAAGCCTGCATGTTCCTTCAAAGGTGGTGCCCTTTTGCAATACACACATCCATTCGAAAGGTGATACCTCTTTGGGTGTTATGCCTCTTCGGGTGTTTAGGATTTACGGGTGGTGATGTGTGGGGGCGCTGCCCCGCACCCCTTGACCCCCGCATGCTACTAGGGTTCCGAAGTAAAACGATCTATGAGCGTGCACTCCGCACCTCCTTACTCGTATGTGTTTTATTTCTTAATTACACTAAAATATCTAACATTCCTCCTCCATTTTAGTGCAATTCCTTTAAAACAAACAACTCAAAACAAAACTTATGCATAAATGAAAATGTCATAAAAGATTGAATTTTCATCTTAGTACACTACACATTCCAAATACTCTAGAAGATAGGGTGTTCTAAGAATTGAACCCTTCGACCCATTTGAACATGAAGGTAACGTACACACAGGTTTTCAGAATAAACAAAACTAAACCTGACACTTTTTATAAGCCATGTGTCCATATCCATTCATGAATGTATACAAAACTACGTCCAAAGTTTCTTGAAGCGGCAAAACTTCACATTCACATAGGTAGCTTCTTTTGTCATGCATCTGCACCTGCACTTTTTCAAATGAGCTATTAAGATTATACTTCAACCTACTGTCATGCAGATCCGAGCACATATCTCTGGGATGATATGTAAAACACTATGTACTCCAAGTTCCAAGGATAAGCTTTCCACATTGAATTGTTCTAATTTCAAATTAGAGTGGAATTGGGTATCTTACCATTAGAATCTATACGGACTTTAATCCCATCCCTATTGCATATTTATTAACTAGATCTCTAGCCAACCCCTTCGTCAAGTGGTCCGCTAAATTTTGTTGTGATCTAACATAGACAACAGATATCACCCCATTCGTGATTAATTCACGAATCATGCTATGTCTAACACCCAAGTGTCTTGACTTCCCATTGTACATATGACTATAAGCTTTTGCCAAAGTGGCAGAGCTATCACAATGGATAGAGATAGGTGATATTGGTTTAGGCCACAACGGAATCTCATAGACTAAATTTCTTAGTCATTCTTCTTCTTTACTTGCTGCTGCTAGGGCAACAAATTCAGATTCCATTGTCGAGTTGGTGATACAAGTTTGCTTCTTGGAAGCCCATGAGATTGCACCTCCTCCAAGCAAGAATACCCATCCGCTAGTAGAGGAATGATCTTCTGGATTGGTAATCCAACTGGCATCACAATATCCTTCTAGAATAGAAGGAGATCCAACATATAACAAACTATAATTTATAGTTTTCTTTAGGTACTTAAGCACCCGCCTTACAGCTTGGCAATGATGTGTACCCGGATTACTAGTAAACCTACTAAGTTTTCCTACAGCATAAGCGATGTCCGGCCTTGTGCTTGTCATGGCATACATTAAGCATCCAATCACCTTAGAATACTCAAGCTGTGAAACTGGCATACCTTTATTAGGCAAAAGTTTCATACTTGTATCCAAAGGAGTACTCACAGGAGTACATTCAAAACAATTAAATTTCTTTAACACATTCTCTATATAATGAGATTGCGTAATAGCAATTCCTTTGTTTTCACGTTTGATCCTGATACCTAAGATCACATCAGCCTCTCTCATATCTTTCATGGAGAATCTAGATGACAAGAACTCCTTAGTCATGTCGACTTGTTTCTGATTCGTGCCAAAGATCAGCATGTCATCGACATACAAACAAATGATTACTCCATTACCAAAGTTATCAAATTTGCTGTATACGCACTTGTCTGCTTGGTTTAAACTGTAACCGTTGGACAAGACCACGTCATCAAACTTTTGATGTCATTGCTTAGGTGCTTGTTTCAATCCATACAAGGATTTAACAAGTTTACACACCTTGTTTTCATTTCCCGGTATAATAAAGCATTCAGGTTGTTTCATATAAACTTCCTCATCTAAATCACCATTCAAGAATGCAGTTTTCACATTGATAGGATAATAATTAGCATAATATTTGAGCTTATATTATATTGATTTATAACATATATTGTGTTTAATTATTATTTTTATTTAATATATAGGTTAAAAGGGGCATTGAAGAAAAGAATGCATCGGTTATGCATTTATCATGCCAAATTATAAAGAGCCTTTTATGAAGAATCATCCCTCACTTATGATAAAATATTCCAGCAAGAGACAATCATGGAAATCAATTCATCACCATCCTTGAAGTCAATACAATCATAAAGGAGTTGAGAGCATCATGGAGGATCAACAAACAATTAAGAATGAAGAGACAATTATGGGATCAATTCATCATTGCACAAGAATTACAACTATAAAAAGGAGTCTGAGAATCATCGAGAGAGGGGCAGCGTGCATGGCTTAGAGAAATCCCTCATTGCTTTCATCATTTCCTATTTTCTTTTCACTCTTTGTCCAAGAACGTTTGTTCTCAATATTACATTTGAATGGCTTTAAATAATTATTTCTTATTATGAGAGTTATTCAACATTTTCATATTTATATTATCATAGTTGTTTTTTTATTACAGCGAAGCGATTATTATTTTTACAAGTAATAATTCGTTTTTGTGTCTGGGCCGATTCATCCAAGCGCTGCATCGTGGATTACTAAGGAAGATTAGCAATACTTGAATCCATTCACATGGTCGTAAGTTATTTTCTTTCTTTCTTATATGCCGAGATTATTGATTCTTTTAGATTCATTCTCGTTAATATGATTAGCGGCTAATAGCATGTTCTAGTCGGAGGAATATTGAAACTCTAATTCACAGCATTTTTTAGATCTAATTGTTCACGATACCATCCCATGTTCGTATATATCTGTTTGTTCTTTGTTCAATTATAAATATGCTTTTATCAAATAGATGGTCATTGTTTGATAAATTCATATATTGCTAGTTAGAACAATTCATCCGTAATTGTGTCTTGTTCTAATGCAATAGCAAACAACGTTTGATTGTTCAAGGTAGCTTATCGGCGTTGCGGGAATAAACAAGCTAATTCGAGTAGGATCACTATGTTCTATTTCAAATTAGAATTGGGTTTCTCTAGTTACTAATGCTGTCGAAACATTAAATCTTGCAGGGCTGTTCCCGAAGGTTGTCTTTCGATTAGAGTTTTAATGAACGAAATTATTTAATTGTCTACCTAGTTAATTTAGTAAGGGCTGTTCCCGGATTTTAACTACGCAGAAGGTAAAAATAATTATCTAAGGTCGTTCCTTATCAACATTTAAGAAAAACTGGTTGGTCGGTGCTGATTCGTCAACTATAACCAATTTATTTACGTTTATGTGATTTGATCTTTGCATCTATGATAAAAGTGCTGAAATTAGGGTGGATAAACTCCTTCGACTAGATTTTTATCTCTATTGAATTTTACTTTTGTATCTATTTGCGTTAGTTTTCAGTCTTAATAATTTTTATTTATTTATTTATTTATTTTTATTATTATCATAGTTTAAATAAACCCCCCCTGTTACCATTCGTGAAAGAAGTAAGTTACCAATTCCCTGTGAAGACGATCCCTATTTGCTCTATACTCATATTAAGTGAATAAGGTTTTATATTTCTTTTGGTCGTTTGACAGCCGACCACACATCCATTTGGTGAATTACAAGATTGTGAATAGCTGCCAATGCAATCAGCAATCTAATTGTTGAGATACGAGCAACATGTGCATACGTATCAAAATAGTCAATTCCAGGTTTTTGTCGAAAGCCTTGAATGACTAATCTAGCCTTGAACTTTTCAATAGTTCCATCAACTCTCATCTTTCTTTTAAAGATCCACTTACAACACAAAGGTTTGCAACCTGGTGGTAAATCGGACAACACCCAAGTGTTATTTCACATGATAGAATCCATCTCATCATTAATTGTTTCCTTCCAAAAAGCAACGTCTTGAGACTTCATTGCTTCATCAAATGTTTTAGGATCATCATCAACATTAAAACAATACAGGTATTGGGTTGAAACCTCATCCCTAGAACCCTCAATTAGATATAACTGAAAATCTGGTCCATATGATTTTTGTTTCCTTTCCCTTTTGCCCTTCCTAACTTCAATTGACTTGTTAGTAGTCAATTCAGAACTTTCCTCCTTTACTCTTGTGATTGAAATCATGTCCTTGGGTCTAGGTATAGTAGAGAAACGATTCTCATAAAAAATTGCATCTCTCGACTCAATTACAGTGTTAACCGAAATAGAGTCATTAGGTTCAATTACATAGAACATATAAGCCTTGGAATGCTCAGCATAACCAATAAAGATACAATCTATACCTCTTTCTCCCAAACTTTTTCTTTTGGGTTCGAAAAGTCTTACAATAGCCCGACAGCCCCAAACACGAAGATAATTCAAGTTTGGCTTCTTTTTGAACCAAAGTTCATAAGGAGTCAATTTGTTCCTTTTATTTGGAACTCTATTAAGCAAATAACAAGCTGTCAACATAGCTTCACCCTAGAATCCATCACTTAATCCAGAATAGGATAGCATGGAATTAACCATTTCTTTTAGGATTCTGTTCTTTCTCTCAGACACACCATTCTGCTGGGGTGTATATGGAGCAGTAGTCTCATGAATAATCCCTACTGATTGAAAGTAGGTTGGATCAAAGTATTCACCACCTCTATCCGTTCTGAGTCTTTTGATCATGGCATTTTGTTGCAATTCAACTTCATTCTTATAAATCTTAAATTTATCTAAGGCTTCATCTTTAGCATGTAACAAATAAAATAACAAAATCTAGAAGCATCATCTATAAACGTAGCGAAATATCTTTTGTTACCTAAGGAAGGAGTAGCATGCAAATCACATAAATCACTATGAATAAGTTCTAGTACTACCGATGAACGCATCACTTTATGAAAATGTTGCCTAGTAATCTTAGTTAGCATGCAAGTCTTGCATTTTTCAGAACTAATATCAAAACTGGTATTAAACCTTCTTTAGACATTTCATATATTCTTCTATAATGAACATGTCCTAATCTAGCATGCCAACGTACATAATTATTAACTTTAGAACACGTCATAAATGCAGACTGCTCGTAAGAACGCCTTTCGTTTAAATTCAACATAAACATACCATTATTATAATAACCAAAGCCGATAAAATTACCAGACTTTGTCAATACAAATTTGTCTGATTCAAACACCTGCTTGTAACCACATTTGTTCAAGACAGGACCAGACACTAAATTCTTACGCAATCCCGGTACAAACAATACATTACTTAACGTAATAGTTTTTCCAGAAGTAAATTCTAAAACTACATTTCCTACACCAACTACTGGAGCACTTGACTCGTTGCCCATATGTAAAGCAGATCCATCTTCGACTGGTTGAAAATCTTTAAACCAGCCTCGGTCTTTACATGCATGAGTTGTGGCACCCGAGTCAATCCACCATGCTTCTTCATCCTTATCCTGCACATAAAATGCCTCAGGACTAAAAGATACATAAGGTACACCAGAATTATAACAAATGTTTAAATTCTGACCTTGTTTAGGGTTAGGGTTTTTAGACCCTTCACCCGAAGTGCTTGCTCCATTGGTGTTTCTTGTTTGACCACCACCTTTTCCAACCCGACAATCCTTTTTGAAATGACCAGGTTTTCCACATTTCCAACAAGCCACTTTATGCTTCTTGTTAGAACCACCATGGTTATCACCATGACCCTTGCGTTTCTTATTATTTTTGGCACGATCCTCCACCGTGTTAACACTGGAAGTTCCAGTACTGTTTCTGCCCTTCGGTTGGTCATTTTCCTTCGCTCTAAGAGTTTCCTCTATACGCAAATGACTACCCAGTTGTACTAGAGACAATTTCTCTTTCTTATGTTTAAGAGTGTGCTTGAAATCTTTCCATGATGGTGGCAACTTATCAATTATACTAGAAACTGATATTGACTTATCCATCACAAGTTGGTGTTGAGCGAATTGGCCAAGGATACGAAGTAGTTCGTTGTATTGTTCCATAACCGGTCTTGCATCGATCATATTTTAACTATTAAAATTACTAACCAGGAACTTCTTGCTTGAAGCATCTTCTGCCATATATTTGGCTTCGAGATCATCCCATAAGGCTTTAGCAGATTCAAAATTCTGATATATATATCGAATAATGAATCTGACATGCCGTTCAGAATATCCCCACGACAGATGTAGTCACCGTTCTCCCATTTGTTCCTCCTCCGTGCGGCCTCTAGCGTTTCATTCTCTTCATACTCCGACATGGGCGTACTCGGCACGTACACCACCTTGAGGGTCGTCAGAAGGAAGTGCATCTTCTTCTGCCAACGACGAAAATCCACCCCCTCGAACTTATCAAGTTTGCAGCTTTTTGTAGTCATGTTGCTCACTGTTTCAGCCATTGAAATCAACCAAGTATTATCTTTGATTGTTAGCAAAACTGGGGTATTGATTTGTATGGCCGGATACTCTCTAGAATCGTGTATTTGGATTCACTTTCCAAAGATAATATTTGGACCCTTTGCTTGAGTTACACCAAATTTATCCCGAGATACGACTAGAGAAACTTGTGTGTTTTTTGTGAATTCTAATTTAAGTGTTTAGATACTTATTTATAACCCAAAATATGATTGGTTGTGTCCATTCATAAGCATGCATGTTCCTTCAACCCTTCTGCAATACACACATCCATTCAAAAGGTGATACCTCTTTGGGTGTTATACCTCTTTGGGTGTTATGCCTCTTTGGGTGTTATGCCTCTTCGGGTGTTTAGAATTTACGGGTGGTGATGTGTCGGGGCGCTGCCCCGCACCCCTTGACCCCCGCATGCTATTAGGGTTACGAAGTAAAACGATCTACGAGCGTGCACTCCGCACCTCCTTACTCGTATGTGTTTTATTTCCTGATTACACTAAAATATCTAACAATATAGGGTCTTTGCCATTTGAAAGAGGAAGACCATCAATGAAGTCCATTGATATATCGGACCAGACCTTTTCAGGTATAGGCAACGAGTTTAATAATCCAGGAGAAGGTGCATTTTCAGTCTTGAATCTCTGGCAGATTAGACATGCCCTCACATAATTGTAAACATCCTTCTTCATGTTCTTCCAATACACCGCTTGTTTGAGTCGATGGAGGGTGTTGTCAATGCCTGAATGACCTCCCACTGCATTGTCATGAAAGGTTTCCAACAGCTCTTTCCTGAGATCAGGGTCAGAACCCACTACTATCTTTCCCTTCATGGTTAGAATGCCACTGTTCCATTGATAAACACCAGAATTCCCATTCTTAATTCCTTGAATGATCCTCTGAATATGATCATCCCCATCCCAGCTGCTCTTAATCCTGTCCAAGGCATCAGTGTTCACATAGCTAAGGCTAGCTATCAAACCACCAGGTTGCACCTCGAGCTCAGGTCTTCTTGAGAGGGCATCAGCAACTTTATTTTCACACCCCTTCTTATACATAATGGTATAATCATACCCCATCAATTTTGTCAACCATTTTTGCTGACTCGGTGTGGAAATCCGCTGCTCCATCAAATGCTTGAGATTCTGATGATCCATTTTAATAATAAAGTGATTTCCTATCAAATAAGCTCTCCATTTCTGAATGGCCGTTACTATAGCTAGGAGTTCCTTTTCATAGGTTGACATTGCAGCTGCCCTTGCACTTAGTGGTTTGCTCATATAGGATATAGGTTTTCCCTGTTGAAGTAACACAGCTCCAATGGCCAAGTCTGATGCATCTGTCTCGATGATAAACTCCTTAGAAAAATCTAGGAGGCTTAGTATAGGAGAATCACATCGGGCCTTCTTCAGTTGTTCAAAAGCTTGTGTAGCATGCTCATTCCAGTGGAAATTGTCCTTCCTTAACAGATTTGTGAGGGGCTGAGCGATCTTCCCATATCCCTTGATGAACCTTCGATAGTATCCGCAAAGGCCGAGAAATCCCCTCAGCTGCTTGATTGTTTTTGGGGTTGGCCACTCCATCATGGCTTTGATCTTGGAAGGATCTGCTGAAACTCCTCTGGCAGCTATGACATGCCCCAAGTATTCCACTCGCTCGGCTCCGAAATGACATTTGCTCTGCTTGACAAACAGATTGTTCATCCTAAGGACCGCCAAAGCTGACTGCAAATGCTCCAAATGGCTGTCCCAATCCGGGCTGTAAACCAAAATATCATCAAAAAACACCAAAATGAATTTCTTTAGAAAAGGTTGGAATATTTTGTTCTTGAGCGCTTGGAAGGTAGAAGGAGCGTTTGTTAGTCCAAAAGGTATAACCACGAATTCAAAGTGTCCATTATGAGCCATGAAAGCAGTCTTGTAAACATCAGCATCCTTCATCCTGATCTGATGATATCCAGATCTCAAGTCTAACTTGGAAAAAATCCTGGCATGATGAAGTTCATCTAGCAATTCTTCAATCCAAGGAATGGGAGACTTATCCTTCACAGTGTGCTTGTTAGTCTCCCTATAATCCACACACATACGCCAAGATCCATCCTTCTTTTTAACCAATACCACATGTGAAGAAAAAGGGCTAATGCTTTCTCTGATGATACCCGCAGAAAGCATTTCTTTCATCATTCTTTCGATTTCATCCTTTTTTACCGTCGGATATCTATAAGGTCTCACATTTACTACTGCGGTTCCCTCTTTAAGAGTGATACCATGATCATAGGCCCTGTGAGGTGGAAGTTTAGAAAGTTCTGCATATAGGTCTTGATATTCTTCTAACAACCTGCTCAAACCTTCTAGCCCCCTTCTCTCAGTTCCCCCTTGGTCAAGCATAAAAATCTGAGTATCAAAGAGATCATTCTCTTGCACTACCATTACTTGCAACATAGACAATTGGGCCGGATGAGATAGCAGCCTATTCATCTTCTTACTCGTGATCATCTTAACCCTTGGAGGTTGCATGCCTCTCAACAATACCTTCTTTCCTTTAATCTAGAACTCCATTTGAAGTTGATTAAAATTCCAGGTGATGCTTCCCAAGGTTATCAGCCATTGTACGCCCAACACCGTGTCACAACCCCCTAGAGGCAGAATCATCAAATCTGCCACGAATTGAGCTCCTTGCATTCTCCATTTGAAGCCTCTGCACATCGAGGAGTTAAAGAGCTTGCTCCCATCAGCCACAGCCACAGGGATAGGACTAGTCTGCTCCAACCTGCACCCAGACCTCCTGGCCCAATCAAGATCCAAAAAATTGGGTGCTCCCCATGTCAATTAGTATGTGTATGGGTTTGCCATTCACATTACCCGCAATCCTCATGGTGCTATAGTCATGCACCCCAACCAAGGCATGCATCGACACCTGATAATTGATCAAAGGTCCCTCACTGGTCTCAAGCATCTCCTCTTTCTCTTCAAGATTTTCTGACCCACCCCCTTGATCCTTTGTTATATCATCTTCTTCATATAATACTTCCATTAAGTATATTTGTCTCCTTTTGGCACACTTGTGATTTGCAGAGAACTTTCCATCACACCAAAAACATAGTCCCTTAGCTCTATTCTCATCCATCTCTTGCGGGGACAACCTTCTGGAAGGTATGATAGGTTGAGGGCTCCCCTTCATCACGTTGTAAGGTTTGGGAGCATAAGGTGAAGAGGCCACAGAAGATGAACCATAATTTGAAGAGTTCTGCCCCATGACCCTACTCGGATTGTTGGTACTTGTAGTGAAGGGAGTTCGTACATTAGAGGTGTTGGATCTGATGCTTCCCCCCACCGAATTCAGAGCCGAAGTCCTTCGAGATGTTAACCCATTGGCTTGTTCCTGCAACTTGGCCAAACTCACCGCCACCGCAATTTCAGGTCGCAGGCCACCTAAAAAACAGCTCACCGCGTATTGCTCCGTGAGCTCAACACAGTTCATTAATTCTTCAAAGCTATACAGATATTCTTGGACCGGTCCACCCTGTTTCAGATTCACCAACTCACTCATGGGGTCATCATAGGAATGTAAGCCGAAGCGATTATGCAGTGCCTTGACATAATCCGACCATCGAGGGAGCCCTCGCGTGAGTCGGGTCTTCATGAAGACTTGATGCCATTGAAGAGCGCGTCCTTCCAGATTGAACAGCAGTCATCCTCACCTTAGCTTCAGTGGCTGTTTCATCTACTTCGAAAAACTGCTCACACTTATAGATCCAGCCCCTTAGATCTTCCCCATTGAACTTTGGGAACTCGATGTCGGAACACTTGGTAGGCAAATGATAGTTCGATCTCGTCTGTTCCGCATCCATTTCACCAGTATTTCCTCCACCTCTATTCAGCGCGTTCTCTCGGTTGAACCATTCACCAATGCCGTGATCATTTGTCGTAAGGTCGCCAGCTGCTCATTGATGGAGGCGTTATCCTCCTTCATCTTATCGCGGATCATCTTGACTTCCTTGCGCAACTCGACCCCTCGTGTTCCTTCTGCCATCTATGAGCTCTTCAGAGATCGGAGATCGACGATCTGATACCAGTTTGATACAAGCTCAATTTTGGGAAAAGGAATAAAATCGACAATGAGAACCGTTAGCAAAAGAAACACGAGCTCTGATAGATTGATTTTTAGATACGCTTGTTGCAGAAAACAGAGAGAGAAGGGAAAGGACAAAGTTCGTTGTACTGCCAGATAATTTCTAAAAATATAAAATGAAATAACATCATATATAAGCATAGGAAATGCTTAGCAGGAACTTGTGACTTCGGGCTTGTGGCTCGTCTTCATAATTAAGCTAAAATCGTCGAACTCCCCGGCCTTTTATTCTAAATGATATCAAAACCCTTCAAATTATGAGTTAATTTTAATCAAGGCTTACACGTTTCAGTTTTTTACAAAGAAGTCCTAATGTGAAGATCACACGTCACCAACCATACCATTAGAATTTGCAGGAACACACAAGATACTAGTGCATAGGTCTCCGTAGCCGGAATTATAACCGTTACGAAGGGAGATTATCTTGTTAATTGATCTGCAAGTTTAGGGCGAGATGGCATCATCCTTGTCATCAACTATGTGTGGGGCGTCTTCAAGTGCAAATGTAAGGTCAGAGCTCAAGGAGCATCCACCAGATTTGGAGAGGATATGGAGAAGAATCCCAATTTTTCGATCGAAATTCAGCGGAGAAGATTTTATTGAATTAAGAGGAGCGTGGATGGGGTAGATTCCTCTGCCCCTTATCGATCGATTTCTGCCATTTTCCCGCATTCATCAGCTGTGTTGCATGGAGCTAATGCAAATACGGCGAGCAATCGTAAGGAGTTGAGTGACGAAATAGTGGTGCCTAACGACTTGACTGCCACTGAGCTGCATGCTTTTGAAATAGGGCTGGAGAAAGCAGTTGGATTGTGAAGTGGAAATGCCAAGACCTGCTCCGCTGGAAAAGGAGGGAAGTAGTCGCTGGATGGGGAAATAGGGGATGCAGATAACTGCCGATGCCACTGAAACTGGTATGAATATCTGGAGTGATCGTTCTGTTGTTCAAGTGGTGACTAGCTAGGGGAAGGTTGGCATTGCATAGTCGTGAAGGAATTCAACAGCGAACTTGGATGATATATTCCGCCTAGTACAATTGATGATAAGGTTATTGTTAAACCAACTTGGAATCGGGTGCAGAAAGGGATAGAACGATGGCAAAAAACGCTAGTTGGTTATTTCCTGGGTAAGAAACCGTACTTCCCTATCTTGTAGAAGTTTGTCAAGTCTATCCCAAAGAAATTGGTGGAAATAAAAACGAATAATAAGTGATTCTTTTTCTTCTGGTTTGATTCTAAAGAGATGATGTATGAGGTATTAGAAGGGGGTCCATTGATGTTTGAAGGACAATCGATTTTCCTTGAAAGTGGAAGGCTCGGAAGTTTTTTTGCAAAGAAGGAATATGAAGAAGTCCCGTGGTGCTGTGTGGTTTCTAAGCGGGAGGGAACTGTTGTGTTTATCTCCGTGGTGTATGGAATGAATACGCGAGAAGAGAGACGAGGCCTTTGGAGTAAAATGATGATTTATTCAGGGACGATGGTTGCTCATGCATGGCTAGTAATGGGGGACTTTAATGATATAAATGAGGTCAATGAAGAACAACATGAGTTTAGGGATTGTCTTATAGAGTCAGATCTTCAACCCGTCCAGTAGTAGGATGTATATTCACATGGTTCAATCAACAGATGGGGTCTTCGGCAATATGGCGAAGATTGGATCCGATGACAGCTAATCCACAATGGTTAGCACGATATCCGAATAGGTTAGCACGAAAATTGTCAAGCCTACGTATATTTATCCACAATGGTTAGCACGAAAATTGTCAAACCGAAAGCATGTCCCATACACTTTGAAGAGTTTCGAGCTCATGGGACATGCTTTCAGTTTGACAATTTTCTAATATACGTAGAAGAGTTCGGCATTTAGTCGAATCAGTGTGGAAGCATAACATATTTGGAACATCGATGTATGAAGTTATCACAAAACTTAGGCTTAAATATATTTTTAGTCCTTTATGTTTGAGGGGATAGCGTTTTAAGGACACTTAATGATGACAATTTTATTCCTGTAAGTATCAAAATTGAAGCAATTTAGAGACACTTAAGTTAAGGGTGACAATTTCAGTCCCATAAGTATTATAAATGAAGCAATTTTAGGACAATTAAACCTAAAAATTTAATTTCAGTCTGAAATTTATACGCGTGGCACCAAAGATACTGAATTTGACTAAATTTATTTTCTCTTTCCTCCAATTAAATGTCACGTCATAAATAAGAAAAATAAGTAGGAGCGTATTAGGAAGAAAGAGAATAAATTTTAGTCATGTAAGTATCAAAATTGAAGCAATTTTAGGAAAGTTAATCGCAAAAACCTAATTTCAGCCCGAAAATTATACACATAGCAACAGAGATGCTGACTTGGACTATGAAGTGATGTTTAATTAAAGAAAAGAGAAAACAAATTTAATCCAAATCAGCATCTTCATCGCCACATGTGTAAAATTCGGACTGAAATTGAGTTTCTGGATTTAACTGTCCTAAAATTGCTACAATTTCTATACTTATTGGACTGAAATTGCCACTCTTATCTTAAGTGTCCCTAAATTGCTTCAATTTTGATACTTACAGGACTAAAATTGTCACCCTTAACTTAAGTGTCCTTAAAACGCTACCCCCTCAAACATACGGGACTAAAAATATATTTAACCCCAAAACTTAAAGCTCTCAAGCCTGAGTTGAGGAAGATTCGACAGTGTGAAAGGCAATTTAACTCGGAATGTGGTCGAAGCTAAACCCTTCTTTTCTGGTTCGTCAAGAATTTTTTGTCCATATGTCGAGGTGGAAGATTTAATAAAACTAGAAAAGTGTTTTCGGGGGCTATATTCGAGGGCGGTGCAATTAGAGCAAGCCTCGCTAGCTCAACGAGCAAAAATATCATGGCTCAAGGATGGTGATCAATGCACATCTTTTTTCTTCAAAAAGGTGGCAGCTCAAAGAGCCGAGAATCGTATATTGTTGCCTGATACCAGTTGGCAACCAGCTTATGAGCCGATGAAAATCCGAGATATATTGGTTAGCTGCTATGAGGATTTTCTGGGGAATTCCATTGGGATCAACCTATGGGTAGCAATCAAGTAAGTCAGTATGTCCTCAATGCACTGAGCACGGAGGAAGTTACCACAATTTGCCGGGTAAGTGAACAGGATATTAACGAGGCTGTTTTCTCGATACCGAATGATAAGACCCCCGGACCGGACGGATACCATTGCATTCTTCAAGAAGACATTGGATAGGCTGAGATCATTCGAGCAGTACAACAATCTTTCGAGACAGGGCTGCTAGCGACTGAAGTAAATACCACGATTATTATAGTGACCCCGAAGGTTGCACACCCTTGTCGGCCTACGAATTTCAGACCAATCTCATATTGCAATGTCTTTTACAAGGTAATCTCTAAAATAATCTCAGATCGTGTGCGAGTTGTTCTCCGTTATTTGCTAATCAGGGAGGACCCGTCCAAAAATGAGTACCAAAGTCCCGATAATTTGTTTTGCAGGTCCCGATTATGCGTAGGTCCTTGGGTTGCTCCACACGCATAGTAGGTATGAGCTGAGAGAAACCACATGTGTCCGATCATATGTGGTACACGGGTTGCTCCACACCTATGGTCGGTATGCGATGTTGAGCAACCACCCCAAACCGAGACGATTCGCGAATGGCTTTGGTTTGGAATTTATTTTTTATTAAAAAAAGGCAAATAATAAAAAATAAAAAGAAAAAGAAAAGACCAATAAAAAAAAGAAGAAAAGAAAAAGAGGCCAAAAATAAAAAATAAAAAAATGTGAATTTATGAGCTTACTTGCAAAAAGGAAGACCGACTTGACTTTATTTGCAAAGGCGCATGACTTTCATAGACTTCAGACTCAATCTTTAGTATTGCTTTTCAAAGGAAGTCTGAAGTATCTTTGTTAGTGCTTACATTTTTTTAAGGTGTCAGTCTTCAAATTTTTATATGAATATAGGGGTAGTGGATAGACAAAAAGGCGCAAGAGTTTCAAAAGAGTGGATTACCGCGCATATGTCTTAGGGGGAGTGATACTCAAAAAACAAAGGCTTAAAAGGCGCAAATCTTAAGGGGGAGTGTTACTTCATTTACAACATGCGCATGACTTGAAGAAGAGTAATATACAAAATTCTATAAGAGCGCACATGTTTAGGGGGAGCAAGGGCATCATATTTGAAATAACGCAACTATTTAGGGGGAGTGTTACCTAAAAAAACGCTAGAGCTTAAGAGAGAATGACCTTGAAGAAAAACTTCATGCTTTGAAGAAGGAGTGCTACCTACATGCCAAAAAGCGCATGGACACAAAAGAGTTGTACATACAAGTTTCAAAGGTTTAATAGACCCAACTGATCCTAACCCAGGAACAACCCCGAGTGTATGTGAGGGTATTGAGTGTATTACGATGCAATCATCACAACTCAACCATAAACTATCCGGACCAAAACCATTATAGGTGCAGGACTGATTTGTTCAGATCCCGGGTAGAAGTCGTCTCATATGGTCCAAAGGCGCATGCATATCCCTTCCTAGCTACTCATTTGTCTCCCTAAAGACAAATGTTTCAATATCTCACGGAGAACCGCATATGCTATCACCGTTTCACTCGAAAGCGGGAGATATTGAATCTAGTGGTCCACAACCCCATACCACGACTTTTATTGATCACGCTTAAATGTCTAGTGTGTCCTCATAGCCTAAAATTTTTATAATTTTCTAGGACACATACATTATTTTTAAATACAGGTCTACGTGACCAAGTCAGAACTTCTGTAGACACATTTTTTAAAAATGTACTTCTATGATCAGAAGGAAGTCCTTCCGTTGCAACATCAATTACAACAACGGTGTTAGACCATCCTCAAGAGCTAGACTCTAGAGAGATGTCAACAGATTTTCTATGTAGCCCCGTAGTCCCTTCAAATGCAAGTTTGTGTGACTTTGCATCAACGATCAAGAGTGACATCAAGGGATGTCTCACGATGATCGGTCGCCAGCCCATTTCAGGTACTTTATCACGTTTTAAAACGACAACACGTTCTGTGCGTCCACTCTGTTTTGCCTTGATAAGACAACATGTCGATTCAAATGTCTCCAATAGCCATGAGGGGTAGATGATGATGTCATTAGGGGGACTTGAATACCAAATAAGCAAAAGCACGTGAACAACAATAAAGAAGTCAAGCGTCAACGGCATGTGATGAACCACAACGATAAAGAGCTCCTCTCCATGCATCGAGCGTATGAGAAGTCAATGATGAAGATTCGAGTGACTCTGATATATGCAAGAAGGTGGAAAATACTCAACTTGCAAGACGAAAACAAGACGGTGATTGTAAATAGGGAGAGACTGAAGATTCTCCAGAAGCCTCAGCTAGAGTTCGAAGTCTGTCATCAACTAATCCTCCCAAGTGCTATAAAGAAAAGGAATATCAATTTATAAGAAATTAAAAAAGGGAAAGATTGTTTGAAGAGAAGATTGTTAGGACTTCGATAGCATTCGTTCAAGCAACAAAGAAGACCGTGTTGAATTTAAAGTTTAACACAAAGGGGGAGATTGTTAGAGATCATTCTGTTGTGTTCAACTGATGATGAAGACTGAAGATTCAAGAAACAAAGACAACCGAAGCTTCAACAAGGATTGAACACAAAGGGGGAGATTTTTAGGACTAGTTTATTGTGTTCAATAAATAGTTATCTTTGTCTAGGGACTCAATTTTAATATATGTAAAGTTAGGGACTTAGTTGCAAATATACCAAAGATGTGCTTTGATATATATATATATATATATATATATAATATATAGGTAGAATATGTGTGATTAACACACAACTTGAGTAGAAGCTTTCTCTCATTAAAATATCTCTCTCACCATTATCTTAGTTAGGGTTTAATTGTGGAGAGAGAAAGGGATTAATTGTAGAGAGAAGTTGGGGATTAATGGAGATTGATTGAGATTATACCAAAAGCTTCCGTGCATTTAGATTCAAGACAATTCTCGATCGATCTATGGTCGAGTTAATTGTTGGATGGAAAAACGGACCTAACAGAGCATTAGCAACTGGTATATAAGACTTAGTCATTATTTTTTGGTCAGTAAAGATGTCTGACAATTGATTAGCTAAATTTTACAAATGAATTATCTTCTTAATTTCCATGTCACATTCTTTAGTTCGAGAATCATAATGATACAACGATATTTCATTCCAAATAATATTTCTTTCCAACTATGTCTTTATTCCCTTAATGTCGGAAAACTCAATTCATCGAAATGATAATTGGAGAATCTAACTGTAAATAATTATCCAAGTACATGTTCTAAATATTCTATTATCGACGGAGATTCAAATCTTAAATATATTCCCTGTTCTTTTGAGGTCCCATACGAATTGGTGTTGCTGGTGTAATATAGGATGTCCCCAAAATGATTTGACTTCATCAATAACTGGCTTGCAATTAATTGCAGTCATTTAGTCAACAATTTACAAGACTATTTTGCGTATGAACATGTGGTACATGATGCTCAATATTAATTCAAATAGACATACAACAATCATTAAATGCTTGCAAGTAAATTCACAAACATTATCAAAGCGTATTTTCTTTATTGGATAATCTAGAAAATGTGCACTCAATCGGATCTACTACGCAAGCAATCTGGCAAACTATATGTTGCATATTGAGAACAAACATACATGATACCATCTAGATGATGCGTCAACAGTACCATTAAATATCTAAATGGCACACATGATAAGTGTATCAGTCTATATATATCACCACGTATACGTTCCCAAAATACTATGGATTCATTCCTTAGTTTCACTGGTGATGGCCGAATAATACTTCCGTTTATAGTAAGTAATACATGATAATTTCTTTTAATGCGCCAAGATTATCCAAAACTCTTCCCTGCAAAAGCCTTATCAATCACTAGATAAACTGCACGAACAAACCTTTCAGTTATCTTTTCTGATGTGGAAGATCAAACAAAGCTGCAACCACATAGCATACTCAGAACACCAACCTGGTTTTTCTCGCTCTGATACCAATTGTTGGAAATTCTAGCCACTCCGAAATTCTCCATAGAATTTGTCATGGAAACATAAATAGGAAAAAATAACAATACAAAGATTTAACGTGTAAATACCCTCTGTTAATGAAGAGGGAAAACCATCCGGACAATAAGGCCATAGAAAATCCAATATGTGGATAATATAATCACACAAGTCTTCTATGCTAACCTACAGATAAAACCGATAACCAATAACAAGAAAATAATTCTACCCGTTAACCTAAACTCTTACCACGAGAGAATTTTCCCAGAGTAAATTAATGATGCAAATTAACTTTCTAAAGTTGTTGCTGTAAATAAAAAACAATGTATAGTCCTTTTATATAGAGTGGGAACCCACATGCCCTTTCTTTTTCCTATCAATGTGGGATTACAAAGGCACAACTTGGGCCTAAGCCCAACAATGTGGCATTAGTTTTAAAAATATTCATTCATTAATTCCATATAAAATTTGCCCAATTCCCTAAGAAAAAAACTAACCCTAGCTACCTCACAATATATATCATTCCTCAACCCCTATAAGTTTCTTCATATTGTTCTTTCCCTTTTCATCAAGAACTCCGCCGCCTCGTTTTCATCGCAAAAGAAGAACGCGTAAAGCCCTCGACATGAACCCTCAAGAAATTTATCCGTCAAACAAGTTATGGGTTGGCAACGTTGACACAAATGTCAGCAAACAAGATTTGGAAACACTATTCGGACGTTTTGGGATGGTATCGAGGATTCATTTAGATACATTTCGCCATTTTGCGTTTATTGAATTTAATGCAATTGAATCCGCAAATTCGGCGCTTCAACACCTTCAAGGCCATCTCTTGGATGGGAAACATATGATTATCCAATTTGCAAAACCGGTTAGTGATTCGTTCTAATTTTCTTATTTGGAGCGTATATATTTTAATTGTAATAAATTTACGTAGAGCTGCCTTACCCCTATCTTTTAATTAGTCTTCTTGTGATTAATTATGAGTTTTTTTTTTTAATTGTCAATAGAGCTCTTATATCGAATGAGCATAAGAGATTTGTTTCATTGGAAGCTTTAATTTTGTTGGGTAAACAGAATTTACTTCAATCAAGGTGTCTCTTAATCTTCAGTCAAAGTACCTCCTAGTTATGCTAAGAGTTTTTTATGTTAGTCAAAGATCATCTTAGAGTTAGTAGCTATTTATTAGTTACTAAAAACAATGCTAGTTGGCTAGTATAAATATGGGTCGATGTAACTCATTCTAGTAGTGAGAAAAACCGAGATAAAAAACTTCTAGCAAGTCTTCTCGTCACTCAAAATAACAGTCTTACAAATATCGGCTCAGTCTTACAAAGCTTGGCTCGACCAGTCTTACACTAGAGCAGTCCTACAAAAACAAAATAAACTTTTGTACGACTGCCCTTAAAATCCGCACGACTGTAAGGCTGCGAAAACCTCATCCTTGAATCTGGTATCAGAGCTAGGTTCTCAAAATGTCGGGCCAACTCGTATCTCTTGTTCCAAAGTTCAACGGAGAAAAATACGATTATTGGAGCAATCTTATGAAACTGTGTCTTGAATCTCAAGACCTGTGGAGTGTGGTCGAAGACGGAGTCGAGAAACCAACAGATGAAAACAACCTCACCGATGCCGAGAAAAATCAGAAAAAAAGAGATCGAAAACCACTTTTCCAAATTTGTCAAGTGCTTGAAATTCCGGTCTATGAAAGAATCGCAAAGGCTGAAAATGCTAAAGAGGCATGGGACATATTGCAGACCACTTATTCCGGTCAAGAACATGTGAAGAAGGTCCGGTTGCAATCACTACGGAAGGAATTCGAGAAGTTAGAAATGAGAGAAAATGAAAAAGTCTCAGACTACGTCATGCGTGTTACTTCCATAGTGAATCAGATGTCTACAAATGGAGAAATAGTGGATGCCGAAAAGATCGTTGAAAAAGTTCTACGGAGCTTGCCGGAAAAATTCGATCACATTGTTGTTGCCATCGAAGAATCACAAGACACTTCCAAGATGTCTGTCGAAAGTCTGCAAGGGAGACTAGAAGCTCACGAAATCAGAATCCTTCAAAGGAATCTGCGAAATACAACACACGATCAAGCGTTAAAATCCCAACATACGGGAGGCCGTGAATATTCTCGAGGACGTGGCAAAGGTCGTGGAAAGGGTGGAAAACACTCTCAGTCACAAGAGAAGGACAACGACTCCAAAACTGAAGAAAAACGATCTTCAAACAACCAAAGGGGAAAAGGACGCTACAAAGGTTCTAAACCTTACATTGAGTGCAACTTCTGTCATAAGCCGAGACACAAAGAAGCTGATTGTTGGGAGAAATACCCTGAGAAGAAACGGGAAGCTGGTTACGTTCACAAAAACCAGTCCGAAAATTCCGAAACTCTTCTAATAGCTTCCGAAGGGAGCGTTGAGAATATTTGGTATTTGGACAGCGGAGCGAGCAAGCACATGACTGGAAATAAAAATTTATTTTCAACGCTGGAAGACGCAAACCATGGCCAGGTGACTATCGGAGATGCTAAAACACTCGAAATCCAAGGTGTTGGAGAGATTGCGTTCAAGGCAAAGAATGGCATAATGGAGAAAATGTCGAACGTTTTCTATGTTCCTGGATTAACAAGTAATCTACTCAGTGTTGGTCACTTGATGAAGAAGGGGTTCGATTTTCACTTCGTCGAAGATACGTGCACCATGAAAAAGAATGATCTTCTCGTCGCAAAAATCAGTTTGGCTTCCAATAATCTGTTTCCCGTCAAACTTGACGTTGTTAGTAACTCATGTTACTTGGTTTCTAACAACGAAAGGTCAAAGCTGCGGCATGACAGATTTGGGCATCTAAACTTTCGAAGTTTGAAGGAACTATCCAGCAAAAATATCGTCCAAGGGCTGCCCAAAATTGATGTAACTGACGATATATGCGAGGAGTGTCAGCTGGGAAAACAACATCGTGAGTCATTCCCATCAAAATCAAATTGGACGTCAAAGGCACCGTTGGAGTTAGTTCATACCGACTTATGCAGTCCGATGAAAGTTCACTCTCTTGGAGGCAGCAGATATTTCTTGTTATTCGTTGATGATTATACAAGGAAAATATGGGTCTACTGCGTGAAGGAAAAATCAGAAGCGCTTTCGTGCTTCAAAGACTTCAAATTAAAAGTCGAAAAAGCATCCGGTCTCGAAGTGAAGAATTTGAGAAGTGATCGTGGAGGAGAGTTCATATCTTCTCTATTCGACGAGTTTTGTCGGAAAAATGGCATTAGACATGAATTAACGGCACGCTACACGCCGCAACAAAATGGTGTCGCCGAGCGGAAAAATCGGACGATCATGAACATGGTGAGATGCATGCTTAAGAAGAAGAATATGCCGGCTGTTTTTTGGGCAGAAGCCGTCTCATGTGCCGTATATCTGATCAACCGTTCACCCACAAAGAGCTTGAAAGATGCTACTCCGAATGAGGTATGGCATGGGCAGAAACCGAATGTAAGTCACCTTAAAACTTTCGGTTGCCTAGCTTATTCTCATATTCCAGATGCCTTGAGATCAAAGTTAGATGATAAATCAGAAAAGTGTGTCTTCATTGGCTACAGCCAAACGACGAAGGCGTACAAGCTTTATAATCCAAAAACAAAGAAAATTGTGATCAGCAGGGATGTGTGATTTGACGAAGACGCTTGCTACAACTTTGCTAAAAAGACAGAATCAGTCGGTCTCGAATCTCTTGATGATGGTGGTGATTCTCAGCCACCGGAAAATGAACATCATGAAGAAATGATTCCTCCTGAAAGTCCAGAAAATACACCGGGAAGAAGGACAAGAAGCTTGCGAGATATCTACGATGAAACCACTAAAGAAGGCAACCTGTTTTTTGCTTTCTTTGCAGGTGAAGATCCGGTATCATACGATGAAGCAGCACATGAAGAAAAATGGATCGTCGCTATGAAAGAAGAGATCAAGTCGATCGAGAAAAATAGTACCTGGGAGCTTACTTCTCTACCCCTTAACAAAAACCCCATAGGCGTGAAATGGGTGTTCAAAACAAAGACCAATCCAGACAGTTCTATCAACAAATACAAAGCTAGATTGGTTGCAAAAGGGTATAAACAGAAGGAAGGAGAAGACTTCAATGAGGTATTTGCTCCCGTATCTCGACTTGATACTGTCCGGTTAATAATCTCTCTCGCAGCTCAAAACCGGTGGAAAATATTTCAAATGGACGTGAAGTCAGCTTTTCTAAATGGCTATCTCGGACAAGAGGTGTATGTTGAGCAACCACCCGGATGTATAAAAAAGGGCGAAAAAGACAAAGTCAACAAACTCAAAAAGACACTGCATGGCCTAAAGCAATCCCCTCATGCGTGATATGGAAGGATAAACGAGTATTTTTCGAAATACAGGTTTGAAAGGTGTCCATACGAGCACACTCTCTATGTCAAAAAAGGTTCGAGCGGCAGCTTCATGCTGGTAAGTATCTACGTTGATGATCTTATCTTCACCGGAGATGATTTAAGTATGCTGGCAGACTTCAAGAAATCAACGATGAAAGAGTTTGAAATGACCGACTTGGGCGAACTTCATCATTTCTTGGGAATCAACATTACTCAAACGAGTGAAGGAATCTTCGTTTCTCAAGAGAAATACGTGGCAGAAATTATGAAAAAATTTCGAATGGAGGATGCAAATGCTGTTTCTACTCCGTGTCTAATCGGGACAAAACTAAGCAAAGAAGGTGAAGGAAAACTTGTGAATTCCACAATGTTTCGAAGCCTCGTTGGAAATCTGATGTATCTCACAGCCACGGGACCCGATATCATGTTCGCCGTAAGTATGGTAAGCCGTTTCTTGGAAAAACCATACTCGAACCATTGGGAAGCTGCAAAAAGAATCCTTCGGTACGTAAAAGGTACGATGGATTATGGTATTTTTTATAAAGCGGGTGTTGATGTCAAACTGGTAGGATATACCGATAGCGATCTTGGAGGATGCGTGGATGATTCTCGGAGTACTTCTGGTTACGTGTTTAACCTCGGAAGCGGTGCAATTTCCTGGTGTTCGAAAAAGCAAAAGATTGTGGCTCTTTCGACGACCGAAGCCGAGTACATCGGAGCGTCGCTTACTGCTTGTCATACTCTATGGCTCAAAAGTATTCTGAAATATCTAAATCAGAAGCAAAAAGATCCTACGGTAATCTACTGTGACAATAGTTCGACAATCTCAGTCTCAAAGGACCCTGTCTTGCATGGAAGAACGAAGCATATTCGGATGAGATATCACTTCTTGCGTGAACTCGTAAGTGAAGGAAAAATTCTGCTCAAATATTGCAGGAGCAACGAGCAAATTGCCGATATCTTCACAAAACCGCTAGGAGGGACGATCTTCACAAAGAATATTGCTGAACTTGGAGTACGAAGCAAATTTAGTTTACGGGAGGCATTGTTGGAGTAAATAGAATTTACTTCAGTCAAGGTGTCTCTTAATCTTCAGTCAAAGTACCTCCTAGTTATGCTAAGAGTTTTTTATGTTAGTCAAAGATCATCTTAGAGTTAGTAGCTATTTATTAGTTACTAAAAACAATGCTAGTTGGCTAGTATAAATATGGGTCGATGTAACTCATTCTAGTAGTGAGAAAAACCGAGATAAAAAACTTCTAGCAAGTCTTCTCGTCACTCAAAATAACAGTCTTACAAATATCGGCTCAGTCTTACAAAGCTTGGCTCGACCAGTCTTACACTAGAGCAGTCCTACAAAAACAAAATAAACTTTTGTACGACTGCCCTTAAAATCCGCACGACTGTAAGGCTGCGAAAACCTCATCCTTCAAATTTGTTCTATCTTGCGAAAACCTCATCCTTCAAATTTGTTCTATCTTGCAAAAACCAGTTTGCTTGTGCAGCATACTTGTGTGATCTAGTATAGAAAAATATTTGCCTATTTGTAATACAGTTGCTGACATTTTTATTTAACCCTCATAAACTTGTGTGATCTCTAGCTTTAGCTTGTGTAATGCAGCATATAAACTAATAACTATTACTTGTGTTTAAATATCTTAATTTTGTTGAGTAATTATCTGTCACACTGCAGTTTGTCAAAATGTTCGAGAGACAATCCCTGAACAATTTGTGTGTGACGAGTATCACTATCCAATATCCTTTTCTTTAGCATATATTAGAGTTTTTGTCTAAATATAGAAACTTTATTACTGTTCATAATAAGTCTCCAAACATTCATAAAGAAATAGTTGAATTGCCTGCATTCTTGAGAAGGTATCTACCGTATAAAATATGAATGGTTACAAAGTAATATGGTCTGTACTAAGATAGTACCACCACGAGAGTCTTTGACATATGTACCTGACATCTCCAAACCCTATTTTCTATCTGGTATTAGATTTTTTAATGCTCATAATGACTATGTTTATTGTATTATTACTACACGCTAGTTAATGCATATTGAATCAACTGATCAAACAGGACAAAAGGCATGATGGGCAGCATCACGTTGGATCGAATTCTAATTTTCCTCCTCATCAGAAGGGTCCTCGTCTTAATCCGAGTAATCTTGCTTTTCCTTATCCAGCTGCAGCAGGTGAGAGACCAATCCCATCAAAACAACTTATTTTTCTTGATTTCATTACGACGTGCGCGATTATATGATTCATAAGTAGTAAAATACGTAAATACAATGTCACTGATGGACATGCATCATCAAGAATTTGCCATGCTATGCTGGAGTATTTTGAGAATATTATCATTATTAGTATGATATAGTGAAAATTCTCATCTTTGTTGTTTCAACCGTTTTCTTGTACGCTTTTGAGTAACGAATTTGAAATGGGATTTGTCCCCATGGGGTTGACCTAATGGCTTGGGGGGTGGTATTCCAACGCCTAGGTCAAGGCTTCGGGGATTAGTCCCATCCACGGAGTATGTGGCATAAGGCCACACCCAATTGAGCGGGGATACGTCGGGTTGAAAAACAGAAAAACAAAAAAAAAGGAAAAAAAAAAATTGTAATGGGGTTGATATCTTATATATGTACGGTATTCTATCTCCATTTTCAGGTGCAGGACAACGTCGACCTTCTCATGTTGTTCCAAGAACAAGCAACTCCGTTGCACAGTCTCAAGGCTTTAGTGTAGTAAACACTTCCAATACTGTCGCTGCCTTGACTTTAAATAAAGCCGAGCCAGTTGGTCAGGTGGTTCAACCTATTCAGCCAGATTACATATGGCAAGGCGTTATCGAAAAGGGTGGAGTACCTATCTTTCATGCCCGCTGCATCCCGATGGGCCGATGGATCAATGCTGATATGTAAGAAAAATCTTGAGCCCTTTGATATAGTAAACGAATTCGGTTTCACCTATTTAAGGTTTATCATATGCACCAACGACTTTGCAGGCCTGTGGTGTTGAACTGCTCGGAAAGGACAACCTTGGACGCCTTGCACAGAGGCCACAACTGGAGCAAAATTGGCTTCAGCGTCGTCGTCATCTTACCCGAGACTCAAGAAAACTTCGGTCCATACAACGAATTGCTTGACTATTTTACTTATAAACTGAGGGTAGGAGTGGTGAAACTCAACGACAACTTGGTCCTATTTCTGGTACCCGGCCCTTCATGTTTCTTGAGGGACTGTGTTAAACATTCTGGGCCAGAAAGACGCCTCTACGGCGTTGTTGCAGAGTCGATCCCAAAGAGTAGTAATACTTCAACTTTGCCACCTCGAAGAGATCCACGACTGAGGGATCCTCGTCGAAGGCCTGGAAATATGCTACATTCCCAAAATGTGCAGGCAGCTTCATTCCTGGCAAGATCAGCAGGTTATGCAGGTAGGTTTGTTTATATTGAAAATTTGATAATTCCATATATACAAAATTCATTGCATCCCCTTATTAGCACGCTTTGGAAGAGAATGACCACTTTATTGTGTACTGAAGAGACATGAGGAATTGATGAATGGCCTCGTCTTTTATTTTTCAGGTCCTAATGTGGAGCACGAGAGGATCTCCGTGCATGATCGTATGCTGAATTTAACAGGTCGGCAGATGACGCTGATGGCCGTGCCAGGTGGCCCCGGATATATTGGTAGCAGCAACTTAGGCATAATGGGGAACGATGGTGTGGTTATCGATCTACATGATCAGACGGAGGATGCTGAAATACCCGCAGTCTCAGCATCGACTAGCAAGATTAGCGAACCACCTCCGGGCGAATTAAAATACCCTTTGAGGATTCCGTTAAAACGTCGGAGAGATCAAATGCCCGAGGGCAGTTGAGGAAAAAAGTACTGTGATCAAAGACCCTCAAGCCTAGTGCTTCATGGTTCATGCTTTAATCAAAATTAATTATTCAAAACTACAATTATTAAACTAATTATAAGTTTCGTAACAACAGTCATTTTCTAGTAAATGTGGACTTTTTTATTATTTAAGTTTCTAGTATACAGTTATTGTTAGGATCGGTTTATGTGTTAAGAAGGGAGATGGGGTGAATATACACTTCGATATTTTTGTGCGCTTTCTGGCTTTTTATTGATAACATGTTCGGTTTGAACATGTAATCGGTTTTCAAGCAAACAGTGAGACAAAGATGCGGAAGTTATCTTGCTCTCAACTGTAAACTGACGTGTGTGCGAGTGTGAAGCCAATGTGTATATGACACAGGATTTGATTGTGGAAGCTAGGAATGATTCCAATATAATATTTTGGTTTACAAATGTCTTTGTACACCCCATTTAGTTAGTCCCCTCTAATAGGGGCGAAAGATGATCTGAGCTGACTCACGAGCTCGATGGTCGGCTCGATTAAAGCTCTGCTCGAACTCGCTATAAACGACCTCGAGTTCAAATTTTCGAGTGAGCTCGAGCTCGAGCTTGCACATGCGTGATACTTGCGAGCTTTATTTATTTATATTTTTTGAATTTTTTAATTACATATTATTTTATTTTTAAATTTCTATACCTAAAGCTCGAGCTCGAGCTCTGAAAACGAGTCTAACTCGGCTCCTTTTCACCCCTACCCTCTAACTTAACTCCTAGTCTTACTTTCTCAACCACTTTTATAAAGTCGATTGAATTCATCCGCTTTTAACATTCAATTGGAATTAGTTTCTTTTACTCGTTTTTTAAACTCGATTTAAAGAAACTTTATAATGCATACTCTTTTGCTCCTACAGACGGACTATTCTAATTCTATAGTTAACCCTCCTCTAAGTCTTCACTCTTATCTTGATGTATGAAAGATGTGTGCGTTCATCAACCTCTTCTTCAATGTGAATCTTCATGTATTTATAAATAAATGTGAAGATGACTTTTCCTTGAATGGGGATAAAAGATCTTCAAATTTGAACTTCAAAACCGCCTTCTGAATAAGCATTAACTACTATTTTTCGAGGATATCATGCCCAGATTGCTCTGATAGCAAGAACATACATGTGGTACATAAATCAAACAAGCCACACAGCACAATAAACAAAGAAGTCATAGCCTCTTTACCCTTGTCGTGTGGTCGTAGCTTGAGTTTGCCGATCCCTCGATTGTTGGAAACCATGCCTCGAGAGAGTCTTTCGGTCTTTCCGTGTATCTATCTATACACGTAAATCACCATTGGATGGCTAGAGAGAACACGGTCTTCATACATGTTTGTATGTGCTGATAGAATCATAATTGCACTGCCAATCATCATAACTCCAAGTTGTTCTCGAAGAACTTATCATCATAGGAAAATTGATGCTTTGTTAATGACGACTCAAAACATGTCTTTTGCTGTTATACTCGAAATTACCATAGGTAGGGTACTTATACCACTCGACACATACTTAGGGTTCGGAATTCTGGAATTTACGGCCTTGAGTTATTTTTAGTAAAGAAATTTAAGCTAAGCTATCATTTTTGAGAAGTTCATGCCATTAATATCTGAAAGACCAAGCTTTTCAACTTGACTCAAAGTTAAAGTTATACTTCACTAAAAATAGTTCATCTAATTTTTTTTAAAATAAATGGCTTACTATTTTTGAAAATATCATGAGGTGAAATACCATTTTTAACCTTACTTTTAAGTTGGGTTTAATTAATTGTTTAATTCCATTATCTAATAATTGGGCTTAATAACTTAATTCGGCCCAAGCTAACATACACTTAGTGCTTGTTTGGTAAGTTGATTTATATTTAGAAGGGTTTAAGTTAGTAAGGTTTATATAAAATTAATTGGTCGGTATAAAATAAAATGAGTGTTTGGTTAGTGGATTTATAATAACTCGCCTGAGAGATAAGTTTATCTAAAGTCGTACATGGGTTTAGAGCTGTTATATATAAACTCATGTTTTATATAAACTAACCTACCAAACACACCAACATACTATAAACCAAGGTTTAGAATTTTTAAACCCATGAACCACAAGGGGTTAATATTTTTCGAAAACTTAGACTAAAACTCAAGTCTCGAATAGTCTCGACAATGTCCAACATTAGTCCACTGTTTTTGTTAATGACTCTAAGTTGGTTGAAATTGCTCTTCCAATTCTTTCGCAACTCTCCTGCTCTTGAGGACATTTTCCTTGATGACAGAAGAATCGTGCAACCTCCATGTACGCTGTCAACGTATATTTGTAATTCAAATAACGCTAAAATATATTTTTAATCCTGTATGTTTGAGGAGGTGGCATTTTAAGGACACTTAAGTTAAATTTGACAATTTTAATCCTTTAAGTATCAAAATTGAAGCAATTTAATGACAGTTAAGTTAAGGGTGGAAATTTTAGTTCTGTAAGTATAGATTTTGAAGCAATTTTAGTCCTGTAAGTATCAAAATTGAAGCAATTTAAGGACACTAAATTTCTTTTCTCTTTCCTTTAATAAGCGTGACCTCATAGTCCAAGTCAGCATCTACAGTGCTATGTGTATACATTTCGGGCTGAAATTAGGTTTTCGGGTTTAACTTTTCTAAAATTGCTTGAATTCTAATACGTACATGACTAAAATATAATGTCTTTCCTCCAAACAAGCTCCTAATTTTTTATTTCTTTTTACTTATGAGGTGACGCTTAATTGGAGGAAAGAGAAAATAAATTTAGTCCAAGTCAGCATATCTGGTGCCACGTGTATAAATTTCGGGCTGAAATTATTCTGTATTTTTGTACTCTTAGGTAGGGGTGGTAAACAGGTCGAGTTGGGTCATATTCGGGTTCAATCGTTTAATAAACGGGTTGAAAACTTCAACCCTAACCTGACCTGTTTACTTAAACAGGTTGAAATATCGAACTCAAACCCGACATGCTTTAACCCAAATTTAACCCATTAACCCGTCAACCCGTTTAAAATTTCAAAAAAAAAAAGCAACAAGAAAATAATTAAATAAACAGAATTAAAAATCAAAATTAAACTAAACAATAAGAAAAAAACTTTTTTTTTCTAAAACATCAACATAATTAAGAAACAATTAAAGTTCCAATAACAAAAGTCTCACAAACATAATTAAATATCAAGTTATATCATATCGCCATCAACTATCAATCTAAGCCATAGATATTTGACTCGAACTTTCAACTATGCTCTCTTCCATTTGATCTTTCACCCTCATCTTCATGGCATCTCCGCATAATTCATCGAGAGACCACCGGCGAGGGCTTTGGGATGTGCGATTTGTGAATCAGAATTATGGATTACTAAATGGGCAGAGAATTAATTTCGGTTTGAGAATTAATTTAAAATCAAATATGTAAATGGGTTGATAAACGGGTTGATGTCGGGTTGATTTCAGGTTGAAAAATCGAACCCTAACATGACCCAATTAATATTTGGGTTGGGTTCGGGTTGACCCAATTACTTAAACAGGTTAAAATTGTCAACCCAAACCTGCTATTTTCGGTTGCGGTTAATATACAACAACTTCAGTCTTTATTTCTGTAGCACAAAGAAACAAAATTTTCTGGCAAACCTACTGGAAACTCGAGACTTTTGCACTGGAAAATTAGATGAGTTGATCACTATGAATGTTGGAGTAAATTAAATGAATTTTCCAACTTGTAGGGAGCTATTTATAGCTTATGAAGTGTTCTGAGGTGAATCCGTGACAGACACAACTTTTGGACAATTACGGGACCAATGGTCCGAACCACCGCAACGATAACATTGCTCATTGTTATTCTTTATGTACCTCTTCTCATCTTTATTGTCATAATGTTTCCTCTTCTGGAGAAAATTTTGATGACTGATACGATAATTCTGATAACCACCACGAAAATAGTGATAACCACCACCATAATATCCACGGCCACGACCACGGACTTGACCACGACCACGTCCAAGGCCGCGATATCCGCCACGACCACGTCCACGATCATTACCTCGACTATTGTCATTATTACCTTTGACTGCATTCGCTTCAGGGAGTACAGTAGAACCAGTCGATCGGAATTCGTGGTTTTTCACCAGCAATTAATTATTTTGCTCAGCCAAAAGTAAACAATAAATTAGATCCGACTACTTTTTAAAATTTCTCTCCCGATATTGCTGTTGCAATATCATATTCAATGGATGAAATGTGGTGAAAGTTTTCTCCAATATATCATTATCAGTAATTGTCTCCCCAGATAATTTCAACGTGGAAGTAATTCTATAAACAGCAGAATTATATTCGCTTACTAATGTAAAATCTTGCAGTCGCAAATTCAATCATTCGTACTTTGCATTGGGGAGGATGACAATCGTCAGGTGGTTATATCGTTCTTTCAGATTTTTCCACAACTCTGCTGGATTCTTCTCCGTTAAGTATTCAACTTTCAGATTTTCATGAATATGATGACGGAGAAAAATCATGGCTTTCGCCTTTTCTTGTTCGGTTGTGGTTTTCGTGGAGTCAATAGTGTCACCGAAGCCTTTTGCTTTCAAATGGATTTCTGTATCTAGTGCCCAAGGTAAATAATTGTTGTCAGTGATATCGAGTGTAATAAATTCAAGGCTCGCCAAGTTCGACATAATACTTCACTATACCGTACGAGATCTTCGGCGGAGGTTGGTGTCGACGACAGAGAGCGTTCGTGTTGATAACGTGTTATGAAATATTTATTTTATAATATAAAACTTTATTAATATATATGGATTTTAATAATATTAATAATATATAATTGGTAATAATAATAGGGAGAGAAAGAGAGAGGGAGAGTGGAATATTATATCACGTCTATATTTCTGTGTGCATAGAAAACCTTTGAATATTATCTCAAACTCAAGTAAGTAATACAAGTTAGCAATACAAATCAAGGAAGGAGGGCAGAGGACGAAGCAGCAGGAGCATAGAAGTAAGCAAAGTCCTGCTGTCCTGGTCCTGTTAGTAGGTTTTTTTTTGTGGGTAGGTTCAGTAAGAGCAGAGGAGATCAGATACACGGAAACGAAGACCTTCGAGCACAAATATTGGACCGGGAAGAAAAAAAAAAGGAAGAAAATCTAAGTACATATGGCATGAAAAGGAAATCCGATTAGACCGGTCTGGTGCTCCGCGTGGTTATATTCGTATATGTTCCAACTCGCCAGTCCTATTTATAGGCTAGAAATCATCACATCATGGGAGGATTCTCGTAAAGTGGCGCTGTCTCACTAACGCTACTTGCCAACGATGTGGCCAACCATGGGAGGAAGCTCGTCATGTCTTCACGGCTTGTCCCGCTTCAAAATCTGTTTGGAAGGCTTCTAGATTTTCTTCCAACATTTATCGAAACTGGACAACCTCGGCTAAGGCTTGGCTTCAGGATTCGTTCGCTAGCCTGGGGAAAAATGGCTTTGACCTCTTAACGCAGAGTTATACATAGTTATCGTACACTTAGGGTTTTTCCTCTCTTAATCATATATAGATCTGAAGATTTCTTGTACAGAACTTAAGCTTTCTTGTGTTTCTTGAACAGAAACTTCAAGATCGGGAAACAAAAGCCTTACTGGCATTCTACATCTGCGTAGCTCACGCCTTCATTGACTTTTGAGTCCAAACTGACTTTCGGTGATAACGTTCTAACTATATTCTTCTCTTATACTCCGCTGCAATTTTTCTAAACTGTTTATGCGCATTGAATACTTGCTTGAAATCTTCAAGGAGCACGCTTCTTGAAATCTTCAAGGAGCACGCATTGAATGTAAAGAAAATACCATTTGGCATGCACATTATAAACATGTTATGGAGTTTATCCATCTCTACAAGGAGCACGCTTGGAAGGGAGGTACTCTGAGAACTCCTACTAATCATAATTTAGTGATGGCCAATGTCCAGCTTCTTGGTGGCGGCCGAACCATGGGGTGATCAAGCTCAACTTCGATGGCGCATTACACAAATTACGGAACGAGGCCTCGATTGGTATCATAGCTCGAAGCAGCGATTGTGCCTGCATTAGGTGGTGGTCAAAGTTTTTCTTTGGTGAATTTGACCCTAATGATGGCACGATTGCACAACTGGCGTAATATTGTCGTTGAAGGTGATTGCTCTGAGGTTATCTTGAAGCTTAAGCAACGGGACACGAACTCCTCTAAGATTGGAAGCCTCTTACAGGATTGCTTGGAACTCGCCGTCTATTTCGATCATTGATCGTTTAGTTTGGTTAGACGTAATGAAAATGTTGTGGCTCACTATCTTGCTAAAGAGCTTGGAGTAGAAAGTGAGGGACGTTCCCCACCTTCCCAGGCAATGACCGACTTGTTATTTTTGGATATTCGTTCATAATAGAATATTTCCATTTTTCTCAAAAAAAAATAAAAATCATCACATCATTAAATTCATTTGGCACACATATCAATGAACATCCCTATAATATCATATATTTATAATAGAATTAATAAATTGCACAAATATAATATTCATCATATTTTCTTTTGCGTGGACTAACATCCACAGTGTATTTTATAGTTTTTTTTTTTTTTTAATATGGTACTTTCCATTCATTTATAGTCCACAAATGTTGTTGGTTCTATATAACCAAATTTCTTATTTGAAGTTTGCGATATTCTCGGTAATATAAGATTCACTCCTTTCGCTGAAATGTTCATCATATACCTTATACATGACATTTTTTCGTACTAATATCTCATGTACAATCAATGTGTATGCTTTAAAGTATAAATATATATAATAATATTTTATATTTTGAGTTATTTGGAATTTAAATATTTCATAGATAAAATTATTGTGAGGATATAATTATAATAAATTAAAAAGTTGAACGACAAATGGGTAATTAATCAAGCAAAATATAAAATATAAAAAAATGTAAAATGATAACTATAAGTGTCATACCAAATTAAAATTAAATTTGAAGTGTCAGTTTTTATGAGCCTCAAGCTTGTTATAAATAGTATGGATAATATATACTAAAATTGGTCAATTTTTTACCCATTTTGGTCATTAATTATCATCCATATTGAAGGAAATGCCCATAATCTACTTTTATTTTCGTACAATTATCATAATTTTCCTAAATCTTTCAAGAATGGTAAATGATATTTTGTTAACATTACACATAAATGGAAAAGATATTTCCATAATATTTCATTAATAGCAAAATCTAGTTGGCAATATGTTGTGTTCGATATTATCCAAAGCACATACATTTCGCTATAAATAGTGAGCGTTCCTATGTCAATTAACATACATACATACGCCCATCATTTTCTCTACTAAATACAAAAAATAAAAAAAGAGTCTACTACATAAAATATTTAGTTGATGCTACTTGTCGAAGTCTTCAAGGCGACCATTAACCGATTGAGTTATGCAAGAGTCTATGATTTTAGGCGGTACAATCTCCATACAATAACTACACATATCATACTTACATATTCATTCATAATAGTATTTATTCATCCCATTCTATTGGTCAGGTGCGAGGTGGTCCATGCCCGTGACTCAAAATGATCAGTGCTGTTGGGCCAAATGTATCGTCGTCATCTTAGCCGAGACTGAAGAAAACTTCGGTCCATACACCGACCGAGTAGGGTAGGAGTGGTGAAACTCAACGACGACATGGTCCTATTTCTGGTACCCGGCCCTTCATGTTTATTGAGGGACTGTGTTAAATAATCTGGGTCCGAAAGACGCCTCTACGGCGTTGTTGCGGATTCGATCCCAAAGAAGAGTAGTATTACTTCCGAGGTTTTTTTTTTTATCGGGAAATAAAATGTACAAATTATATACTTTTGTTCGTAAGAAGTGGTGTGGTCTTAGGTTAATTAATTGTTCTTCAATTCACACGAACGAATTCATATCTTGCTAGGTGCGTATAAACAATCGCCCGTATCAAATTAAAATCCCAATAATTTGGTACACGGATTCGAGTGTGGAAAACAAAACGAAAAACTAAATTAGCGCATCAATAATTGTAATTCACGTTTCGACCGTGTACCTCCACACGTTTCCTTTTCTTTTCCTTACCGAATTCCGCATGCCAAACGCAGCCTAAATAATTGCACGATAAGATTCAACCAAAGATGACGACGACGAGGTTATCCATAAGGAAATAAGCACATGGCGTGTACTAGTTCTCTTCTAACAATGCAAGAACAAAGAAGATCCTATATAAATAAATAGACGACTAAACTAAAAATCAAATCGGGACCTCCATTTTAAGAACCTGGGCTCGATTCTCCGCCGACTGCATCAGCCAATCCTTGGCACATATGAGAGCCTCCACCGTCTCGGGCCTCAACGAGCACCTATAGCTATCCATCTCTTTGCGAACGGTGGCAAACACCGAGCCAGCAGGCACCGTGCACACGGGGACCGACAAGACATCGTGAGCCATCCTGGACAAGGTGGGATACTTTGTCCGGTTCAGCTTCCACCACCCTATGACGTCGAAGTCATGGACCCGAGGCAACAGAGACTCCTCGAGATACTGGTCCAGCTCAGTCTTCTCCATCTGGCTCGTACTCTCCATTATGAACGCATCGAAGTCCGCGAGCCCAGCCTCGGGCTTTGAGCCAGTCCCACCATTCGCTTCTTCTGATTTGTTATCGGCAGATGGTGGCGGTAATAGAGCCAGAGGGCCGTTGACGTACTCGTGGAAGAGTTCGTGGATTCCCTTGTCCACAACTTTTATGTACGATTCGGACTCCTCGCCGTAGATCTTCGAGAAGCTGAACTCCACGAGCTTCATCTTGAACCGAGGGTCCATGACTACAGCCACCGCTAGCACGTAGCAGCAGCTTTTCCAGTACTGATCATACTTCTCTTGCATGGACTTGGTCAGGTCGCTGACGAATTGGTCCACGCTGGAAGCAGCACGGGCCAGCTCCAGCTTGATCTTCCACGTCTCGTGGAAGAACATGTTTGTGGTTGGGACTTCGCCTGATGTAAGAAGATTGGCCGTGTCGTGTAAGGGTTTTAGGGCAGAGCAGATAGCCTGGACATGGTTCCAGTCGTCGGGTGATGGTGCATCCTTGTAGTCGGGATCCGAAGCGTCCAGACAAGAGAAGACCTCCTTTAGCTCCGATGCAGCAGACAGCATCTCATAAGTTGTGTTCCACTTGGTCAGGTTGTCGATGGAGAGGCTCTTCGAGCTTGGGACTTGAAGCTGCTGCTTCAGCTCGAGGAACTTCTCTTCTCGTGACTCAGACGTTTTCACATACTTGACGCTGTCCCTGACTTTCTTAACAGTACCATGGGCAAAAGCAAATGCATCCTGTGCAATCCCGCTGATCGAACGAGCCAGGCAGGTTCCAAGTAGCAGCTGGCCGTCGAGCACGGAGGTCTTGTCAACGGGGATTAGAGCCCTTAGGTTTTCAACTGCAGCTTCGCTTAACTGTTGATTGATGGTTACTGAGAACAGTTTTCCAACCATACCCCATTCGGAGAGACAAGCAGCTATCGAATGGCTAAAAGCAGTGTCAGATTCTGGGTAGGGTTCCATGACGACGCTCAGAAGCTTCCTCTGCAGCTTCCAGTCGCTATCGATGAACTGCGCAGTCACAAACACGTAGCCGATGGTGTGGGAAGACGACCACTGATCCAGCGCGAGGCAGACTCGTCCGGGCATTCCGGCGATCAGCGTCTGAACGTTTTGTTTCTCCTTGAGATAAGTTGCGACACAGTCCCCCTGCAGCGTGTTGAAGCTCACCATATCGAACCGAGGCTGGAGGCTCCGAATAAATCCCACAAAGCCTGGGTCCTCGACTATGTGCAGAGGGTAATCGTTCATGATTACCATCCTCGTGATCTCGCGCCTGCAACGATCGGCATCGAAGGAGATCAGAGGAACACTGGTGGTTCGGTATCGCCTCTTTGGCGTGTCTGATAAAGCTCCCAACTTTGCCAGTGGGCTCGATGACTGGACCCCTCCAAGCCCACGCAGGGCTACGGGGCAGGTGCCCTTGGCAATATGGCGCTTGAGGTGGCTCGTGCCAGCAACCTTCGAGCCCGTGCTGTAGGCGAACGACTGTTTGCACTGCTTGCAGCATGCTCGCCTGCTTCCATCTCCGAATGTCTCGATGGTGAAGTGCTCCCACACGATGGACGACTTCTTCCTGCGCCTCACAGGGTGGGCCTCGAAGGTGCCGGGTGTCAGATCCATGTTGTTGTCTTCTTCTTCTTCTTCTTCTTCAGCTTCAGGTTCAGGTTCGATGGCGTCGAGCTGCATCTCTGAGTCCAAGGGCTGGGCTTCGGCTTCGTCTACGGGCACGAGCTCATTGTTCATGACTTGATTTGAGGCTTCTTCCATCTCCATTTCAAGTCCTGGGAGGTTAGATAAATCAATGGAGTGAGTTAATAAAAGATGTTCAAACTCGCCCAATCCATGTTCACATTCGGAGGTAATATATAGAGGTTGCAAGAAACAGCTAGAGTCAACTTTAGAAAGAGTTGAACCAGATAGTGTGCGACAGTAAGTTATTTCAGTTGCACGTTATTAAGAACAAAGAAGCTATTACAATGTCTAAAATTTATTAGTATGCGTGAATCTTTTGGCACAGTTAACGTATAGAATTTATTCATGCGTAAGCATATCTTCCTACAGCCATTAATATACATATATAATAGAGTTACCGTTCTGAAAACATACAATACTAGATTCCATAATAAACGTAATGTTATGCAAGTGATCTATGCGAGGGTAAAAACCCAACATCAAGAATCTGCAGATGAAATAGATTATAGATCGAGCCTTTCAGTCATGGGCTTTTTTAAAACAGAGCTCACAAAATCTCTCACCTTTACTTGGTGTAAGAATTATTTTCAATAAATTAAACTGACCCCTCACTTTTCAACCTTGTCATTTTATGATTTTGATTTTAAATTTCATGTTGTAGGGAAAAAAAAAAATACCTTTACACTTGAATAGAAGGACCTGTGCCGACCGACCGAGTCAAAAACTCGACTGAGGATGGATAACCAACAAAACAAGCAAAAAGAGTAACGACAGATCTAGCAGAGGAGGAAAGTCTCAAGCTCAGAAATTTCAAGGACAACATAAAGAAGAACGAAAAAACCATCAAAGTCAAGCACAAACCCTAAATAGAAGTCCATAACCACTAGAAAAGAGCACAGACATACAGACATATACAAACATTAGACAAGCAGCTTTACATCCATAGGTATAAGTCAACTCGAAAAGAAATCGCAGAAAACAAGTGTCAAACTTCAATTACCAGCAAAACGGTCGGAAAAACCTCGTCTTCTGATGAGATCCGAGGCTGAGGAAGCAACTCCGAGCAGGAAATCGAAGAGAGAGAGAGAGAGAGAGAAAGCAAGGCGGGAGAGATGGAATGAATTGGGCTTGAGCCAATTGGACCTATTTTTTCTTTTTGTCGATTTGGGGTTTGGTGAGGTGTGTGATAAGACAGACAGAGGTTGTTTTAAAAGAAAAGGTGGGTTAAAACCTAAAAACAATAAACTGTAATGGATAATGGACTTTCGGGTCCATTCTTTTTTTTTCTTTTAATCACGAGAATCCTAACCTAGCAAAGCAACGACGTAGCGTAGCCCACCCACGCGCTTAGCTCTCGACAGCTATAAATTTGGGACGAAAATAAAATTGTTAAAAGAAAAGAAAATATGATGGATTAGCCCACATGACGTCGACTGTGCCCAATTTCAAATTGAAATATTTTTCTGAATGATTCAAATTATTGAAAACTATAAATAATAAAATTAAAATAAAAATATAAAAAAAATTAATGAACAAAAAAAAATAAAACAGCACCCTCCTCTAAATTAATTATTTCTGAACTTTAAATGAAAAGTGATAGGAAAGAGAAAAATAAAATAAAATAAGATTTTATGTCATGTTTGAATAAGATTTATAACTTCACGTAGATCGTTGCGTCTACATGAAAAGTCTTTATAAGCTTGATTTGAGATGTAAGATATATCATTCATCCATTAATAAAAAAAATACAATCTTTGTTGAGAATATTTTATAGTGTTCAATAGTATTATTATCTTTATCTAAGAATTCAATTGTAATATCATGTAAATTGGAAACTTAGTTGTAAATATATCAATATGTGATTGGTTTATATAGGTAGTGTACGTGTGATTAACGCATAACTTGAGTAGATATTTCTCTCACTAGAATAGATCTCTCCTCATTATCATTAGGGTTTAATCATAGAGAGAGAAAGTGTCTAATTGTAGAAAGAAGCTTTGAAATTTGATTGAGATATCTACCATGAAGCTTCCACGCGTTTATTGATAAGGTAATTCTCCATCAATCTATTCTCGAGTTAATTGTTGGATGAATCAATGTGACCTAACAATTGGTATCAGAGCTTAACGTGTTTTGAATTGATCGTTTCGAAAATATTTTGATCGATTTTGTTTAGATTGATTTTTTATACAGAAATTGAACTTTTCGATACTGAAATTGAACCTTCAAATACTGAAATTAAACCATCCGATACTGATACCGAACTTTTCGATATTGATATTTTTTTTAAGTGCTTGCAAGTTTTCGATGTTATTCAATGTGAATGGACCGAATTGATCGAGCTTATGTTTATTGGACTTATCGAACTGATTTTTTGATTGAATGTATTTTTTATCTTCAAAGTGTTCTTCGTGAAATACTTGAAATTGCTCATGTTTTGCTTTTAATTGGAATAATCAAGTGTTTATACATATTACCCGAGACTATTCTATTGATAATCTTTGCTTAATTTTAAAGTTTAGCGTTTCATGCTCGTAGTCTGAAAATCGCAAAGTTATATTCTGAGATGAGGTTTTAGATACTTACACAATAGTTTTCCGTATTTCTTCAGAAATTTTTGTGTACTTCTTCAGAGGTTTTCGATACTTACTCAAAAGTTTTCGGTACCTACACTATAAAAGTTTTCGGTACTTACTAAGAAATTTTCGGTACTTACTAAAGAGTTTTCGGTACTTACTCAATAGTTATCGATACTTCATTAGAAGTTTTCGGTACTTAATCAATTATTTTCGGTACTCAGTAGTTTGCAATACATATTAAAAGTTTTCGATACACATTAAAACTTTTAGGTTCCTACAAAGCTAAAAGTCTTCGGTGCTTACAAAATGGTTTTCGGTACTTACTCAAGAGTCTTCGGTATTTACCAAATAGTTTTCGGTACTTAATGGTTTTCGGTACTCAACAGTTTTAGATACATATAAAAAGTTTTCTCTACCTCATTTGAGAAATATTTTCTCTACCAACTTTGAGAAAAGTTTTCCCTACCTCATTTGAGAAAAGTTTTCTCTACCCACTTTGAGAAAAAAAAAATTCTCTCTTCTGAGAAACGTTTAAAAAAAATTTCTCAACAAGGTTTTCTTAACAAGGTTTTCTCAACAAGGTTTTCTCAACAAGGTTTTATCAACAAAGTTTTTCCAACAGGTTTTCTCAATAATATTTTCTCAAAAGGTTTTTGCAACAATATTTTAATATTTCCAAAAACTAATCTTGCTATATGATCGCTACGCATCGTGGTTAATAATTTGTAATGACTCGTGCAAGTTGTCAAGTAATAATTAAAACGAATACGTAAAACTAGCAGCAATGCGTGATAGGTAGTGTACCTATCGTTTGTAGAATAGCTCTAGCAAATATCCGAGTATCGAACATGAGGAATAAATGAAATTATTAGTACTAATCTATCGACTTGATATTTAACCTAAACAATTAACTCAAATTTTAATTATCATGAACTAACTTCGAAAACTTAATCTAACATGATTAAAGACTTAAGATGCTGCAAATAATGATGAGTAAACTTCATATAAAGAAAAGGTGTTCGGGATTCGGATCCCAATAGATGTCGTAGGTTAAGTCATGAACAGTTACTCACACGAAAACATAGATTATATCGCAGTAATTTCCTACTCACTCCCGAATTTGCTATCGCCCTAGACGGTCGTGAAGATCTAAATTATAAATTACCGATATCGTTGGTTGTCTATTTGTTTTCTCCCTACAGTCAACCCTAATGTTTATGAAAGGTCCAATCTTACTTAGCTATCGCCCTAAAACGATCTATCGATATCACAAAAATACATAGACATATCAAAGTGATAATCAACTCAACACATAGACATATCGAATTAAAGGAATGTATTCATAAATGATAAATAATCAGGTACATGTGTTCACGAACGATTCACGTCCAACCTACGACTACTCTAGTATTCATCTCATCCCAAACACAAAAAGGGATTAGCTACTCATGCTATAAAGAGAGACAACGAAATTGGTATAGAGAACAAGGACGAGGAATACATAAATTCTTCCATATCTAAAGATCCCAGATTGATCCCGCATACTTTATTTGGTACTTCGACGATTCGTTGAGTCTCCTTCCTTTGCATCTAGAAATCGAAAAAGATCGATTTCTAGGGTTCTTCAGCCTCTATTTTCGTCTCTAGGGTCGTGAGATTTGAGTTGTGGAAGATTAGATTCCCATTAGGGCTTTAAAATTGTGCTTTTATAGTATCTCGTCAGCTTCACGACCATACACTACCTCAGTTACGGCCGCGAAATAGCCACGAATTCGGTATTTTGAATTCCTAAGTAAGCGTCACAGCCGTGACAAAGCATGTCTGAAAGTGTGAACCATTTCTGCGAGCAACACTGCTTACTCCTGCCTCAATCACGATCGTGACCTGTCATGCACATGGTCGTGACTCTTTTCTGCGAACAAAGTCGGTTTCTCTCTGTAAGCTTCACGGCCGTGACTACCCATGCACGTGCCCGTGAACAATTTCTGCGAGTGTTGTCTTTTCACCTCCATCATTCACGGCCATGACCTGTCATGCACATGCCTGTGACCAGTTTCAGCAAGCAAAGCTGGTTTCTCCCTACAAGCTTCACGGCCGTGACTACCAATGCACGTGGTCGTGACTCGTTTACGCGAGTTACTTGATTCTCATTCCGTTATGTCACGGCCGTGACATGACTCTCGTGGTCGTGACTATTTTCTGCGAGCTTCTTTGCTCTCCAGCCTTCATCACAGCCGTGATTCGTCTTGCACGTGACCGTGAACTTCGTTTCTTCGTGTTTTTGCCCCTGTTTTTGCTTGGCTCGCTCCATTTGTCCGTCTGTGTTCTTTCAACATCAACATAAGTGTGAATAGCATGATTATATACACATAATGACGATGTTTTCATTATATGGTTATGTATCCAGCTATGTGATATGTGCCGATATATGTATTCGTATAAGGCTAATTAACATGTTGTCAATCATACTCTTATTAATTATTGTTGTTGTAGATTGAAGTCGACCATCTCACATTTTGGTTTAGTACGAAGCATGGATACAAGGTTGGTCGGCTGCGTTCGAATCCTTCTCGCTTGGCTCATCACTTGCATATCGTTTATGTATTAGTTTTTTAGTATCACGTTTTTGGGTTATACTTTGGAAAGACGATGATGTGTGTATATGAATGTGCATGTGATATGAATTTGCACATGTGTGGTTTCTTTAAAAAAATTCACATATCCATGCAAAATTTCATGATTACTTCGACGAAATGCTTAATTAATATGTGTTACAAGTGGCGGGTCGTCACACTATGGGCATTGTTAGCAATGGCTAATCCTTACAAAATTTATTAATACACGCTTAAATGAATTTTCAAGAACTTAAAAGATGTTATATACACATGTTTAGAGTTTGGTAAAAAACAATATACTTTTTGTTGACTTTGTTGCTTTAGATAAAGTAGGTGTTTTGCTAAGAATATATCCATAACAAGCAAATGCATTTTGTATGAGAGTTTGTGTAATTAGCTACAAAACCACTTTATAACATTTTATGACTATCTCCTATAAAATTGTGACTATCTCCTGTGAAAGTCGAGTGTACGTAATAGACAAAATGCAATATACTTTATCAAAGTTTCATGAAATGACGAAGAATTTTGGTAATTTTAATTTTTATAATATTATTGCTGATAAATGTACTTGTTCATAATATCAATATTAAATATAACCATGCTTATATGTTTTTGAAAACTCTCCTAGTTTTCAATTTCAGGCAATTTCAATATTATAGAATCGATGAATTAGTCTGAATTGACTCTTACCGGATAAGTTACATGATATCACTAATCGTTTGGTTTTAAAACATGATTTGATATTTGTTGGGCGTTGTCTTAAATGCGGAGACGTAATATTTGTTCTTATATAATAGACGTAATATTCTTTCATTGTCGTAAATGAGTTTCGGTCGGAGAATTGCATTTAATGTGGAGACTTGTGATTGATCCGGAGAAAAAAGACATAATATTCTTGAATGTGGATGTGCATAGCATAGTATACCAAACATAAAGCATATTTTTAGTGCAAATGTCCAAATACTTCTTTTTTTTCATTTCTGGTTTAGTCTCCAAAATGACAAGTGACAGGAGAGTGAATTAAATAATATAAAAGTAAATTTAGAGCTATCCATTTATATGGGTGAGCATTTAACCCGTTGGACCGCCCCACCCAATCGATCCAATCCAACCCATACCGCAAGTATCGGGTTGACGACTTGATGGGTTGGTTTGGATTTTAAAAAATAAAATCGCATCTTTTGCAATCGGGTTTGGTTTTGTATTTTTAAAACCGCATCCAACCGCATTTAATAATATTATAATTATACTATGTTTTATTAAATATGTTATAAATTAATGGATATTAGTCGTAACTCGTAATAGTTGGGAAGGTCATAATCATCAATGTAAATGATACAAATTAAAAAGGCCCAAATAGATGAAAATACTAGTAGTGATTCATAATATTAATAATTTTTTTCGTTCATGATAGAGGGGATGTGATCTTATTCGAGTTAATTTTTTATTATTTGTTACTATTGTTTATTGTTATGATAACATTTTTCTATATATGATTTAACTTTTATAAATAAGTTTATGATATATATTTTTATACTATATGATACTTAAAGAATATTATCCATGCTAGGTTATTGATTTTTCGTTATGATAAAAAAGATGTTAAACCCGCAAAAACCGTCCCAACCCAACCCAATCCAATCCAAGCAAACCGCAGTGTATCAGGTTAAAATTTTTATTATCGGATTTAGGGTATATTATTAAAAATTGCAATACATCGGATCGGACTAAAATTTGAATAAAAACCGCCCTATGATCACCTCTATCCATCATCAACTACAAAAATAAGAGAACATGGAGGGAGTAAAGTATAAATATTAAATGAAACTCCATACTACTTCGGCTTTAGCGGCGGAGCACGTCGTATTGACCGAACCATATAATATTCATATTTTCTTCTCATTCTTTTGTTCTTAGATTTAGCAGAACTGAAATATCTAAATATTTAGAGTTAAATAAAGTTTGGAACATAGTTTTTGTTCCTTGGATTTTGTAATTAGTTGGTAGGGTATTGTATTGACTCCTTAGACGCGATCATAGTGACTGACGTTTTCGTGCCACATTGTTTGAATAACTTTATAATTTTCATAAATAACAACCATCTAATCTAATGTTTAGTTTACAAGTCATATGTCTCAACAACAATATTTGAAAAAGTAAAAATAAAAATAACAAATAAATAATTTCCGTAAGTCGGTAAGTCATAGTTTGCCATGCACCCCTCCACGTGCCTACTTCACACCTCTCTCTCTCTCTCTCTCTCTCTCTCACACCAACGAAAGCTAAATCCAGGTAGAAAGCGACTCTCTTTAATATAGTATCATGCGTCTTTTCTTCTCAGTTGCTTATTAAAGTTTTGGGATTCAATCCTCCGTGATAAATTACAGAACTTCAATCTTCGTTTGTCAAAGGCGGTTCGTTGGCTATGTAATTTCTTCACACGCAGAGAGATTTAGGAGAAGAAGTTTGGATAAGCTCACCGCCTTAGAAACACTCTGTGTATTATCTTCTCAGTCTCACTAAATTGGCTTGTTCGTTGAAATCGGGTAGGTTAAAGCTGCTATCCTTTCCGTTCTTGATTTTTCTGCTGTGGTGCCTCGTATACTGTGAGGCTTATTGGTTGTTAATGTTTTTTCGCAGAGTGAGGTCCATTGCATACACTAGAAGTTTGAATACAGATTTAAATTAGCTTTTATCCTTCTCAATTTGGGTTTTTTCGTTAGAGGGATTTAAAACCCAAATCCTTATACCTTTGCGCTAGCTAGGCTCGGTTAGCTATGGCATTTGATCAGAACTCCATACCCAATGATTTGAGACCCCTAAACGTCGCTAGAACTTTAGATGATGACCACCCCAGAACAGTGCCTATGGTCTCTTCGGGTAGACCCCTAGGGTTTTATCAAAATCCACCTCCAGATACTCGGGGCACCACTGGGACTGTGCCTTCGATTTATTCGCAATCCACAATACCTGATTCTGGATATGTTCCGTTAGGATATACCAATGCCGTGCCTGAAGTAGCAGGGTGGGTTCACCACGTTGTGCCTTCTCAGCCTCAGTCGAGCATTGTTAATGCCGCCACTAACACTAATTTTCTGAATCCAAGCGCTGGATACACTCGCAGTCCTAATTTTGGAGCACAAGCTGAAGATAGTGTTCCTGATCGTGCTAGTGGAGAGAGTGGTGGTGATGGTTCGGCCTCGGGTCTAAAGGTTAAGTTCTTGTGTAGTTTTGGTGGGAAGATTTTGCCACGCCCTCTTGATGGGGTATTGAGATATGTAGGTGGGCAGACTCGAATTATCAGTGTCAGGAGAGATGTTAGCTTTGTGGAATTTGTTCAGAGAATGACAGACGCTTATCCCCAGAACTCAATCATCAAGTATCAGTTGCCAGATGAAGATCTGGATGCCCTTGTCTCTGTTTCGTGTCCTGATGATCTCGAGAACATGATGGATGAATATAAGAAGCTTCTTGAGGGGAGTTCGGATGGATCAGCCAAGTTGAGGATATTTTTGTTCTCTCCTTCTGAACTTGAATCTGCAGGTTCTATACATCTTGGAGACATGCAAGATGGGGGGCAGAAGTATATTGAAGCTGTGAATGGTGGCTCCTTTGATGGATTTAGTAGTAGTGGTGGTGATCGCATTGCTAGGAAAGAGAGTATTGAAAGTGCTGTTTCTGGTCAAAATTCAGACTTTAGCGGTACGGAGGGTGCTGATAGCTTTGGCCATGGCTTGAGGGAGGTCAACCCTGTGCCATCTACCGGTGGATTATCACCGTGTAGTAATAATTCTGGTCTTAACTTCGATACAACACCAAGAATGCTGTATGAGGATTCTAATTCTGGCCTGCACACAGATCCTTCTGCTGCTTCATTTTGGCGTGCCGTTAGTTAAAACTGGTCAATCTTCAGCTTTACATACCAGTAGTGAGCCAGAAATAGAAAGATCTGTTGCACATAGCATCCCACAATTAGTACCTGATGGGGATTATACAGCATCTTCACCTCACTTACATGGATTATACTTGGATCCTTATCAAGAAACTTCTGGTCCTGTTAATTATGTGCAAGTTGCTCCAGGATCGGGATTTCCCACTCAAGTTATGGGATCTTCTAGACCTGGTTTCAGCCAACAGCAGGCTCCTACTGGTGCTTTACCCAACCAATTTATCCCCGCTGCGCATATGACAATGAATCCATCATTGATAAGCATGAACCCGAATATGTTTCCTGCTCTTGTTTATCCGAATCATTTTCATAACGAGCATTTGACTTCACATAATGTAGTGGGGCATAGGGCTTTCCAGACTCCTTCTGAACAAGGAATGAATAGCATGCAGCATGCGCAGGTTCCTCAACAGGCTGTAATTCCTGTATTTGGAGACTGCCATATGTGTCAGAAAGCATTGCCTCATGCTCACTATGATACAATTGCTCAAGAACAAAGGCAAAAGCCTGCCAGTGCCTATTCTGATTCGAGATCTATGTATCATAGTCTTCACTTTGATGATCGAGGAAGGCCACTGGTAAACCCTCTTGTTCCTGGGGCTATGGCCGAAGGAAGTATGGCTTGGCTGACTAGCAGCCCTAGTCCCGGAGTTCATTACAGTAATAATCAGCAATCAGGAAAAGTTTTACCGGATGGAATGAAGGCTCCAACGAATGTCAGTTGGCAATATGTGGATGATAAAATTCGCCCACAGAAAGCTGAAAATCCAGAGTTTTCAAAGGTGGTGCTCCCTCAGGGTGTTTTCTTGGTAAGTGGTGTTCAATCAACACATAATCCAGGTGCAGTTAATAATACGCCTCAGTCTTTCCAACCTTCTCCTATCCAGCACCTAGCTCCGCAGTTTGAAGTTACGCATGGTCCATCTATTAGACCATTAAACAATGATGTTGCCTCTTTCGGTATGCCTTTTCCTAGTAGCAATACGTACATTTCTCAAGGTCCCCCAAAAGAGCACCTGATAAATGTTTCCAATGGAAGTCCAAAGGATTACAATAGTTCGGTGGCAGCTGAAAATCTAAGACAAATCGACTCGAGGCTGGAAAATCTCCAGATACGCCCTTCTGAGATCATGCCCAATCCCGAATCTAACAATCCACTTACATCTAATGAACCCTTTGAAGTTCCACGACAGCTTCCTTCAAGTAATCTAAATAGTAACCAGCTTCCTGCACTCGATGATAGTCGTTTTGCTGTTGATACCAGATCTGGAAACCCTGTGTCATCTGGTGTTGAATCTGCTGCTCATAAAGTAGACAGATTCCAACCTGCTAGTGAATGGAAGGATAATACTGCATCCTATAGGGTTAGCGACGTGATGGATAACTCAGCATCGCTATTTGTCAACCAAGACCCTTGGAATTTACAATCTGAAACTCCATATCCTCCTCCTAAACCTAGCAAGTTTCAAATCAAACGAGAAGTTAGCAAGGATCCATCTGCTGATCAACGCCCATTAAACAGTGGTGAGTCTCCTACAGGTACTACAGGCAAGGATTTATTGAGTGAGACTCCATCTGAAACTAGAGCACACCAGCCATATGGCAACTTGAATCAGGATTTAAGTTCAGATCATAGTTTGTCCAATGCAGGTACGGTATTCTGATTAATCTCGTGTAGAATATTTATTTGGTTGCTAATAAAAATTTATGATCACTAATAAAGATTCTGCAGAGGACTTGATAAAGCAAGAACTTCAAGCGGTTGCTGAAGGTGTTGCTGCTTCTGTTCTTCATTCGTCTATTCCTTCAAATCCAGATGTACCATTACATGATTCTTCGCCTGTATCCCAACCGAGTGGTGTGTTTCAACCTATCAATGTAGATATTGAGCAGTCAGATAAATCTGAGGTCTGTTATCAATTTATTTTGCATTGAAAATCCGTTGGAATTGGGACTTCATTGATCCCCCTATCTTTTTCCAGGATGCGAAGAACAAGTTATCTGAGAAGATGAATTTTGGTTTCCCTGCTTCAGAAGGCATCGGTCGATTACAGGTCCCAGTTAACTAAACAAGATGACGTCAACTTTACTGTCTTTTTATGGAATATCAACAAAAATCTTAGTCGTTTTGTGGACAGATCATAAAAAATAGTGATCTGGAGGAATTGCGGGAATTAGGTTCTGGTACTTTTGGTACAGTTTATCATGGAAAATGGAGAGGCACAGATGTTGCGATCAAACGAATAAATGATAGATGTTTCATTGGAAAGCCTTCCGAACAAGATCGCATGGTTAGAGTTCTTGAAAATGTGATATATTGCGATCTCTTGAGGTTTTTATCTTATTCTGATGTTTTATTATGTTTGAAATTTATATTATCAGAGGGATGATTTTTGGAATGAAGCAATCAAGCTTGCGGATTTGCACCATCCGAATGTGGTTGCTTTCTATGGAGTTGTGCTCGACGGTCCTGATGGTTCGGTTGCTACCGTTACAGAATACATGGTGAATGGTTCTCTCAGAAATGCGTTGCAGAAGAGTGAAAGGTAGTTTTCCTGCTGAATGTTTACTGTGCCATGCTCAGATATTTTTGCTTCTATATTCAACTGTGGTCAATGATGTCAAAGTCTATCGATATTTATGTTTTAGTTCTCTTCAATCACTTGTTGTTTCTGTCTAGTCCTTTATTTGAGTGGCATGACATCGCGTGGTGGGTATGTTATGCTACGGTTATAGTTATTCTTATGAGCTTTCATGTTGAAACAATAGTTAACAAAATGAACTGCAACTCTTGCTAGAAATCTTGATAAACGCAAGCGCCTTTTGATTGGAATGGATGTCGCCTTTGGAATGGAATACTTGCATGGAAAGAACATCGTACATTTTGACCTGAAAAGTGATAATCTGTTGGTTAACCTTCGTGATCCGACCGACCGATAGGCAAGGTTAGTGATGGGTCACAAAATGTGTTTTCAAGTTGTTTCTCCCTTATGTTTTGAGCTTTTGCCAACATTGATTCCAATTCTTGAGCCTCCATGTTCAGTTGATTGATTGGATACGAAAAATATGATGAATTTATCATCAAACAGTTTCTGTCTTTCTTTTATCCCATATTAAATATCTTGTGTTTCATTAACAGTTATTTGTGTCATTTATCAATCCATAGGTTGGTGACTTGGGACTTTCAAAGGTAAAGTGTCATACTCTAATCTCAGGTGGTGTTAGAGGTACCCTTCCTTGGATGGCTCCTGAGCTTCTTAATGGCAGTAGTAGCCTCGTATCTGAGAAGGTTTTGCTTGTCTTTCCTTCATCTCCTCAAATATTAACACAAATAAAGAAAATTACCATTTTTCTTTAATCTTTGCAAATAAAATCCAATTAACGCTCTTTTGCTCAAAAGGACTTGCTACATGTTCTCGAGTCTCTGGCGTTTGTTTCATTGTCTACTCACTTGCAGGTCGACGTGTTTTCATTTGGAATCGTCATGTGGGAGCTTCTCACCGGAGAAGAACCGTACGCAGACTTGCACTATGGGGCCATTATTGGTAATTAATTTCTTATCGGCTATGCTGTCATCTCATCTTTGGCCGTAATACAAAATTGAAGTAGATGACATTTCTTTTGTGTTATCATCAAATAACTAACCATCAAATTATGAAAGGTGGTATTGTGAGCAACACCTTACGGCCTCTGGTGCCTGAAGGGTGCGACCCGGATTGGAGAGACTTGATGCAGAGGTTTTGGTCGTCTGAACCATCAGATAGACCAACTTTTACTGAGATCGCCGACGAGTTAAGGGCTATGGCCACAAAACTACAATCGAAGCAGCAGCAGCAGCCGACTAACCCCAGTTAACTTACAGACTCCGAACAAGTTTGGTTTTAGTTATTATTTATCGTTGTTATTATTATTATTATTATTATTATTATTATTATTATTATTATTATTATTATTATTATTATTATGTATGTCCCAGAATCTATTGAGAATCTTGATGAAAAATAGTAGTATACTTGTAGATGGAATAGAAAAAGGGTAAAGGTTAAATAAAATTTTCATTAGTCAGTATTGGCTGTGATGTGATGCCTGCCTTTGGTGGTTTTGAGGTCGTTGGTTATTTAACTTCTGTTTTAGGCTTTTGGAATCGCATTGTATTTGTAGAACATAATAAGTAATCCTAGAAAGACTTTGCAAAATGGCTCCAAGCTTTCAACTGCAATTTTCCTGCTTACCTTTTTCCTCTATCATGTCAGCTAACTTCGTTTAACCCTGTCCAAAAACATTAACTAAATGCAAGTATTATTAAACACTAGTATTTTTTTTTCTATATATATACTCTAATATATAATATTATAATTTAAAATATTTAGTGGAAATTATATTAAAATTTAATTATATGTTATTTATAAGTATATAAAAAGAAAAAATTGATTTACTATAATAAATTAAAAATTAAGGGTCAAATGGTAATTAATTAAAAAAGGGGATAAATTAGAAATATACAACTAAATATCAAATTGGACCGAGCTTTAGAAAAGGGGTAAATTATGCTTTACCCCACGTGGATATACTGAAATGCGCATTACTACCCTATGGTTTTTTTATTGCGTGAAACTCTCATGTGCTATCTAAAACTTAGCACCGTACCCCCTATGGTGTCTAAAACATATTATTGTATCCCCCAATTAGGGGATGAAAATGACAAGGAGCGCATGATTAAATAAATCACGAGGGTGTTTTACGCTATTTACAAATCATAGGGGTTTTGGTATTTACTTTTTAAAACACGGGTGGGTTAGATGCAATTTAGCCTTAGAAAAGAGTATTAGATGAATCTGAAATTCAAGAGAGCAATCAATGAGAGGAATGGAATAGAAGAGAGACTAATCAGAACGAACCTGATAGTCTATGCAAAGACTACAATAGCCATTTTAATGTGTATTATTAATTGTAAAGATTTTATGTCATGCCGTTTAATGTGTCTATTATCTGTAAATATTTTTTCTTAGAATTATTGTTTTCATGGGGGCTTATAAATCAATAATTAGGTTGGATTATATGGTTGAAATTCAACTTGTATTTTAAGACGATCGCTATCTATCTATAAAGGGGAGACAATTTTTACTCCAAAAATTTGTTATTGAAAAGCCGTGTGAAGGATTGGCACACACTTCAAGGCACATAAAATAAAATATTAGTAACGATCTTGCCCATAAATAAGGAGCTCACGATCGATGTTTTATCATCCCATCGGGCGAAGGAAAAAAGAGAGATAGAGGTAAAAGTGAGTATAGAGAGTTTGTTGGTATTTTCTCCGACTATAAAGAGGGTATCGAGGGTTTTCTCCTTTATAGATTGAGAGGTTGTAACTCCTATATTTTTCTCTATAGTGGAATTCTTCTTCCTTGACTATGATTTTTTACCCCGATTTGTTTTGAGGTTTTCCACGTAAAAATTTTGGTATCCACCTTATTTTTAATTGTTCAAATTTTAGTTGCGGTGTTACTCTACCGGGTCCGCTGCCACGCCAACAAAATTCTATGTCTATGTTTGATATGGTATCAAATCAAGGCCCAAATTCTGATCCATATCTTGTTTCTCTTAATCATTTCTTGAATCATTCATGTCTTTCTGACAAGTAGATATAATATCATGAATTGAGTAGTTTGTTGGTTGGGTTTCTCTGTTCGGTCTGTTGGTTGGGTTTTTCTGTGTACTCTCAATCAGAAGACGTGAAGTTATCTCCAATCAGTTTTTTGATGGATTGTTGTTATTATTTTTTTCGTATTTAAATTTAATTTTGTGATGGTTCTCAATGGTTCGTGAAGGGATTGTAAAATCAGTAATCGTTTGTATTTTTTTTTTTTTTTTGTTTACGAAGTGGAGACGAAGCCAATTAATGAGGCAGATGATGTAGTTATGTTAGAAGATATGATGCCTGAGATTCCTCTGTGGGTCAACATCCATGACTATGAACAGGTGAGCATCTCCTCGGGTCCGTTTGTTTCTAAGCCCCAGATAAAGCTCCTTATAAATTATTTATAATAAAGCCCAATATTAGTTATTTCATATATTTCACCAACTTTATTTATACTCAGGTCCGTACTATTTTATCGAGCTTTCAGTTAATAACGGGCTGAAAAATATTAAACCAAATATAATATAATGGATTATTATTTATGTTATCTGATTAGACAGCAAACGGGCCTATGTCCCAACCCTTAGATTACTAATCTGTCTTCCTTTTTTCATTGAAATCTTATTTGGTTCTTCCTAGATTGATTGGTTGAACATATTCGTTCTAAATATGTGGCTTTTAAGGTATATATTAATATATATATATATATGTGTGTGTAAGCGTACCACTAACTAAGAAGTCTCCTTGTGGTGAAGGTAATAAGTCTCTAACAACATACAATTCGGCTGAGACGATAAATTATATATGGGCATTTATTGCCGCGCTTTGTGCGCGGCTACAAACTTCTAGTATATATATTATATCTTATATACGCGTATGGAAGAATGAACAGTAACTTTTCGTCGTACTCTATATATCGCCTATCTTTTCTCCCACTGACCCTATATATCGTGACACCATGCTCCTCATTTCTCCACAATGATTATTGATTAAAACTTTGGGAATTGTTTAAATACTTTTAGAATTGTAATAGGCGTTTGTCAATGTATATATTTATATTTATTATTATTTATTCTAATAATTAATTATATTTTGTACTTTTTATAATTTCTTAATCTACTTAATCGAAATAACTATGAGAATCGACTGGTCAAAATAATTTTTTAAATCGTGTATGTATATATATTTAATCAAATTTCCAATTTTCTATATTATATTACATATACAAATGCACTAACACATGACCATTTTACAAACATTCAATGAAAATAATACAATATATGAATAATAATAATTTATTTTAGTAATTTAAAACACGTCATGCAGGTTGAACCAAACATATCACCTAACATACATTGAATGTTAGAGCTTGTTTGGTTCATATGTTTAAGGTTTTTAGGTTAATTTAAGACATCTTGATGTGTTTGGTATGAATGTTTATATAAAATATAAGTTAATATATAACAACCCTAAACACATGTATACGGGTTTAGATAAACTCACACATTCAGGTGGGTCTTTGTAAACCCACTAACCAAACACACATTTTATTTTATATCCATTAATTGATTTTATATCCATTAATTGATTTTATATAAACTTTAATCATTTAAACCCTCCTATATATAAATCGACGTACCAAACATGCACTTATATTATAACTGCTTTTAAATCTTTATCGATGCTGACTAAAAAAAAAGAAAGTAAATTTGTATATGTTACATTGAATCTAAGTGGTAATCTGATATAACTAACCCTTTGACAGTTGACACAATTGTCTGGCCATGTGTTCTTTTTTTCATGTATAATTTATATCTCTGCCCAGATAATGGCAAAAAAACTTAAGGCTGAATCAGTAAACAATTAAAACTATACAAGGATCCATCACATATTATCAAAACGTAACAAACAACATAATTCCTATTACAATAAACATTACATAAACCATTCAACACTACAGTACATGATTTTATTTCGAAAACCAAGCACAGTAAGAACAGCAACACACAAAAGCATAACGTTAGATCCAAACATAATAGATGGAGAAAAATCGAAGCCAGCAGCAGATAATTTTTAACACGTTTATCATCAGCTAGTTATTTAACGTGGACATAGAATATTACAACACGATATTTGATTTGTAGTACAAGCACACCGACGATGCTAGAGCTCCTGGGAAGCCAAGCCGAGCCATGCCTCTGATTCGACCTTCACGACAGGTGGCTTAGGAGAGGAATCTGCCGCCGCTGGTTTGGTGTTAGCTTGGTATGGAGAATTAGCTGTGATTCTATCTTTTCTCTTCTCAAGGAAACGAGCCAGTGATTTCCTTCGAGCAATTGGTAAATCAGCGAGCGGTAAATCTGCAACAAGCAATGCCCATTATTATAAACATAGAGAAGGATCAGGGAGAAAAAATAAAACGAATAGGAACATTGACATATATATTATAAATGTCTCTTTCGATTAAAGAATTTTTCAGTACTATATCTCTTTTGTAACACATCCCGGACTTCACAAACCGGAAAATGCTGTCAAAATAGACATTAATCGAGTATAAAACCCAAGAGAGCAATTAGAAATATCAAGAACTTCAGTTTCATCATATTTCCCAAGCCCGTCACATATGGATACGATGTTACCACAAAAGGAAACTCAACACCATTTTTCGATTTTAACTAGTATTCGCACATCGTACACTATAGTATCACTATCACTGCTGCAACACATACACTGACTACATTCATTTTGTTTAATCATATAGCCCAAAAAAAAAAACCACAAAAAAATGGAATGATAACAATTTGCATCATTAAGAAGGTTAAAAATGTGGGGCTTACGAGGAGCAAGGGTAGACTGAGGAGAGTGCAGAGGAGTGGTGGTGGCGGATTCAGCTGGGCTCTGGGCAGCACACGACTTGCGGGCTAGCGTGAAGATCTCCTCTGCCTTGTCCGCCCGAAAGTTGTCGAAGACTATGACTTGCCCGCCGTAGAATACAGTCAGAGGTGCGGTTTTGGTCTCCAGTTTCTCAACAGTACTTTTATAGAAAAAAAAAATCATCAGTCAGAGACAGAATCAGCACATAACGGTAAGAATCTTATCAATCTCCCTCAAATCTTTAGAACTGAACCCATACATAGTCTTCGATTAATCATAGGCTATCTATCCTTAGTCCGTACAAAAATAAATCGAATCTCCCTCTCTAGATTTATGTTTTGAAGAATATTAATCAACCATCAACTGTAATAGATTAGGTAGTAAATTAATCTCCCTCTTGCGTAGTGAATAGTGATTAGATAGTAAATTACCTCATATCAGTTTTGCCCTTGCTTTCGTCTTTACCAGAATTTCCCCTTGCCTGAAGCGAATTAAAAGCCCCTGTTTAAAAATCAACAACGAATTACTGACATCACACACTTTCCATGAAAACCCACCCAGAAAAGCTTAAAATAGATTAGGGTAAAATAAGTAACAGCATCTACCAACAAGCTCAAGTAACCCAAGAAAGGAGAGTCGAATCTAAAGAAAGAAAGAAAAGGAGAAAGAAAAAAAAAATTACCTTTGTTCGTTTCCACGACAGGAGAAGAAGTCAACCCAAGGCTGAGATCTCCGAAGCTGCCCTTCTCTTTCAAATACTGACTCAGAAGATTACACGTCTGCGAGAAGTTAGACCTCCCACCACAAAACTTGTTCGAATCGGATCTTTCATAGGACGCCATCTCGCAAGGTGCTCTACTGTAATTGCGTTGAACGGATGTTTGTCGAGGCGATAATGGTATGTATGTATCTATTCTATTAGATCATTCATGAAATAGGAGAATAAATGGTGGGCTCAGCTCAGCTCAGCTCAGATATATATTAAATAATTGAGAGGGCAGCCGATGGAGAAAATAATAAAAGCACGTGGAATGTGTGTGTGCTGTGCTATGTTTAATGAAAGCAACAGCAAATTGAAATTCAGTACAACTATCGGAAAGTCTAAAATATCCTTGGCGATCTTAAAAATTACTAAAGAAAGATCATTCATTATCTCCACTTGACTGTCAGGTAAGCGGCTCGATCATTACAGCGAATCAGAGTAATGATGACACGGTCCAAGTTGCACAAGTTGAAGGAGATCAATACTTGGAGCAAACTGACCCAAAACGCATGAGATACACTCCGGGCAAGGTAACAGGGGACATGGCTGAGGCAGACGGGTATAGGTCCGGCGAGGGTCAGGCCGAGCATGACGGCAGAAGATGGGGCAGTCAGGGAGGACAATGGTGGTCAAGGTGGAGCCGGGACGGCAAGGCAAGCTTGGCAAGTGGAGCTGGCCAAGGCGCGTAGGTGCGCGCGAAGGAATTCGAAAGACGCTGCGAGCTAGGCGGTGCGGTTGGCTAGGACACGAATGCTACATGGCAGAGGGGACGTGGGGACTGGTCTGAGCGATTCATGTTAAGGAAAGAGGCAAGAAGATTTGAAAACATATCAAATATAGACCAAGTCAATTTGAGGCAAGTTTCCTTAGGAAAGGGAATGTATTCAAATAAGGAAAGTTACCTTAATTCGTGAAGGATCTTCAAACAGCGGAAGTTTTCTTAATTTGGAAAAGATCATCAAATAATACAAGTTTTCTTAAGCTTCCAACAAGGAAAGTTATCTAGAGTGGTGAAGGATCCATTCAAATAAGGAAATTACATTATAGAGGACGATTGCAGCCAAGTTTGGAGCATGTCCCAAGCCTATAAATAGGGAGCTCGACCGGCACTCCAAAACACACTCCAATGCACACCAAAGCCACATAAATGAGTTTTAGTGAGTGAATTCGATGAGTCCTCTTAGGGGAGTAAGAGCTTCACGAGCAAGATAGGTTCGAGCGAATGAGATCTCATAATGGAAATTAGGAGATAACCGTGTCTAGTGCTTGTATTTTGAGTTCTAGACTAATTGGCTTCGAGGTAGAAGGCAAGGCAGAGACATGATCGGTTCGCGGATTTGAGATTTCTCCTTTATAACTTTATTAAGTGATTAATAAAGTTAACATCTAGTCGGAGAGCTACTCCGAGAGTCGACTTTTATAACGATTGTCGTATGTACGTTTCCGCATTCAAAACAGGGCAATGTTATAGTAGGAGACTTTATTACGGTTAAGACTAAAACCGGACGAGCAAGGATCGGGTTGGACGCGTGTCACTCAAAGGCATGGGAAATGGATTATTTCGAAAAAACCATTTTCCAAGTTCCTAATTTGAGACAAGTTTGGTATCATAGCCGATTTGGAAGCGGGATGGCTTTGACCAGATCTTGTTTGATAGAGTTGGAAAATCGATGGGCGACTTTCCAAGCACTACTCAAGAGGCTGCCTAATTTTAGGGATTTGATGGCGTAGATCGTGGCGATGGAAGACTCGATGACAGCGATGGAAGAGGTTATGACGGGCTTCAACCGACGAATCGATGGACTGAACGCGAATTTTCGAGAGACAGTACTGGCGAATGGCGAGCGCGTGGCGTTGATTGAACTTCCAGCACGAGTGAGTGAAGAACGCACAACACTGAGCATATGTGAACTCGAGATCATGAAGGACACGTTGAAAAGTCGTAGAGGATCATTCGAGACTAATCGTAATAGGCATGTACGTGAGCCGAAGACCTTTTCAGGAGTGTGCGATGCCAAGGAGTTAGATAATTTCTTGTGGAATATGAAAGCTTACTTTGATACTGCTGGAGTAGCTGCGGATTAGCGGCTGAACACGACGATGATATATCTCGATGGGAATGCAAAGTAGTGATGGAGAATCAAGCTTACGATAAATGCTAAGGCGAATCGCGAGAGATTAGCGACGTGGGTCAAAATCAAAGGCCAATTGAGAGTTTAGTTCCTGTCGGGCAACACTTCACGGGTTATGTTCGAAGACTTACGAAAGTTGCAACAGATGGGTACGGTACGTGAGTATGTTAAGTAGTTTTCATCACTAATGCTCGATATTTAATTTGAGGTAAGTTTTCAGGGAGGATCTTCAAACAAGGAAAGTTACCATAAGTTGTGAAGGATATTCAAAAAGTTGGAAAAGATCATCAAACTAAACAAGTTTTCTTAAGCTTCCAACAAGAAAAGTTACTTAAGTGGTGGATGATCCATTCAAATAAGAAAATTACCTTATAAAAGAGGATTCTAGCCAAGAGGATTTTATAGGGAGCTCGACTAGAACTTCATAACACACTCCAACACAAATCAAAGCCATATAGACGAGTTCTAGTGAGAGAATTCAAAGGATCTTTTTAGGGGAGTAAGAGCTTCACAAGTGAGATGGGTTCGGGGAATGACTAAGATCTCAAAGTGCACATTAGGAGAAAATTGTTTCTAGTGCAGATAGTTCGAGTCCTAGACTAGATTGCTATCAGGGTAGAAGGCGAGGCTGAGATGCGTTTGGTCCACTTTTATACAACTTGTCTTGTGTCCGTTTCAACATTGCAAATCATGTTACAGTAGTAGGCTCATCGTGGATAAGACGAAAACCGAGCTAGCGGGGATCAGTTTAAACGTGTGCTAGTCGTAAGGGCGCATGAAAAAAAATTATTTTGAAAAACATTCCGAGTCCCTGATTTTGCAACATTGTATAACAAAGGAGGTATAAACAATCATATATAATATTTATTAGAATATTAAATCGCACACAATGTCACTATTGTCCGAGTCTGAATCGAATCTGAATATTATTATCAACTATGAGCCATCTCCGACTTCCAGTGGACTAATTTTTCTGGCGTATTATACCGTTTCAAGTCCACGTAAATAACGATATCAAACAGTTTAAGAATTAAACTCATTACCTCTTTACGAAGAGTTCGACATGCCCAACCAACAATCACTTGATCTATCACGAAGATTTTGGAAAAATAAAAATATTTATAGGAAAAGAGGGACTTTTGGAAAAATTTTAAATTAGCATTCTTTTTAACTAATAGAATTAGAATATATATATATATATACATATATATATATATATATATATATATATATATATATAGATTAGGACAAGTGGTGACGATAAAAAGAGCCTCGGCCACTTAACTTGGATTTGGATGAATAAAGGAAAACGTTTAATACGTTCTTCGAAAACCATGTGCTGAAGACAGACGCTTATTTGTCTGCCACTAGGTTTTTCCGTGTAAGTCTTGACTATGTTGATATATAATATTATCGTAAAGGTTCATAAAATTATAAAATATCTTTGTTTTGTTGACTCATTCGAGTGACCCACTAAAGTACGAAATCGAAAACTGTTAAATGTGAACAATAGCAAATGGGAAATTTACTATGTCGATCTTTTGTGTTTTATTCATGATTTTAACCCCAATAAAAAATCCTCCGATTCTCCTTTCGTAATAGAAGAAATGACACTTTCATACAATATATTAATTGAACACTAAGTAACTACCAATAAGTCAAGTTGAATTTCATATCTATATATATCAAACTCTTAGTACCAATTTCAAGAAATGTTAGTGGTATTGTATCTGTTGGGAAAAGCGAGCCTAAAATCGTCGGAGATAGGCCAGAATATGGCCGGAAAGTCATCTAGATGATCACTGGAAAAAAAAAGGAAATAAACATGTTGCTGGAAATGTGTTCAAGTTCTTGAGCTGCCAGATTTAATAAGAGACGTTGGATGCTTGGCGCTAGATCGGACACGATGAGCTTTGAATGAGGGTCGTCGGATGTGGCGCGCTGATGATTAACGGTCCAGATTAAATTGATCAGTGATAAATTGCAGTGATTTATAAGTTGTTATGCACGATGTACAACTCCAGAAGCATAGAGTACAATCTCGTCAATGCATAGAGTTAGAAATTCTGCTATAAATATCAGAATAGGGGATTCAAGTGACACACTTTGAGAGCTCGTAACTTTTGCTTGAGTGCGAATTAACGAAAGTTGTCAACTAGGTTTTTGTAGTAGACGTGGAGGTCTTGTAAACCGTGGTTGAAAATCAATAAATCGGAGCTCTGTTGGTCCGTGGAGTAGGCTGGAAATCACAGCCGAACGACGTAATTATTGTGTTGTTTTTTGCTGTTTTTTAGCTGCGATTTCATCGATTTGCTGAGATCGACACACACACACACTTAAACACTGCTAAGTTGCGAATCGATTGCAGCCGGTATCTCAACAGTATGTTTTTTATTTCCTTATGGCCCATTGAATTTGTCGACAATTGCTTTTACGACCGGCTAGTGTCAACAAGATCCCCGCTTCCTCGAGTTCCTTACTGCCACAATAAGTCTCTCGCACCGCTACCCTGTTTGAAAGCGGAAACAAATAAGACACCGATATAATAAAGTTCGAAGTAGCTCCCCGAATAGTCGTTAACTCTATTACCACCAAATAAAGTTACAAATGAGAAAACAAAAACTCGCTGAATCGATTATGTCTCGGCCTAGCTTTCAATCACTCGAAAACTAGAAGAAAGAATAGGGCTCGAACTACCTATCCAAACTATGTGGTTATCTCGTAAATCAACTTCGAGATCTTAATCATTCGCTCGAACCAATCTCACTCGTGAAACCTGCCCAACGAGACCCTATTTTTTCTTTCAGTATGTGTGTGGCTGATTTTCGTACCTTAACTTGATCCTTAAAAGCACTTTGATGGCTCTTTTTCGGCTTCCCTTTGTGCTGCTCGAAAATGACATAATTATAGGTCTTGGGCGCTCATTTAGAAGATCTTTCCAAAATCTCAACAACTCGCTTGCCAAGATTCTCTCAAAGTCGGGTACGATTCAAACTTGAACTTGGCTATTTTTTGTAAGTCTCCTAAAAATATCTCAGCCTCCTCCATATTTTGAATTCGGGCATTGACTAAGTCCTCGCCTCGTCTGTGTCTCGCCCGGCCATGTCCGACTCTCGCCATTCAGCTCCCGATCACGCTCCGACACTCGTACCGCCTCGCGCACGCCATCACAGCAAAGTGCGCTTTCCCGCGCACATTATCGCATGTCCCTGTGCATCTTGGCCAGCGGCCTTGCTTTCCAAGCTCAGCCTCGCCGATCCGACTCGGCCTACAGCCACCCCTGACCGCCGTCGTCGTCTTCCGACTACCGTCGTCTACCGCCTCCATCCGCCACCGATCTCAAGCGTCGAACTGCTGTCATGCACCTCTCGGTGCTGCCGACACCTCTCAGTGCTCGGTCTGACCGTTGCCGGACCTCCGCTCCTTGCCAGCCTTAACCTCTGTGATACCAGAGTCCTCGTACGTCCCGTTTGGCCAATATAATTAATGCATTTCATGTTCAATATTATATGAAATACATGCCTAACATAATATAGTGGGATAATACTGAATTCATATTTCGAATACTACGTGCATTTTACGCGACGCATATGATGTGCATTTTTGTTTGTGACATATTTTATGAAATTTAATTGACTAACATAATATTGATTAATTTTGACATCGATATAAAATAAATAAATTGCAGCAATTATAGTAAGCAAAATTTTAGAAGCCCTCTGTCTGATTAGTTGAGTCGGATTAGTCATATGTTGCGTGTCGACCGCTGGACGCAGATGATTACACGTGTAAGCTCATTAGGTAAATAAGTAAATACCTTATGTGGAATTCCTTAAAGTTTTTTAATCCTTATTATAATAATAATAATAATAATTATAATAATAATAATAATAAATTATTATTATTATTATAATTATTATTATTAATAGAGAGGATAATTATGCCATGACCGATTATCAATTGTCTCATCAACTTATTATATAATACACTTAGCTAAAAGTGATGATCTATATACATACACACGTGTAATAATAAAACACTAGACAACAAATGCATAGTATAATGTTTCAAGGTGACAAGAAAATAAGAACTGTAAACTTCACTTGTGACAAGTAAGAGAAATGTCAAACCACTATTTACTATAAGACTCACTAAGTGAAGAGAGGACAAAATTACGTAATTAGCAAAAGCAGCACAAAGACCCAAGCTTTATGCTTTGTTTCGTTTGGTCTGTTCTTCATTGAAGCCACAACCACAAGAGATTCATCTCATCATGTAAGTAACATATTTAATGTAAAAAATTCTTATATATGAGATTTAATGAGCTAGGAATAATGTATATAAGGGCATTTTTATTTTAGAATTTTAAAACGATCCAGTTTCGGACTGCAAGACTATGTTAAAGTAAATTTAAATACATATCCAAAATAGGAGAATCCCGATATACATCTTGACGCTTGGTAGGTATAAATTCAACTACGACGCATGGACATATTATTCGATGTTTATAATATACGTGCTTATATGTTTAACCGAATATGATTTTGCGTTATTGTATTTATTTACTGAAATTCACATATGTGATACGTGAATTTATGCGCATATCATTCTTTGACATCGTCACGTGCATGTATATTTAGCGAGTATTGTTGAGGGTTGGCATGCACTGTTGTGAACGCCACATAGCGGTGTATTTGGCGGTTATTGGCAGTCGACTCACAGTACAGTCATGGATTTTATTATTGCACCATTGACGGTAGGGGAAACCTAGGAAAACCTAGTGTAGGCCATACGGAGTAGGTCGCCGTCAAATGTTGAGGTAGGAGGAACGATCTGGAAAGGCGACACCTAGGGATGTTGGAGTGCCCGAATCGCCCAAATAATAAACAAGAGTATGCAAAATAATGTGAAAAATAAAAGGGTCCAGTCTTGCTTCGCCCGTCCGTGTCGTGCCTTCGTCCTTGACCTCTCGCGCGCAGCTGCCCCTTCAAGAGAATCACATCGACCCTTCGGCGTGTCTCGGTCCAAACCTCCTTGGATGGCTAGAGACGGTGCGGCTAAGAGAGAGTAAGAGAACGAGATTTCGATGTTTTTCTTTTTGCTTCAAATGCATGTCTCGAAAATTGTGCCCTAAGCACAATATATAGTGGCCGAAATTTCTATGGTAACATGTTGGAGATTTTTCGAAGTTTTATCTCAAGAAAGGCAAGACCAAATCAAATCGGGAGAAAAAATCTCAACCGATCTCTTACCAAGTTTAAATCAAATTTAAACATTTTAATTTAAATCCAATTTAAATTCTTAAGTATAAATTTCGAATATAATTAATTTCGAAAATTAATAAGTGCAAAAATTCAAAATTTTCTCTCTCACTCTTAATTTAATTATCCAATAATTAATTAAGTATATTTCGGCCCACTTTATTTAACTAGGGTTTGACCTAGCCTTAACTATATCCCCTCGATCCGGCGCGTAGCCCGGTCTCTCATTTTCACACTGCCTCCGTCATCTTTTTTAAGCCCGACTCTCTTGGTTCGTCTCAACTGCTTTGGGGAGAAATCTAGGAGTTCGGTATTCACCTAGCCAATCTTGTGGTATCGAACCGATCTCGCGCTGAACATGAATTTGATCTAATCACAATTCACGATCCTACGTATAAACCCTTTACACATGGCCCGGTCGAGTGAGAGCCACGTCTAGTTAAACTCACTAGACTCGACTCTACATCATTCGTGACGGTGAAATTACGTAACTGCCATCCACGACCATCGCGAGTCAGGTGGCCAGAGATTTATTAATTTCTCATTCCCCGAACTTTATATGGGACAGATGCCCCGATTTACTCGAGGCCATGAATCGAGGTCGGCGGCTCAACTCGACAATCGCACTCCGACATCAAGACCGCATTTCGCCGCAGATCCATGCGCTCGACAATCGTACCTAGCTGACTAATGACAAACTAGGACCCCGGAGCCAACTCCATTGTTGACCCCTTTGATCTAAGGTTCACGTTGACTATTATAGTCAGTCACTCGATCATTGACAACTCCAACGTGTGATCGAGTCGACTACGAGTCAGTGACCAAATGCAGACAATTCTCTGATTCGTCATGTATCAATGTCACGGGCTCTCACTTTTCAAGTGAATGACTGACACAGTCATTTAGGACGTGTCGACAAACAAATCGTACTCGTCGATCCAGTCACTCTACTGGAGACTTAGACTTGTGGATGATTTTAACACTATAGAATAATAGTCCACCTGTGCCCCCTCTCTATCCCACAGAATCAGTGGCTAAACTATTAGGGTTTGAATTTTATTTATTTGTCTATTTACTGAACGCCTTGGTAAATATATTTTTGACAAATAAATATTGCGCCTTGTCGTTTTTGTACATAATCATGAATACAAAAAGGACACGAATAAATTCAAAAAAATATTCGAGTTAAACAATCATCTGAATCTAATCAAAACGAATCCAAACATTACAAATTACTAAAATGCCCTCGTACTCTCAATCCTCGTTCGGCATTCGAGGGCATATTCCCAACAAGGAATACATAGTGTAGGCCATCCAGAGTGTAGCAATTGCCCTATTATTGATGTGGTATGAGCGACCTGGAAGGGGGAGATTTAGGGAGACCTAGCGTAGGCCAACCAGCATAGGCGACCGCGAGACAACATGGCGACATGGGAAGGAGCGACCTAGAAAGACCTAGCATAGGCTACCCAGCGTGGAGTACTGTAACTTGATTTATAGAGCTATTTATGGTGCATAATAGTTTAGCTACGGGCCCAGGGGGGGGGGGAGAAGATTGATATTACATTTTGAGATATTCAGTCATATCGATACACGTAGCTTATACATTTTATGAGGGCTTGTATATTCACACTACATGCATGATTTTTGCTTACTGAGCTTCTAGCTCACATAATTCATGCATTGTAGGTGATCATGATTATCCTGCGTGACTGACGTAGTTGGCGAGGCTTGTTGTTAGAGCTTCCACGGGCTTTTGAGGTGAACTGTACATGTATAACAACCTGCGTGGTGAGCGAGTCCCTTTTGCTCTGTGTGTGTTGTGTTTGTGTATGTTTATATATATTTATGTTGGGTCGAGACGTTGTCGTGTGCGTCTGTGTTATGGGGTTTGTCGCTGACGGTTTGTTTTAAAAATTTAAAAAGATATTTTCTGGTTTTAAAATAATCGTGGTTTTGAGTAACATTTTAATATTGTTCGAAGTGTTTAGACGAGTTTAAAAAAAATCACACAAATAGTTTTCATAAAATCGCGTTGTTTGTATGTTTTACGGGTGAGTTTGGGGTGGTCGCCACAACCTCCGTCCATGCTGCTTGCATGTGTGCGCACCGATCTCGGTCGAATCCTCCGTTACCTCGCTGAGTCACTTGCATGCATTTGAGGTCAGATTGCTCCAAGTGTTGAATCCTCAAACATTTTGCACCTTGGACCGTACAACATTTCTCATGTTTGCTCTATAATGATCGAGTCGCTTACATGACACTTCCTAGGGTGTAACAAATAATGCATTAAGTTCTTCTATTAAAAAGATTGAGATTCCGCCACGACTCTATATTTCATCTATCATTATAGAAGGCGAGGATAAAGCTAAAGTTAGAGACATATAAAACGAAACTGATTCATCATCTCTAACATCTAGGCATCTCCGATTACTATCAACCTATTTTTTGACCCGAATTTAGATTGAATATAAATAATATAAGTCGCATTTGAATTTATTATGAATTAGTTTGCTGATGAGTTTGAGCAAACTTACCTAACACTCGGTTTTACCTTACAATAACTTTTTTTAACTATTACTCTATTTTGTTAGACTCGTTATTCAGTAATGTTGTTAATAAGGTTCCCAAGTTGCACTTCCGATTACAAACCATTGGTTTCAATTCTCGGGATCGGCATAATCTCAATTGACCTGTCCTCTAGATTGTTACAGTTACGGATCGAAACCGACGGTTCCACTTCTAGCTCCAGTTTGAACCACACGTTTCGGTTCATATCGATTTTATCTTCTTTTTTTTTGTTTGTTTGAAAAATTTATGACAAAATCAATAATTTTTTATCGTAGGTCGATTAAGGCTATGTTTAATGGTAAGACCTAATAAGAAGTTAAGTGAAAACTTTTCTTAAATCTCTTATTCCATTGATTATTGATAATCCATTATATTGTAGAAAAGGGTCCGAATAGCATTTTCTACTTTTTTTTTTTTTTTGCATTTCACTAAGTAGCTCACACAACGCCACCGTACTCTAAGTCAAATGTAAAGCGAGTCTGAACCTCATCAGCTATGTGACAATCGAGACTTCAAGCGGGACTAATCCACCTTGCCTATTTTTATCGTTCAAAGTTTATATAATCAATAGTCAAGGAGTCTGAGTGGATTCGAACACATGACCTCCACTTGAAAATGTCATGATCTGCAACTTGCTCTATTCCTTAGGAATAGAGTAGTGTTTTGTGTTAAGTCCAGTTAACTTACATTTTGATGAGATTAATTGGTGTAAAATTTTATTTATGTCATATTATTATAGCTATTATGTATTATGTTAAGAACGATTACATAAACATTAGAGAGATATTTGATAGATAAATAACTTCTTTATTCAATATTTTTTTTTATATAATTTTACAAAGTACAAATCTCCTATTTGAAGGCAAATCTGTCAAATTACAACCACAAGATAAAATATTACATCTATAATTCTTAATCAACCATCTAACTATCTTTACTTTCATTTTTAACTTAACCATCAATATTGTATATAACTACCATTTTAAACAATATATACCCACATATTAAAATTAATATTTCATAATAATCCACATTGGATGTACATTTAGAAATATGCATCGTCAAAATCTTACAAGGAAAAACCTAGTGCGGCAAAAACCTAATGAAGGAAACATGACATGGTACATTATTCCTTTGTGACGTTTTCATTAGCTGTCTCATTAAAAATCTTATTGGAAAAACCTTGTGAAAAAACTACAGTGAAAGAAGACAGAGTGTAACACATTCCTAATCTCTTTGATGATAATAACATTCCAAATCTTGAAGTCTTCGTACTTCAATTGAATATACTAACTTTTGGAAAATGATTTCATAAACAAATGGTAAATTATGCTATACCCCATGTGGATATACTGAAATGCACGTCACTACCCTATGTTTTTTTTTATTGCGCGAAACTCCCTTGTGATGTCTAAAACTTAGCACCGTACCCCCGATGGTGTCGAAAACATAGCATTGTATCCCCAAATTAGGGGTTGTAAATGACAAGGAGTGCATGATTAAATAAACCACGATGGTGTTTTATGCTATTTACAAACCACCGGGGTTTGGTGTTTATTTTTTAAACCACGGATGAGTTTTATGCAATTCAACCTAAATATATAACGAAGATTTCACTTATTGTACTAGTTTAACAATATCATCATTTTCCTTGAATCATATGTAAAGAAAAAGTTTTTATGAAATGTTCAATCTCTTTTAATATATCATTCCAATAATTGGGCAATACATGTCGCATTATCTATATAAATTGGTTAAAAAATTATTTTTCGGATAATAATAACACACAAGTTTGTTGTATATGCTTAATTATCGATTGTAACCAAACATATTTTCAGTTAGTTTCATGAATAGCTAAAATTTATGCATGATTAGATGAAGTAGCAGTTAAATTTTGTTTTACTGATTTTCAGGAATTAATAGTTCCGTCACATGTAAATAAATTATTTGTTTGCGGTCGAGCATTATATAGGTCGGATAGAGATCCAACGTCTGCATAATGTTATGGATATGCCCTCGGAATGCCATACGGTATATGGCATATATACTATTCGAACATTTTAGTTACTTTATGAATGAAATATTTTTGTTCATTATAAGGCATTGTCATTTGTTTATCGATTTATTCAAAGTTTATTTGGCATCCGATAATGTGATAAATGAATGGAACCCATATATGTGGAGTTAAGTCTTAGAATTCTAATAGGGTGCTAGATATCTGAGTATGACTTATCTGTCAACAACTCTAACTGGATGCACAAACCGATCACTTGGGATAGTGAGTGGCCGTGAAAGAAAAATACAACAGCAACGACTCTCAACGACAATACCGTCAAAGCACATGGTTTGCTTACAGCCTTGATTATACTTCTTCGAGCATGTCTAAACGGAAATAAAAACAATCGAAGAATAGGATACACATGGACATCTCTTCAAAAGGTGAACTAGGTGTCTAACCGCTCACTTTGTCGATGATGATTGGACTACACAAAACGATTTTGAATTTTTTTTTGCCCGATTACATGGCATAGAAGTGAAGATAATTGGTAAGGGAGTTGAGAAATGTTTGCTTTATTTGGGGGATTGAGAAATTCTTTTCCGTCACAGTTCATAATGGATCCTCTAATGATGGAGCCATTCTTTACTTAAAAAGAAGGTTTGTTAATTGGGTTAACGTTATTTTGGGTGGAAAATATGTGCATGTGATACTCAGTCATCTCTCCCAACCAATGCTACAAACCCTAACCTGTCAGATCGTCCACCTGCAATGCCCCGTGATCCCACGCTAAACCTCAAAATTAAAATAGAACCTCCATTCTACACTAATTTAGATATGCCTAGAGATGTCTATCGACCACAAGAAAACCCAGTTGTAAACAACCATGATATGAAGATGCAACATCCTTCTCCCTCAGCTAACATACCTCCCCAATATACCCCCATTATCCCGATTCAACAACTCATCGCTCAATGCGGCAGCTCCTCCCCAGTTGTTCTATCCATAACCAACCACTCCTATTCGCCTCAGAGAAGGTGGAAAATTCAAAGGAAAACATAAACTTCTAGACATGTCAACCCCCCAATCCCAAAGGTTGATGAGAAACCCTTATGCCCCACGATGAATATACCGCAGAAGACTACAAAAAGCAAAGCTGGTGAAGATATTCGTCCTCTTGGAAGCAAGAAGCAAGCACTATCTGAAACATCGACTGACAAAAAATCTCATTTTCCAATTGTGGAGGATGCATCAACTGCGGTGTATCCCCGCCGATCACAATGAATGTGTTAATCAGGAACTGTAGGGGTTTAGGTGGTGCCCCTATAGTTCGTTAGCTAGGACTCATCATCCGTCTCTACCATCCTGGCGTAACTTTTCTCATTGAGACCAAATGCGGAAAAGTGCACCGTGAACTTGTACAGCGAAAGTTCGGCTTGAATGATGTTTGAGTTGATAGTCGTGGTTGGAGCGGTGGCTTGGTGCTTTTCTGGGATAGAGACATTGATGTTCAGTTGCGGTCCTTTTCTGTTCACCATATTGATGGGGTTGTTAAAGATCCCAATACGGAAAAGGTATGGCAGTTCATCATATTCTATGGGGACCCGAAGATTAACCGAAGGAAAAATGGATGGGAGCGTCCGAATCAGTTGAGCAGCTATGGGAGACAACCTTGGCTATGTGCGGATGGATGACTTCAACGAAATACTCTAGCCGTGTGAAAAAATTAGTGGACGACCTCATGCTGCATGGCAAATGGAAGAGTTTAGAAATGCCCTACTTAATCGGAGCTTGGCTGACCTAGGCTACGAAGGTGAGCGGTTTACATGGTCGAATAATGCTTCTCACCCCTTCATGAACCATGAGTGTTTGACCGATCATGTGCCATGAGCGACTGGTTAGATTTTTTCCCTAATGCAAGAGTCCGTCATGTACAAACGCTGGCATCCGACCGTCATGCGAGGCTCATTTGGACGAGTGAGAATTCGGAACCGTGCAACCAACGGACTCGACCTTTCAGATTTGCGGCTCGTTGGGTCAGTGAAGGGAAATGCAAAGAGATACTAAGTAATGTTTGTACCAAAAGCAAGGACCAACAACTCTATAGCTTTTGGGAAACCCTCGCAGTAAGTAGAGAAAATCTTACATGGTGGAGAGCAAGTGCTTCTTTACTTGAAACACGAGTAGAATGTAGATGATCGAAGATGAGATCTCTCAGATTAGGAGTGGAGATAGAATGCATGCGGTTAAAGAAAAGGAAGGAAAGCTTCCCCGTGAGTACGAAATCCCAAGAGGACCTATTGGTCTCAACGTAGCAAAGTTACTTGGCTGTGAGAGGGTGGCCAAAACGCCAAGTTCTTCCATCGATGTGCCTCCTCGTGCCTCTGGTCGAATAACATCCGTCAAATCCGTAATTTAAAAGGAATGTTATGTGAAACTTTGACGGCTATAGAAACTACAGTTGGTGAATATTTCGAGAACATCTTTCAATCTATATCTCCATCGATGCCTACGATCGATTCAGCCACTCACGAAATTCTTTCAAAAGTGACGAGAGAAATGAATGCGGCCCTCGTATGCCAGTTTTCGACGAATGAGATACGAGATGCATTAACATGTATGTTCCCTTACGAGTCCCCGGGCCCGGACGACTTTGTCGCCTGTATTTTACCAAATATATTGGCATATAGTGGGGGAGGAAGCTGTGGGTACCATTTTAAATTTCCTGAACCATGGTAAATCTGTGCCTTCTTCACATGATATCCACATTGTTTTAATACCTAAATGCAACCAGCCTGAGAGTCTCACTCAATTTTTCCCTATTAGCCTTTGTAATGTACTTTATCGCATAACGTCTAAGTGCATTACTAATAGGCTGAAATAATACATGAAGTCAATCAGTGTTTATCCCTAAGCGTTTGATCACATATAAAGTTCTTATTGCTTTTGAAACTAAGCATGCGATCAAACATAACCGAAGTGGGCGAGAGGGACCGATGTCCCTTAAACTAGATATCTGTAAATAGATTGAGTTTGGAAACGAAATGATATGGGCCTTCTTGGAACAGGTATTACTTTGATTAGGTTTTCAAATAGATTTTATTGCTCAGATAATGCGGTTTGTTTCGACCGTACATTATTCCTTCATTCTGAATGGTAACTAATGTGGGCACATTACTCCACAACGGGACTTCGTTAGGGCGGCCGGTTATCCCCTTACCTTTTTCTTTTTTGTGGCGAGGCTTTTAGGAGTCTATTACATGAGGCACATAATATGAAGGAGATTATGGGAATCAGGGTATGCTCCTTCTTTTCGCGGATGATAAGGCTATATACTCACAGGCGAATGTTGACGAGGTGGCGGTAATAAAGAAAATATTGGATACATATGGTCGTGCGTCTGGTCAAGTAATAAATTTCGATAAATCATCGGCAAATATTCTCCCCAAATATCAAGGCTAGTGTTTGGCGAGCGTGCTGCATGACTCTCGGTGTTAGGCCCGAATTTTGACGGAAAAACTACCTATAAGGGCAGGAGTCACTCAAACTACTTTGAGTGGAGAGGAAGGAAAGAGCTCACTTCTTGAAACCATTAACATCGTTAGTGTCATTCACAGACATCTTGGGCTGCCAGCGGTAGTAGGCTGGAATAGAAGAGCAGTCTTTGACTTCATTCGAGAAAAAATATGGAGGAGGATCCAAGGTTGGTCGACGAAATCTCTTTCCCAAGTGGGTAGAGAAGTTTTGACTAAGGGGGTTCAGCAGGCCTTTCCTACGTATGCAATAGGGTGTTTCAAGCTACCTTCGTCCCTTACAAAGGATATTCAGAAGATAATTGCATGCTTTTGGTGGAGCGTAACTGACCAGCATAAGCTCCACTGGACCGATGAGATAATTTATGCTTATCTAAAGCCGAAGGAGGATTGGGGTTTCGGGGCATTAAGGCTTTCAACGAGGTGGTGCTGGCTAAACAAGTATATATGGCTATTACTAATAGAACCAAACAGTCTCTTATGTCAAGTCTTTCAGGTTAAGTATTTTCCGAACGGCAATTATGATTGCACGGAGGACAGGCTGGCCGAATATTCAAATTGAAGGAGACTGCAAGAACGTAGACAAATTGCTGGTGTGTCATAGTGTAGATTCGAATATGACAGGAAGTATCCTAGCTGATGTAAGAGTTGGCTCCTGTATTTTACTTCAGTTGAGTGTCTTTTTGCCCCTAGGGATTGTTATCGCGTAGCCCATTATATCATCGCCAAGTCGATTGGTCCTAACGGTGAGGGCTCTTTGGCCCCATCTCAAGCAATAACAGATTTCTTGTTAGCGGATATCACGTAATAAAATTCGCTTTTTACTGCAAAAACATATGTTTTTTTCTATTTTGCATAGCGTTTTTGTTGTTTGTAGTGACGTGTATATAAAGCGCATATTGTATGCATTTTCGTTTCAATTAAGAGGAACATTTTACATAGCAGAAAACTTTTTCTCTTCAACTTAAAATATCAAAACCGTTGATTAGCAGATTTACTCAAAATTGATCATGGTAGTTGTTTGGAAGGATCCACAATCGATTATATTTCGTTGACAAACACTCCTTCAAACCTGAGGCCATACAAACTTCATCAGATCACAGATAAATCATCTTTTTTCTTGAACTTTTGATGATAATAATGTTTGTTGTCATTCTTCGAATAATATCTCTAATGTTGGGATTGGTATTTTTTTTTTTTCCGAATGTTGGGATTGGTATTTGACACAAACAATTAGGACATCCTTCAAACTTAGCTATTTAAAGTCTGAATATTTCACATGCTATCCTTAAAAGATTTTTTTTTTTTGGTGATGTCTTTTCTTTATCAAACCAAACCAGAAAAGCTTCCCATTAAGTAGTATAACATCCCAGAAGTTTGTGAGTTGATTCATGTTGATATATGGGTCCTTACCAACAAAGATCACCGGGTGGTGCTCATTACTTTCTAACCATAGTATATGATTTTAGTAGAGCCAAGTTAGGAATCAAATTACAGTGTTCAAAAGTGTGTCTTCTAGTCTTGGTAGAGAATTGTAAATATTGTAAATATTAAGGACCAAAATGTAAATATATACCAAATATGTAGTTGGTATATATATTGGTCCATAGGAAAATATTTGGCACGCTTGAGAGTTTTAAAACACATAGTAGTGTGTGTTTGAGGTGAGCTTTGAGAGAAAACACTTGTATTCATTGATCCATCAATAAAAGTGTTTGATTTTGATATATGCTCAAGCAATCCATCGATCAAGCCGCAGCGATAATTAAACCTGAGGTAATTTCATTTAGATCAATGCTTAATTGAGTAGGATTCGACAAAACTGGGAATATCAAGCCACTTGAACCTTTCTTATGCAACAGAAATCCCAAGCCATCAACATACTCGAAAATATTTTGAGAATGATAAAAATGCCTTTGAAACTTTTGTTAAGTACTTGAGATCCAACAATGGAGAATTTCTAAGCCATAGTTGCCAAAATTTGTTGTCACAACTAGGCATCATACATCAAAAGTCTTGTGTTTACACACCACGACAAAATGGAGTGGTATAAAGAAAACGTATGCACCTTCTTCTAGTGGCTCGAATGCTCCTTTTTCAATCTAAGTTACCAACATTGTTTTGGGGGGAATCCATACTCAGGGCAACCTACCTTATAAATAGACTGCCGAGCTCAGTATTAAGTATTTCTGAAATCCTATATTCCAAAGTCCCTGACCTTAGCCATCTTAAGTTTTTTGGTTGCCCTTGTTATGCTACAAACACTCAACCTCATAAAGGTAAATTTCGATCATCGAGCTACAAATGTATCGTTTTTGGTTTTCCACCCGGGCATAAGGCATACAAACTATATGATATTCCTGCCAAAAGAATCATCATTACTAGAGATGTGGCCTTTCATGAAACCACTTTCCCATATCATGTACAGAAGTCTTACAAACCAATCCAACCAGATTTTGATGTAGTGTCTCCTCTTTTAAATGATTATTTTGAACATTCAGCTTATACCACTAATCATCATGTGTCTACTGGTTCTGAATCTACATTTCTTGGACCTCTAATAGAAACACCACAAACTAACTCACAGTCTCCACTAGGTTAGAAAAGTCACAGAATTAAAACAGCTCTTGTGGATGAAGGACTTTGTGTCAGCTAATGTATAATCAATTTCAGGTCAATCCTCACCTCTTTTTACATCTCACAATACATTAACTTCATCACCATATAACCCTGTTGTCTATCCCTTTGATAATCATGTTCATTTCTCACATGATCAGGTGGCTTTCATGGCCCATGTAGACAGTGAAAAAACACATAGTTCTTACTTTGAGGCTAAGAAATCTCCACACTGTATAAAGGCCATGGAAGCAGAGATTCGTGCTTTGAAATCTAATGAAGCATGGACAATATTCTATTTGTCACAATGAAAGAAAGTTATCTGATGCAAATAGATTTACAAGATTAAATATCACCCAGATGGATCTTTAGATCGTTTCAAAGCTATATTGGTTGACAAAAAGGTACAACCAAGTTGAAGGAGAAGACTACTTCGATAATTTCTCACCGGTGGCTCCTGTTGTTACTGTTCGAATTCTCTTAGATCTTGCAACAGCATTGCATGGGTTCATTCACCAATTGGACATTAACAATGCATTACTCCATGGTTTTCTTGAAGAAGATGTGTATATGATATGATACCACCTGATGGATATAAAAGAACCTCGAATGGGCATGCTTGCAAGCTCAAATTGTCGTTGTATGGCCTTAAACAGGCTTCTCGCCAACGGAACGCTGAGCTTGTTAAACAGCTTCAGCTTTATGGATTTGTTCAGCGTATTCATGATCCTTGCACTAGTACAGAATATGTCACGGGCGATGACTGTTATAGAGTATGGGCGACGGTTTCTGGGCGACGCCCAGAGCCCCGACGCAAATAATTGAGATATAGGCAACGGTTGTTAACCGTCGCCAATTTGGTAATATAGGCGACCATTGTTTATAACAATCATCGCCTATTGATGGGTGTAGGCAATGGTTGTTAGTACCAAATGGGCGACGGTTATTGAACAACTGTCACGGTCTTTGTTTTTTTGATATCCCATCAAACCTGTAATCAACCCAACAAATTTTCCGAACGATACAATCCAACGACAAATAAATTTCAGTTAACCAAAGTAACTATTCAACAAAATAATAAAGAACAAAGTTCCACAACTTTTCCCAACAATATTCTACAAAATTACCCAACTCACTCTACTAGGCAAACGGCATTGAAGTACTCGGCCCACAACTCTCGTATTTCTTGAATGGATGCATCGTTGTAAGCGATGCCTTCTAATAACTGTAACGTTGAATAAGAATAATACAATTAAAACATACAAACATAATAAGAATTATTTAAAAATTCCGAAAGTTAGTTTTATTATCATACATTACGAAGTTCCCCTCTCGCCTCCGAAACATCTGATAATACCGTCCACACAATTCTGTACCGGACGGTTGTCGTTGGCACTAAATTTTACAATGAAAAAAATATAGTATGTTAATTATAAATCATAAATTACTTTGAAAAATCTTTAAAAAAAAAAAATGTGAACCTTGCGTGCTTTCCAACTAACAGGGGATGCCTTCTTCTTCCTTTGAAGTGCACCCACGAAAGTCGCCGTCTTTATTGCCCTGAAATTCAAAAGTATGTAACAAGACTATTATATAAAATAAAATTGATAATATGAAGTTTTATTTCATAAAACTTACGGGTTTAGTCTGTCACGGATCCCTATCTTTCTAAAATTAGCTTTGATGTCAGTGGGTCGAACACAAATACTGTGTTCACGGCGAACTCGATCACAAACAAAATCCAATGTTGCCTAAAATAAACACCATAAATTATCATGTATGACACAAACTACTAATATATGAAAGAAAATATATTATATTCTTACCATTCACAGTAAGGAGCAAAAACATAATTGCACGATTGATATAAATCTCTAAAAATCGCAGCCACGTAGTTAATTTTTCTATCGATGTTATCCTCAAGGGCCATCAAACTTTGAAGATTGGGATTGAAGCATAGTGTGATAACTCTTGACGAAGATACATTTATAAGATTTTTTAAATTGCCATATGAATTTAATTAAAAATAACTTGTAATGATTTCTTTCAAATTAAAATCAAGGAAAGTTGAATCATCGTGGAATCCAAACTCACAAGTTTGAATAAGTCCTGAATATCCTTGACGTCGATGAACGTTTGATAGTCCTAACGTCTCGAATTATAATAAATATTTTTCATATTGAATACGAAAGATGCATGTAGTCAATCCACGTAGGACGTGAGGGCCTCGAACATAGACCGATAATGCTCGTCCAGACAAGCAACTACCCTCAAATCAATGCATTCGATGTCATCTTCATTTGTCGGCACATTGAAGGACTTCATCGGTGACTTTCTTTCCGTGAGTAAGTCTTTAATGGGGAGGAAAGTCTTCGTCGGCAAATTGAACGAATTATTAGTCAAAAATTGAAGAACCTGAATCAATTTCGAAAAGAAAAACTCAGGATTTTATCACCTTTAAAGCCCGGTTTGCCCATCTTTAGCCTTCGCCATGGAGTTTAGTCGCCGTCGCCTTCAACGTAGAGCTGAGTCGCTGACCTCGCCGTCGATTTCGCTGTCCTCGCTCAGAGGTTTTGGATAAAAATCGCTCGGATAAAAATGAAATAATGGAGAAGGGGTTTTGGGTTTTACAAAGAATAGGTGACGGTTGTTATCCCGTAACTGTTGCCTATTCATTTTTTCGGATTATAGGCGATGGTTATCATAACAATTGTCACCCTTATTTTAACGGTTGTTGTCTTGTAACCATCGCATATAGTATCCTTATTCAATCGGCGACGGTTACGGGATAACAACCGTCGGCTATATTGTAGCACTTAAAAAATTACGATGATACCACCATGTGTACTATATGCGACGATTTTTTAGTAACTGGCGCCTATATTGCCTTGGCCTGTAAAGTATTTTGTAGTAGTGTTGCCTATTCACAAAACAAGCTGTAACCGATTTCTTAGCTCTGATAGTATAAGTTGATGATATACTCGTCATGAGATCTAATGAAGATGACATAAACGCAGTCAAGAAGACTATTAAAGACCTCGATTATGCCAAGTATTTTCTTGGCATTGAGTTGGTGTGATTAGAGGACGGATTATATCTAAACCAACGTAAGTACATTTTAGATATTCTTAATGACACGGAGCTCATGGTGGCTAAACCTATTGCCACTCCTCTCCCCCAAGAATCATCAATTCACTGATACTTATGGTGTTGTTCTGCAAGAACCTTCACGCACCGAAGGTTAGTTGGACAGCTGCTGTATTTGAACTTCACTAGTTCGGGCAGTACTTCCGCAGTGCAGAAACTCAGCAAATATGTGCATCAACCTTGTGATGATCAGTGGAATAATTTAATTCATGTCGCTTAAAAGGCTCCATTGGACATGGTATTTTCTATTCATCATAATAACAATTTAAACTCGAAGCTTTTTGTGATGCTGATTGGGCTGCCAATCCTATTCATAGAAGATCAGTTACTGATTTTGGTATCTTCCTTGGGTCTTCTTTGATCTCCTGGAAAACCTAACAAGGGACCAATACATGTTGTTCTTCATCTGATGCCGAATATCGAAGAATGAGTTACACGGTGCGTGAGTTGCTGTGGATATCTTATCTACTTTGCGACTTGCAAGTCTTTGTTCCTCTCCCTATCTCTTTATGGTGTGATAATGTAGCTGCGATTCATATAACTGAAAATCCAGTTTTCATGAACGGACGAAATAATTGGATATTGATTGTCGTCTGGTTCGACTTTAGTATCAAGGTTTTTTGGTCCCTTTACACGTTTCTTCATCAATAGGCCAACGTGTTCAGTAGTACGTCTCTGTCCAAGCCACAATTATCTTCTATTGTTTCCAAGCTTGGCATGACGAACTTTTTTCATTGCTCAGCTTGAGGGCATGAAGAATTATATATTTGTAAATATGTGTACAAAATAAGTTTTTTTTTTTTTTTGTTTTTTTCATAACTGCTGGCCTTTCTCCAGCATGGCACTGAAAGTTGCAATGGACCCCTCAGATCATGCATGCCGAAATAGGCTCCCGGCTTGAGAGGTTGGTTGTTTAACCGTGATGGTTGTTGAGAGGTAACCATTTCTTCGAGTACGTGTAATGAAGCGTCCAAGTCCAAACTAACAGAAGCTGGATAATGACGACAGTTCCAAACTTATGGAAGATAGATAGATATCATGGCCTTGGAAGTATAGGCAGCAGCGTTGTGGAAGGTGAAACTACTCCGATTAATGATATAATGATGCTCTTAGCTTAGGAATCGAATGTTGTATGTAGATAGAGAGTGATATTTCGTCCCATATGCAGATTGTTGTGTATGGGAAAAGTTTTTCAATAGTTTGGATATGTTGTTGCCTTTGCTTTGTTTGTGTCCTATCCTAACAAACAACATTCTCGGAATCCCGCAAACAAGATAAAACCCCACTCTAACAACATTCTTCAATCGAAGGTTCAAACTGTCAATTTTCATTTCAACACCGATGGTTCTTTTTTAAATAAACTCTAAATTTCCAAACCAAATATAAGAGAGAAAAAATCCAAAGTCCCAAATGAACTGGCGGTTCAAACCATTAGAAATTTAATCATAAAAAAAAAAAGGTTTAAACGTAAAGTGGGGATTTGAATCGTAACTAGAACCATGACCGCGGCGGGTTCAAAACAGTAACTACAAGATGGTTTTGAACCGTAACAAAGAACCGTAAGAACAATTCATCTCACAAAAACAAAATAGTTATTACTCTCCAAAGACACGTAGCATCTTCTACACGTTTCCTGACAAAAACAATCTTTATTTTTGAAAATTCAAAAACAACTATCTATACTATGTATTATTGACGAGGGGTTCATATTCAATACCCTCAATTAATTGGTATGTCAAGAGTAAATTACAATTTACCCCTTAATTTTAAAATTTATTCCAATTATATTTCAAAAATAAAATTTTAATTTATAAAAATAATTTACAATTAAATTAATATTATAACTTCATATTATAAAAATAACTTTATATTATATATTAGAACACACGATTTATATATTAGAGCACACGCATCGAGTGTTCGTGAAATACTAGAATATATAATTGTTCAACATCTTAGAGTAACTGTTCAATTGATTTGGTATATTTACCCTTCAATTGTAAATTTATTACAATTTTACCCTTCAATTAAAATTTTCAGCAATTAAACATTTTAGTTTAACAAACTTTTAAAATATAAAATATTATATATTTTTTTATTGCACACGCGTTGAGTGTACGTAAAAATACTAGTATTATATTAAGGGAGAGCACCACTGAAAAACTGCCATAATTTTGATATGTAAGTTAAGTATAAATTTACAATTTAACTCTTCATTTTATATTTATTCCAATTATATCATCATAAATTATTATTTTTAAATAATATACAATTAAAGTTAAATCATAATTTTATATACATTAAATTAAATTAAAGATAAATTTTCCCCTATAAAATAGAATATATGTTTATATATAGGACATACACAACGTGCCTAAAATACTAGTTATTATTATTATTATTATTATTATTATTATTATTATTATTATTATTATTATTATTATTATTATTATTATTATTTGTTCCACGTGTCCGTATATTTGTATTTGTTTGTTTTCATATTGTAATGATTAACATATGTCCCTCCAACATGCGTTGACAAAAGAGCATAATCGGAGTTAAATTCATGGCTATAATAATTTGGAAATTTAAAATATTTTTATTTTGAAGATGGGTTAGAGCATTTCTAAGTGTTGGTAGCCTTTATATCCTAACAATCTAACGAATGGACGATTTAACCACGTTTGAATGAGAAATATTGAATCGAACGTGGGGTGTGTGTGTTCTTGAGAAGTTGAGGGGTTCTCTCTCTAAATTTCTCTCTCTAGTTAGAGTTTCACACAAAAACACACTTTATTATGTGTTAGGGTTTTAGTATTTATACCACAAGTTGGTATATAATACTTGGGCCCCTAACAAAGCTCAATTACACTAAGCCTCTTATAATGATAATCTTTATAAATAAACTACAAAGATAATTTTAATTAATTGAACACAATAAAATAATCCTAACAATCTTTCCCTTTGTGTTCAATCTTCAATTTGGCATGGATTATCTTTGCGGGGCTTAGTGCATTTGCCTGAGTCCTACGGGAATTTCCTCCTTGTCTTGTCTTTTGATCTCTTCTTTTGGAGATCTTCAAGCTCACCGTATCTTGATCTTCGCTTCTCGGCACCAGATCTTCTTAATCTTCTTTTGAAGCTCGACTCGTAAATGCCGGAAGGTGTTTGAAGTTGCTTGCCGGATCTTGAAGAATTTTCTTCTTTTTGTGTTCGATCTCTCCTTTCGTTAGTGACGCAACTCCGCCTACTTTTGGTCAACCTTGTGTTGGGATTGAGAAGTTCTCTTTTAAATTTGGAGAGACGCACACGAGGCGGCAACTTCGATCTTTGTAGTCGTGGTGTTCGCTTGATTTGACGACGCTTGATGATTTAGCGTTTCTGATCTATCTTGCACTTTTGTCATGGTATTGCTCCCATTTTGCTTTAGTGTCAAAATGAAGCATCGTCTTTGGCAAGAAGATCACGTCGTCGGGACAAGGAAATGACGTTGGTAGGCACAGTAGGAGGCTCAGGTTTACGGAGCCACAAAGGCAATCCGTCGTATAAGAAACCGGGGTCACGAAGACTTCCCGTTAACATCGTGAGTCCTAACAAATCTCCCCCTACAAGGGCTATCTCCTCTTCTTGCGGAGGCTTTGAATGCTCTTTCGGCTAGGACTCTCTTGACTTGACGCTGCATTCTGTAGACCGGATGTAGATAGTGATCCACGTCCTGATATTCGACTTTGATGATGTCGCGGATCTTGTACTTTGATCGCATCTTGTCCTGGTCTTTCTCCGTAGTTTTAAGCCGTCAAGTCTTCTTTTAATCTTCTTCTTCTCGGCGCCGGATTCGTCTTCTTCGAAGGAAGTTGTCTGGTTCGGCCTCGAGGAAGCTTGTCTGGCTCCGGAAGAAGGTACGCGTGGGGTGTTGTAAAATGTGCCGATGCTCCTTTGGAATGTTCCACTCAAGTGTAGGGGAGCCCGGCTTCAGAGTGGTAAGCTCGGCGGAAGTTGATGGGTGGCCCGACCTGTTTGTTTATGTGTGTCCCCTTCTCCCCCTCATGGCGATTCGTGTTAACGAGATCGGCATGCTTGTATAGGAAGATTAGAAGGACACAAACGTCAGGTCGGTGATGATACTAACCAGACGGAGCCACTAAGGCAATCCGTCGACACGACTTCAGAGACAAACTCCGAGACGTGGCCTGTGAGGACAGGGCTTGAAGAATCGGGGCCACATAGGCATCCCGTTTACATCGTCTAGAGACTAGCTCAAGGCGATGGCCTGATTCCGTAGTTGTATTGATGTTGCAACGGCAGGACTTCCTTCCAATCATGGAATCACATCTACAAGAGATGTGTCTATGGAAGTTCTAGCTTGATCACAAAGATCAGGCGTTAGAAAAATATATGTGTCCTAGAAAATATAAAAATATATGGGAAGTGAGGACACACTAGACTCGAGCGCTCAAAGAAGTGTGGTGGTGGGGCTGAGTACCACATAATTCAATATCTCCCGCTTCCGAGTGAAGCGGTGATAGTAGACGTGGTTCCCCGTGATTTCTTGAAACATCGGTCTATTGGGAGATCGATGAGTGGGTAAGGCTCGGTTGTGCATGCGCCATTGGACCAAATGAGACGACTTCTACCCGGGAGCTGATAAAAATCAGCACCTGCACCTATATGGGATGGTCTGAATGTTGTGTGAGGTAAGAGATTTGTGTATCATCGGTTTTGTTGTCTTGTCAATAACTGCCAAATAGGGGTGGCTTTTATGCGCATAAATCGTCACTAACACTCGGTTGCATTCCGGGGTTAGGTTCAGTTTGGTCTGACTGAACCATAGGAACTAGAATTCCTGCATCCGTCAATTTTGATGAGTGCTGGTTGATCAGCAAGTTGGAGCAGGTCGGTAGAGTGCATCATAATATGAGCGCAATGAAGTCACCTTTGCCTTTTGAGGATTCTTGAACTCTTGAGGGTTGAGTTTTTTGTTAACGTCCGTCTTGCGAGGTGGAATAGCTTGATGATGAGAGGATTTTTCCTTCCTTTTTTTTTTTTTTTTTGCTGTTTTTTTTTGTTACTGTTTTTTTTTTTTTGTAGATACATATATATATATATTTATTGTAATAATAATAGAATAATATACTATATATTATATTATATTATATTATATAGCTATATAACTATATATATATATATTTATTTATTTATTTTTTTTTGTTCCTCCCCCTCAAATCGTGCACCACCGTAAGAGTTTTTCTCCCCTTTAAAATGTACTTCCCTCGAAAATATGGAATGATACTCCCCCTTAATGCATGCACGTTTAAAATGTAGATTTTCTCCCAAAAAAAAATGAGCGTGATGAAAATAACGTATTTTTCCTTTCAGTTCAGATGCATACTTAAAGAAGTAATTTTCTATGAACTAAGCATATTAAAATGTACGTTTTCTACCTTTGTCGCTCTTACAGAAAATAGGTAATTTTTTGCTATTCAGCTTATATGCATACTTGAAAGTTTAAGCTCGAAAATTTTAAAATTGTATGCATAATGAAAATGTACCATTTTGAAAAAGGTATTTTTTCAATTCAGCTCGTATGCGTATGCAATTTTAAAATTATTGATAATTCGGTTGACATACGCATAATTAGAATGTACCTATAAGATAGGGTATTTCACATTTCGGTTCATGTATGCATGCATGCAAGAATTTGAAAGTAAAAGTCATTTTGAAGCATGCATAGCTATATTATACCCTATTGTTTTCAAAGTAGGTATATAGTCTTTTCAGCTCGATATGCATGCCAAAATTTACTATGGAATGCATATATAGAATTTACCTATCTTAAAAATATGTATTAATGTGGTATTATGCAATTCAGTTCAAAAGATAGAATGTACCACATATAGTCGTAGTTGCTCACGTCGTTTCTCTTTATCATGTATGTGGAGCCACTACGTCAAATTGCCATACATGAGGGATGCGGTTGCTCGCATCTCTTACAAGTCATGCATGTGGAGCAACCCGAGTACCGTGCATGCTGGAATTTGTGGTTGCCCTCGTCTCGTACCGATCATGAGTATGGAGCAACCATCTTCTAATTACTACTCATGATCGGGGGTTTGTGGTTGCTCTCGTCTCATACCAATCACGCGTGTGGAGCAACCATCGTCGAATTACCACACGTGATTGGGCTCCTGCAAAATATTAGCGGGACTTTGGTACCCATTTTTGGATGGGTCCTCCCTGATTAGCAGAAAATAATTTATGCACATTTGGTTCAGATATACATCCTAAATCATCCTTTAAAGTCCTATTTAATTTGATTTCTGATTTAGGAATCAAAGTTTGGTGAACCTTAGAGGGAAATGACAATTCAGCGCCGGTGAATGTGTGTCTAGGTTTAGAAGATCTGAAGATTTTCTCCCTAGCCAGTCGCAGAAGGTGTCTTTCAGACTTAATCTGGACCGGGTATTTCAAGTTTGAATACGAGCTTATCGCACTATATGCGTCATCAGATGATGAGTCGTATTGCCTACAAGAATTCACATCATTCACTCTATAATGATGGTGTATAAGCGTGGAAGTTTGCTTGCTTAAGCTTCGAACTTCTTTGCACGCTTTCATTTTAAGAGGAATAGGAGAGGGAAAATCTTGAGCATGTTCGACCTTAATTTTGGAAAATAATGTTGATTTTCTTTTCTCCTTCCTAATCTTCTGTTCCTTGGAAGTATTAAGCTTAAGGCTTTTACTTATCTTTTCAGCTTCAGTCAAAATTGACTTAGAATTACTAATAAAAGCTTTCTCAGGTTTAGGAACAAGGATGTTTTTCTTCACATATTTCGAGGAAGATGTATCTTTTGAAAGATCATTGGAAACAGGTAAAGACGGGGAATTTTTGAAATATAAAATCTCCTCTAAAAGCTTTTTCTTTTCTGCTCGAAAACCTACTCTTTCCGATTCCAGAGTTGCGTTCAATTCTGCAATTTTACTAGCAACCTCCGGAATTTCCCAACTAGAGATAGATTTATTAGAATGTAAATTATTTTCCCCTAAAGACACTAAGTTAGAAGAGGGATTTTCATCTGCCTGACTTCTTTTACCACAAGCGTTCTCTAAAAGTTCAATCTTAGAGGAAAGCATACACCGTTCCTCTAAGATTATCTCATATTTTGATGAGACACGATTTCGCTCATCTTCGCAAGAACGTAATCTTTTAGTCATATCACAGACATTCTTTTCACTAATTTCTAACTTAGTTCCTAAGCTAATGACCTTTGACCTCATGTTAGCCAAATCCTCATTAGCGAAAGCTAGATCTTCCTGTTGCTTAAGCAACACAGAGTAATTATTAGCAAATCTTGCTTCTAATTCCTCAATTTTTCTAGCTTGAGCATCCATAATAATAATTATTTTTTTTTAATTTAAAAATTTAAAATTTGGCTTTTGGAAATTCAGTTCCGAAAAGTTTGGTTTTATCAAAAAGTATAGTGAAGTATCGAAGATAGTAAGTGTCGAAAATTTTTGGTTTGCACCTAATAATTTTGGAATGATTTCGAAAACTTCGGGAAAATTACCAAAACGTTTTCTATAATATGCCAAAAAACGACCTAAGTTGATTGTTGGATACGTGATCGTTGACGCGTATAGTGGATTTGCCTTCAAAAATTGACGAAAAAAGTTTTCTATACCGAAAATTTTGGGCCCGGAAAATTTATTTTGAAAAATTTCGAAAAAGTGTAAAATAGACTATGCCTATTGGACTTAGAAAATTTTTCTCTACCAAATGATGTATAAAAAATTTTCCTCAAAAGTCCCTAGTGAAAAATTTATTTATTTATTTATTTATTTATTTATTTTTGCTACTTAAAGCCTTTTTGGTTCGAGGGGGGGCCGAAAAATTTTGGGTGATCGAAAACCTCTAAGTGTAATTTTTTGAAGAGTGGGTGATCGAGAATTGTGAGACTGTTTTCGATTGAGAACAGTGAAATCTCGGGTGAAGACTTTGACCGAAAATTTTGAAGGTATGATTGGAAATTCGGGTATTTAAAATTTTCGGGTAGGTAGAAATTCGGGTAAGTTCCAAAATCGGGCAAGTCCCAAATTCGAGTAAGTCCCAAATTCGGGTATGTCCCAAAATCGGGTAAGTCCCAAATTCGGATATGTCCCAAAATCGGGCAAGTTCTAATATTCGCCGAGAAGAAAATTCGGGTAGGAGATTTCGGGTAATTATAGTTCTGTCCAAAAATCTTAAAATTCGGGTGTTCTCAGACAGTGATTTTCGCCGAAAATAGGAATTTCGGGTAAAATTCGGGTAGAATTAAAAATTCGCCGAGTTTTAAGAAATTCGGGTGAAATTCGGGTGAAAACAGTTCGAATTTCAGGGAACTGTTGCATTCATCCACCCGAAAATCATCTCTGGGAAAAAAAATGACGAGTTTTCTGCGCGATTTCTACCTGAATCTCACTCAAATCAACTGAAAAATGTTGGGTAAACACTTAAAATCACTCGAAAACAACTTATTTAGCTCTTGAGCTTGTAAAATCAGTAAAATAAGCTCGAAAACTCAAGATCAAGAGCAAAAAAGGTTTCGAACTCAAAGCTATGAAAAAGCCCAAAAATTTCAGAAAAATCGCTCAAATCCGAACGCGTTTGGCTCTGATACCACTTGTTGGTAGCCTTTCTATCCTAACAATCTAACGAATGGACGATTTAACCACGTTTGAATGGGAAGTATTGAATCGAACGTGGGGTGTGTGTGTTCTTGAGAAGTTATGGGGTTCTCTCTCTAAATTTCTCTCTCTAGTTAGAGTTTCACACAAAAACACACTTTATTATGTGTTAGGGTTTTAATATTTATACCACAAGTTGGTATATAATATCTGGGCCCCTAACAAAGCCCAATTACACTAAGCCTATTATAATGATAATCTTTATAAATAAACTACAAAGATAATTCTAATTAATTGAACACAATAAAATAATCCTAACACTAAGAAAATAGAGTATATTTCTTCTCAATAGACAGAGTTGTTCCATTTTTAACATAACAGTATTCATCAACACTAAAATAACGTTATAATTTATATTTTTATTTTTCTTTTCTTTTTAATTTTAAAATTTATTTTTTTATATTTAAAATATTTTATAACATTATAATAATAAAATTAAAATTATAAAAAATAGAGTTAATGGATTAAAGATGTCCATAGGGTGTAAATTGTTAGTTAATTTACAATCAGCAAAATTATAAATTATGGTCACTTAGAATACCGTTTTTCCATTTCGGGTTGTTATATTAAATAATTGTAAAATAAATCTTTAACTTCTTATCTCAAAACAAAGTTGGATCTTTAATTTTCTTGTCTGACAATGAAGACCCAAATTTATTCTGATTGAAATTAGTGATCTATTTTTTTAGTTATCAAATATAGTGACTTTAAGGTAAAAAATTAGTATACTTAGAATTTTAAATTTAACTATCATTTCGGAAAAAAAAAAAAACTCAAATTTATTGCATTTTGAAATTTGTTTCTTTCTAAACACAAATATAATGTTTTACATACTTTGTTAGAAAATAACCTTTTTTTTTCTTGAAAAAGATTGTTTATGACAAAAATATCCTTACACATATAACATATTATTTTATCAACACGTGGGATCAAATTGGTACATACGAATATCATTTAGCCATAATGTGCTATCTATTATGAAATAAGTTAATTATGGATGGTTAAATAATTAAGATGTGGATGTTTTTGGATTATTGATGGATTTGGAAGTATTATATTAAATGATGATAAGATGATAAGATGATGTGTTTAATTGAAGAGTTTGTATTTTAGTGTGAGGTGTATAATTGTAATTAATGTGATTAGTTGTAATAGTGAATTTTTAGTAGTATAAATAGGTGATTAGAGTTCATTGTAAAACACACCAAGTATTGAAATACTTAATCTCTCTCTCTTTATTATTATAAGCTATATTATCATTATAATCTTAATATAAGTATAATTATAATAAAATAATCTTAATATAATATTAATCACAATTAATATTTTTATAACACGTTAGCAGCACGACCGCTCTCCGTCGTCAAGATCAATCTCCGTCGAAGATCTCGTACGAGTTTAGTCGAGGTATGGTAATTTAATTTTTAATTTATACTAATCATATATTAATTGTGATTAATTTAAAAATATATATTATAAAAGTATTATTTAAAGGTTTTATAACTAAACGCCAATACCCGAGTGGTTTCGCGGAATATCGTTCACTACAAGTAACGAGAGGTCCAGGTTTCGATCCTCGTGGTGGCGTGTGGATTTTTTTTATTTATGCATGTACACAACACAAGCCCACGAGGTCTTGCGGTAATCCCAACCTCAGTAGCGGCATATTATTAATTTTTCTTTAATAAAAAAATATGTCGTTTTATACAAAGACGGATCTTCTACTCCTTACATTATTTACGGTGATCCTTTCCGCTATGTGGATAATATTTTTACCAATGTTTTTAAAATATAATTATTAATTGTAATTTCTTTAATATTATAATTACTGAAATATATTTTATTTTGAAGGATGTCGCTATGTCCGATGTTTGATCTTTTGCTTATGATTATTATTACGGCGACACTGATCTGGATGTGGATATCATTTTTTATAAGAACTTTTACAAAAGAAGATTTAAAAGAAGATTAATTATAAGTTTTTCTTTTTTAATATTATGTAATGTTTTAATAATATGTTTTGTATTTTATTATAGTAATATGTCGAACTTGGCGAGCCTTAAGTTTGTTGCACTCGATATCACTGGAAAAAATTATTTACCTTGGGTACTAGATGCTGAAATCCATTTGAAAGCAAAAGGTTTAGGTGACACCATTGATCCCACGAAAACCACAACTGAACAAGACAAAGCGAAAGGTATGATTTTTCTTCGCCACCACATTCACGAAAATCTGAAAGTTGAATACTTAACAGAAAAGAATCCAGTTGAGTTGTGGAAAAACCTGAAAGAACGATATGGCCACTTGACAACTGTTATTCTCCCCAATGCAAAGTACGAATGGCTGAATTTACGATTGCAGGATTTTACGTCGGTAAGTGAATATAATTCTGTCGTTTATAGAGTTACTTCCACGTTGAAATTATGTGGAGAGACAATTACTGATAACAATATGCTGGAGAAAACATTCACCACATTTCATCCACAGAATATGATATTACAACAGCAATATCGAGAGAGAAAATTTAAAAAGTATTCAGATCTAATTTCTTGCTTACTTTTGGCTGAGCAAAATAATGAATTGCTGGTGAAAAATCACGAATCCCGAACGACTGGTTCTACTGCACTCCCTGAAGCGAATGCAGTCAAAATTAATAATGACAACAGTCGAGGTAATGATCGTGGACGTGGTCGTGGTGGATATCGCGGCCGTGGACGTAGTCGTGGACGTAGTCGTGGTCAAGGTCGTGGTCAAGGCCGTGGTCGTGGCCGAGGATATTATGGTGGTGGTTATCAATATTTCCGTGGTGGTTATCAATATTTCCGTGGTGGTTATCATAATTATCGTGGCGGTCATCAAAATATTCCCCAGAAGAGGAAAAGTTTTGATAATAAAGATGAGAAGAGGCAAACTGAACAAAAGAATAATGATGAAAAATGTTATCGTTGCGGTGGTTCTGGCCACTGGTCGCGTAATTGTCGTACGCCCAAACATCTTGTTGAGCTATATCAGGAATCTCAAAAGGGCAAAGGAAAGAAAATCGAAATAAATTTTGTTCAGGGTGAATTCGCCTCTACTCAAAGAAATTTATTAAGCTTTAAAGCTATTCGACATAACGGATATCATATTGAGACTGCAGAAAAAGGAGATATTGAATATTTGCATATTACAAAAGTGATATCGAATGACAAAAGAATTGTGGAAATATTACCATCTTTTGACTCTGGGTTATATTACACATATCTTAAAACAATTGAATCACATGCTATCGTAAACCAGAAGTTTACTAATGATAATACATTTGTTGTTTGGCATGACCGGTTGGGCCATCCCGGTTCAATTATGATGCGGAGAATAATTCAAAATTCACGTGGACATTTAATGAAGAACCAGAAGATTCTTCAATCGAATGAATTATCATGTGCTGCTTGCTCTAAAGGGAAGTTGATTATTCGTACATCACCAATAAAAATAAAGAATGAATCTATAAGATTTTTGTAACATATACAAGGTGATATTTGTGGATCGATACATCCATCGTGTGGACCATTTAGATATTTCATGGTATTGATTGATGCATCAACTAGATGGTCTCATGTATGTTTGTTATCAACGCGGAATGTAGCTTTTGCGAGATTGCTTGCTCAGTTGATTCGATTAAGAGCACATTTTTCGGATTATCCAATAAAGAAAATACGCCTTGATAATGCTGGTGAATTTACTTCCAAGGCATTTAATGAATATTGCATGTCTATTGGAATTGATGTTGAGCACCCCGTGCCACATGTCCATACGCAAAACGGTCTTGCAGAATCGTTGATTAAAAGGTTGCAATTAATTGCAAGACCATTATTAATGAAGTCGAAACTTCCCTCATCTTGTTGGGGACATGCTATATTACATGCAGCGGCACTAATCCGCATCAGGCCAACAAGTTATAACGATATCTCCCCGATACAAATGGTTTATGGTCAGGAACCAAATATTTCCCATCTGAGAATTTTTGGATGTGCGGTATATGTTCCAATTGCTCCACCACAACGCACGAAGATGGGACCTCAAAGGAGGTTGGGAATATATGTCGGATTTGAATCTCCATCGATAATAAAATATTTAGAACCTCTAACTGGAGATTTATTTACGGCTAGATTTGCCGATTGTCATTTCGATGAATCGAATTTTCCGATATTAGGGGGAGAAAAGAAACAGCTGGAAATGAGTATTAGTTGGAATGAATTATCGCTAAATCATTATGATCCTCGAACGAAAGAATGTGAACTAGAAGTTCAAAAGATAATTCATTTACAAGGATTAGCTAATCAACTGCCAGATAGCTTTACTGACCTTAAAAGAGTGACTAAGTCACATATACCAGCTGTTAATGCTCCTGCAAAAGTTGATGTTCCTGGAGAACATATAATGATCGAGCCTAAGCCACAACTAAAACGTGGTAGGCCCTCGGGTTCCAAAGATAAAAATCCTCGAAAAAAAAAGGAGCAAATAATAAGAATGGTCCAGTCGAGGATTTATCGACTCTAGAAGAGTCAATGGGCATTAATGATTATGATAATGGAAATCAGGTACCTGAAAATTTTTAGAATAATGATAATGAAGAGATCTCGATAAATTATGCCCAAAATGGAATTAGATGGAACCAAGAAAAAGTCAACGTTGACAATAAATTCTCATTTAACGTAGCGCTACATGAAATGAATGAGATAAATGAGAATGAGGATCATGAACCAGGGTCTGTAAAAGAATGCAGACAAAGAAATGATTGGCCAAAATGGAAAGATGCAATCGAGGCAGAATTAAAATCACTTGAGAAACGAAAAGTTTTCGGACCTATAGTCCGCATACCAGAAAATGTAAAGCCGGTTGGATATAAATGGGTTTTCATTAGAAAGAGAAATGAAAACGGTGAAATTGTGAGATACAAAGCACGGCTTGTTGCACAAGGCTTTTCACAACGACCTGATATTGATTATGAGGAGACGTATTCTCCTGTGGTGGATGCAACTACTTTTCATTATTTAATTAGTCTGGCAGTACGTGAAGGACTCGATATGCGTCTAATGGATGTTGTCACCGCTTATTTATATGGATAACTTGACAGTGACATATATATGAGACTTCCCGAGGGATTTCAGTTGCCTGAAAATTCAGGGCCCCGAAATGAGTACTCAATCAAGCTAAATAAATCGCTTTATGGATTAAAGCAATCTGGGCGTATGTGGTATAATCGCCTAAGTGAATATTTATCGAAAGAGGGGTATAAAAATGATCAAACATGCCCATGCATATTTATGAAAAGATCTGGAAATGAATTTGTCATCATTTCAGTTTATGTTGATGATATTAACATAATTGGAACTCCTGAAGAGTTATCAAAAGCCGTTAATTGTTTGAAAAAGAAGTTTGAAATGAAAGATCTCGGTAAAACGAAATTTTGTCTTGGACTCCAAATCGAATATTTAAAGAATGGAATATCCGTTCATCAAGAGACTTATACGAAAAAGGTATTGAAAAGATTTTATATGGATAAAGCTCATCCATTGGATACTCCAATGATTGTTCGACCTTTAGATGTGAATAAAGATCCGTTTAGACCTTGCGATAATAATGAAGAACTACTTGGTCCTGAAGTACCATATCTCAGTGCTATTGGAGCCCTAATGTATTTAACGAGTCATACGCGACCTGATATAGCATTCGCTATGAATCTATTGGCGAGATATAGTTCATCACCAACTCGTAGACATTGGAATGGAATTAAGCGGATTTTTCGATACCTTCAAGGAACAACTGATATGGGATTGTTCTATTCTAATAAATCAAAAGCAGATTTGATTGGGTATGCAGATGCTGGTTTTCTATCCGACCCACATAATGCTCGATCGCAAACGGGCTATTTATTTACGCATGGCGGAACCGCTATTTCATGGCGGTCAGTTAAACAAAGTTTAACGGCTACTTCATCTAATCATGCGGAAATTCTAGCTATTCATGAAGCTAGCCGAGAATGTGTTTGGTTGCGATCGATAATTGAGCATATACAACAAACTTGTGGGTTATTATCGGAAAAGTTACTTCCGACGATTTTATATGAAGATAATGATGCATGCATTACCCAATTAAAGGAAGGATATATTAAGGGAGATAGAACAAAACATATTTCACCAAAATTTTTCTTTACACATGATTTAGAGAAAAATGGTGATATTGATGTACAACAAGTGCGATCAAGTGAAAATCTTGCAGATTTATTCACGAAAGCACTTCCCCCAATAATTTTCAAAAGATTGGTATATTCAATTGGAGTTCGAAGACTTCGAGATTTGGAATGATGTTATCATCAGGGGGAGTAAATACGCGTTGCACTCTTTTTCCCTTCACTGAGGTTTTTCCCATGTGGTTTTCCCAGTAAGATTTTTAATGAGGCAACAATCGAAAGCGTATCTAAAAGAATCATGTACTCTTTTTCCTTCATTAGGTTTTTATCCCATTGAGTTTTTCCAAATAAGGTTTTAACGAGGCATATTCTTTGAAAAACATCCAAGGGGGAGTATTATGAAATAAGTTAATTATGGATGGTTAAATAATTAAGATGTGGATGTTTTTGGATTATTGATGGATTTGGAAGTATTATATTAAATGATGATAAGATGATAAGATGAGGTGTTTAATTGAAGAGTTTGTATTTTAGTGTGAGGTGTATAATTGTAATTAATGTGATTAGTTGTAATAGTGAATTTTTAGTAGTATAAATAGGTGATTAGAGTTCATTGTAAAACACACCAAGTATTGAAATACTTAATCTCTCTCTCTTTATTATTATAAGCTATATTATCATTATAATCTTAATATAAGTATAATTATAATAAAATAATCTTAATATAATATTAATCACAATTAATATTTTTATAACACTATCTATATACTAATTACTACCATTTTTAGTTAATGAGTATCATTTATCCATGCACATACCTTGGCTATCATAATTTAGTTTTGGCTAGGTAAGTAATAAGAGTATCAATCATCAATCGAATATAAGGTTTGTGGACTAAATCACAAATTCATGAAAGATTAGGGTCCAAATTCGTGGAGGATGGAGGTCTACGGGCCCCACAAGTTTCAATAGACAATTATTATTCAAGAAAAAGAAATATCCCCAAGCGTACAATTTAGTGACACGTAATTAGACACATGTCTGTCACGTGGGCCCCCACAGTACAGATATATATATGTATATATCCTTCCAAAGGTTGTTTTGTTCTGTTTGATTGAGGACAGATGAGATGAGATGCCCGAGAGCTTCCTTCCTTCGATCGATCGTTTTTTCTTTGTTTTGCTTAGAGAATAAATAATAAAAAACACTCTTCTTTAAGAGCCGATGAATCACTTGCCAGCAGCACTGTTTTAATTTAGCACGGTAAGCAACTTACCTTACCTTACCTTCCTTCCCCTTTTTGCAATGCATGATTGAGTATTATTAGTTTAATGGTCTTTCTTTCTTTACGCCCTTTTATTATTGGGCATTTATTAATTGCGTTGATTTTTGTGTGTGTGTAATAAATTATTTTCCAAGCACTGACTTCTGATTGTCCCCAAACAAGCTGAGGTGCCCCTTTGCTCTAGAGTTTCTTTTTCGATGGGGGTCTCATCTTAAGGGTGGGTGACGTGTTGATGATCAAAGGTTAGATTTTTAACACTTGGAGGTTAAGATGAAGTCTGTTTTAAATTAAAGAGTGGGTCATCACATTTTTCTTTACCCTTTTTTTCTTTTTATCTTTTCTTTTCTTCCATGTATTCTGTCTGGGATTCATGTTTAGCTCGGAGATCGTCCAACGTATGTGACTTGTGAAGCTCTTTTGATTGATTCTCTCGTAAGTTTTTTCGATGTAAAAGTAAGAATCACTTGTGATTATGAGTTCCTGCAAGAATGAATATAAGAACAAAGGTTGAAAGAAAATGACTTTAGTTTGTTTGATTTTCTTGCATTTAGCTAAAGCTATGATATGGAGTGATTAGGTTGGTTGGTTAGTATTGATTCATTCCTTATTCTCATTCATGTCACTGATTCTTTTGTGCTAGATTCTGTTCCCTTATTCATTTTTTTCTTGATTAGGTACTAATTCGGCAAATGGCAGCTGTGTGGCTGTTACAACAAAGAGCTGCTGCCTGAAACTCTCTTTTTCCTTTTCTTTTTTTTTTCTTTTTTTTTTCTTTTTTCTTTTCTTTTCTTCTTTTGATGGGAGAAATAATTTCACAAATTTCGAATCTGATCACTAGTGAGGAGACGAAAATTTCTTGAACTTGTTCGGATATTTCCTGCGTTTTTTTTCACGAGCTCGTCGCATCGTCGTCGGACGCAAGAGGAAGAAGAACGAGTCTGTTGACCAAGCTGCCTTTGCCTCCTCAAGCGACCCAACTCGAAGAAGATCAAGAGGCTAACAAATCGGACGACGGCGCGGCGAATTTGATCATGAAGCCCGCTTTGACGGCTAAACCCAAGACCACCACCGTCGATGACCTCGTTTTCATTGAAGATGATGGGGACTCTAGGGTAGCGCCTAAAAGGACATATTCGGCTTCACTTGTCGAAGTTTCCCAAGGGAGCAATGCCGTGAGAACTAGCTCTCAGCCGCTCTGGGGAATGACGTCTGTTCGTGGACGGAGGGCCGAGATGGAAGATTATGCGGTGGCTATACCGCAGTTTCTAAAGATTCCTTCTTTGATGCTTATGGACGGCGAGCTTTATCAAGATTTAACGGCACATTTGTTCGCAGTTTATGATGGCCACGGAGGCTTTCAGGTGATGATTCTAATGCTTATTTCCCATTATTTTAAAGGTTTAACTACTTCCTAGTGGTGCCACTTTCAGGACACTCAAACTTAAGATGCTACAATCTTAAGGACGCTTACTTTGAAAATTGAGAGTTCTTAAATTGCTTCAATTTTGGAAGTTAGTGTGTCCCCGAAATGCAATTTCGTAAGTTGGATGTCCTGAAACTGCCGTGTGAAATTTATTCCCGCGTAGAATTTATTCGGCATGTAAGTAGGGTTGTGCAATACCCCATATAACTTATAGGATGAAAAAAAAGTAGTTAATGCTTGCTGCCTTATTATATATGTTGAGAGAAGCCATTTTTTCGAGCATAGGTTGCTGATTATTGCAGAGAACACCTCCACGTGGCTTTAGCCGAGGAGATTGAGCAAAATGCTCATATAGAAAGGAGCAGCTTGAAAGAACTGTGGCAGAAGGTGTTCTTGAAATGTTTCCAGAGAATGGACGACGAAGTCGGAGGATTCGAAAGGACTGTTGACGGAGACGTCTCTCAGAATCCTCCGATTGCCCCCGATTCTGTGGGGTCCACTGCCGTCGTGGTTATCGTCTGTTCAACGCATATAATCGTAGCGAATTGCGGCGATTCGTGGGCTGTCCTAAACCACGGGAAAGTGCCCATGCCTTTGTCCGTAGATCATAAAGTAGGTATCGAATTCATCGTCATTTTTAATATAAGCGTGAGACGTCGTCTGGACGCTGAATAAAAAATTTCCCCTTCTCTTTTTTTTTTCTCATCGCCATTGCACAGCCAAATAGAGAGGACGAATACGAACGTATCGAAGCTGCGGGAGGCCGAATCATAAACTGGGACGGATGCCGTGTTTCCGGCATTCTTGCAGTCTCAAGATCCATCGGTACGTCGACTTCGACCGACCTGAAAAAATCTATTTGCTTTCACTGGAGAAATTTCGAGTTATTATAAATCTGTTCATTTTTTTTTTTACATAAATTATATGCAATATTTTTTTTATTTACCAGGCGACAGATTACTGAGGCCCTACGTAATCGCTGACCCAGAAGTAATGTTCGTCCCTCGAACGAAGCAAGACGAGTGCCTCATTATCGCGAGCGACGGTCTGTGGGACGTAATGACTCAAGAGGAGGCGTGCGACTTGGCGTGAAGGCGGATATTGGTATGGCACAAAAAGTACGGAACTACTAACAACCCTTCTACGGTGGCGAGAGGAATAGCTGAGATGGATCCGGCCTCGCAAGATGCGTCGGATTACCTCTCGAGGGTCGCTTTCCAAAGGGGAAGCCTAGACAACATATCCGTTATAGTCGTCGACTTGAAGGCGCAGAGGAAGTTCAAAAAGAAGATCTAATGTGACAAATAAATAATCTGAAAGCCCCCTTTGTATTTGCTTCGTTGGCTTCGAAACAAAGTTCCGTGTCTCTTTTTAACTATGACCGACCGCACGCACGCACGTACGGCAGGGGTGATGTATCTACCTATGTTTTAACTTCAGATTTATTGCATAAGCTTCGCATTCGACATATAAAATAAAACCTCGTCTATTACACACATAATTACAAGCAGCAGCAGCCAAAGTTACGAGAGAAACAAGTACGAACGACACAGTCTTTGCCCGAATCTCACAATTGCCGAGAGGCTTAACCATCATATAAAGACGATGCGCAAATAGCGCCATCAGCTCAAACTCCTAAATCATAACAATATATACTATCTCCGACGAAATTGCTTTACATGACGTTCGATCGTCTCTGCAATAAGAGCGTCGAATATATTGCTTAAATTACCTCATAGAATACATGCTGTGACGATACTTGACAAGGAACAACTCGAAACGGGGGCAAGCGTCATCTTTCCACAGTAGCAAAATACCAGAACTTTGTATTAAATCACGGGCTAGCACGAACGAATTTAAATCCACCTATGGAGAGAAGAGAAGCGCATGGAAATCGTCAGATTCTCACGACAACACATATGAACAGAATATTCCGTTTTCAAAACGTGCACCAGAAAGTGTAAGAACATATTAAAACTCGATAAGGGATTTACAAAACAATTAATAATAATAATAATAATAATAATAATAATAATAATAATAATAATCATCATCATCAACATCATCATCATCATCATGAAGAAGAAGAAGCATATGCACAAGCACTCAACCTTATCTAGAATGTGGCTAATGGAGGGCCAGCGCTGGTGAAGTACACCGAGAGATCAACGTCGAGATCGTCGTACTTGGTGATAAAGGGATGACTCTGAATTCCATTACAACACATCAGACCGAATTTTTTAACAGGATTTTTCCAATAAAGTGAACGATAATTAAAGAAAAAAAAAAGGAACTAAAAGCAGTACCATAAGCTCATTAGCCGAGAGCCGTTCTTTAGGATCCTTTTGCACACTGAGAAGTCAATCCAAGGAGAGAACTTAATCAGATTAAATGCTAGAAAATGTATTTAACTGAAAATCTTAAAGAAATAAACAGTTAAATAAAAATTAGGGAGTAAATATTGAATTTGCATTAAGAAAAATAGTGCCAGCTAGTGTCATGTCATTATGATAATATTGAACTAAGACTGTTCGTATATGAACACAAAAGCTCATGAACAGCTTATTTATCAAACTCAAGAAGTTAACAACGTACCAGGCAGAAATAAAGGAACAGAACTCCTGAGAAAATAGATCGGAAGGTGCTTGAGGTGCTGGTTTAACGACAATGGTTTCCATCAGCTCGAACACGTTTACCCATCCTTCGGGCTGTGGTGAGGAGTATGGAAACTGTCCCACGGCACACTCAAGCAGAACCAAACCGAGGCTCCATATGTCGCTTTTATAACCATGGCTACCTCCAGTGATTCTCTCGGGCTGGGAGCACAACAATAAAAAAAGTAAATAAAAAAAATAAAAATATTAGAAATCCAAAATAAATTATTGAAAAAACAGCCCTAGTGCAGCAAAAATGTTTCCAGTGATTCATTTGGGGTACAAAAAATTTACATATAAAACCTAAATCAGAGAACGCTAAAAGGAAATGATATATACGAATTAATCACTGAAAATATTTCAAAAAACTTCCAAGAAAATGGCCCATTCCTAATGGCTCCACCACTGACTGAGAATATCTTACTCACCAAGCATATGCTGCTGAATGCGGATGAACGTAGGTCAAAACAGGGAAAAAAACAGTTTATATGTGTTGATACTCACAGACATGTAATTGTAAGTGCCAACAAAGGTATTAGCTTGGCCAGATGTGTTCGCCAGAATCGTACTGACACCAAAGTCGGTGATCTTGACATCACCTCTGTGGTTTATTAGTAAATTTGACGGTTTCAAATCGCGGTGAATGATGTGTTTTTCATGATGAAGGTACCACAAGCCTTTTAGTACCTATAAACAGTTTCATAATGATCAAGGTTTTAGTACATCTCTTCAGTGGTTAACGCAAAACCTTCACTGTGTGTGCATCACCTCACCTGTTTACAGATAGCAGCAAGATAAGGTTCTGGAATCTTATTAACCTTCTTCAGGAAATCTGCTAGGGATCCACCGTCCATATATTCCAGTATAATGGAGATTGCACCGTTGTCATAGAAAGATTGATAACAAACTACGACGTAGGGGCATTGAGAGGATTGATTTATTTTCAGCTCTTGTGCGATATTCTTGCGTGCAGACTCTTCAATATTCATTTGGATGACCTGAAATTAATAGCGAAACAAAATATTGCAAGTGAAACACTTGTTAAAGCAGCAACGTATGACATGCCCATTGCCCATAGAAGGCCAGCCCAGATTCACACTAATCTCATCTGTTAAAATCAACATACGTAAAAACATATATATTGGAACACAAACACAACGGAACAATAGTCCAAGTTATTCATTTTATTTTAAACATTTGATACAAGTGTCCACCGAATTAAGCCTAATGTAGTTAGAAGAATCTTGATGCCAGTGACCTGCTTAATCTATATACGGCTTGAAAATTTAACTTTCTTAAATTATTGCCGAATGTCTGTCTCATCTGAAAAACATGATGATCGAAACATAGGTCTTTGGTTTAAACTTAACAAGCCTTTTGAAGGGGAGGCAGCCTCCCTTATTTTATTTTTTTCCATAAATGGATTACAATGACAATTCAAATGCTCTCTAGCGTAAAAGCTTGAATGTTGGGGCAATTTTTCAAATACCTTGAGAGCGAAAAACTGCCCAGTCCATTTATGCTGCACCAAGCGCACGATGCCACCATTTCCCTTACCAATTACTCGGACAGCGTCGAAGTCAGCTAAGCTCAACTGGTTATCAGATGGCTGTATCAATGCTGGCTGAGAAACATAATCGGCAAGAGATACATAAGTTTTCCATCATTTCCCAAGCCAAAACTACTCTACCTTCTAAATGATTAACTGAAGGAAAAACTAACAAGACAACATAAGTTCGGTCTGTAAGTAAATCGTCGAAATTGACAAGAATTGTACGGTCATACATACAGTTTCAACTTCATCTTGGGACACAATTCGAACGCCGTCTTTGTTAACCAATAGATCGCCATCCATAAAGGTCCCTGATTCCGTCCTGCACAATCATAACACAAATTACCCAACTCAAATTCCACCCACCAAAAAAAAAAAAGAAAATAATTTGAAAAAAAAATAAAACGATTGGAAAACAATTACAGAAAATTGGAGAGAGAGCTTTCATCGGGAGGCGGCAAATCGAGCGTCAGGTTACGCGCCAATGCCCCTTTCTTCATATCCCTCTAGAATGTTTTTATGGGTTTGGACGAGCGTCGAAAGAGAAGAAACCTGCGTGTACCTAGACGCAAAAGGTTTGAGACATACGAGAATTAGGCAAAACCATAGTATACGCTTCTTCGTGTGAGATTGATCCCTTTTTTTTTTTTTCTTCGAAGAAAATGCGCCGAAAGAGAGCAGCGAGTGTGATAACACTACTACAATAATGTGATGTTGATCTGTGTGTGTTGTGGTATGTTAGAGAGAGAGAGAGGAAGATGCCAAGACACTTCTCAGCTTAACTGACTTTTCTTTAGTTACTTTTTTCTCTTACATAATAAACAGTTGTTTATTGTTTGATTTACTTGACTAGCCCGCCACTTATATCGGAAAAGTCCTTTATATCCTTTGATTTGAGGACAACCTAGTTGATTAAATCAATTATTTTATTTTATTTTATTTTAAAATTAGTATTTGGACATTTTAGAACACGATTCTGAGTAAAAATTTCGTATGTATGTCTATATATATTTATATATAAAATTTCGTATGTATGTCTACGAAGACGCTAAACTGATTTTTATTGTCGAAGTTAGCGTTAGACGCTATGTCCTTAAAACGATATTATCCCGTTCACGATGCTTACGGAATACGACAATCGTTTTTCAAGATAAAACACAATCGTCTTGTAATATGATAACTCTAAATTTCGAAATGAACGAGCTTATTCGATGTTTTTCGGACTCTCATACGAATTCGAAATATAAAATATATTCAGAGAATTTGATGGGATGATAAAAATGAAGAATGAAAAGTGTTGACTAATCACAACTAATCACAACCTTTCACTTTTTAAGATGATGTAACTATATTCCTTCATTGTTGGTTCTAAACAGAGTATAACTCATTTTCCTCGCCGTTTTGAAGGATGATTCAACTTTGATCCTTCACTGTTTCAAGCTATATCGTGCAAATATATTGACATCCCCCACCGACTAACCTAAATTCGAGACACCCAACCTTTTGTATCTTTATTAAACCTACCCTAGGCCAGCTACCCACATTTTCCCTAACGTTTCTCTTTCTGTCTTCCTTTTGTTGCAGGAGCTGTGAAAGCTGTATAATAGGAGGGCGTAAGACTGAGGTACGCTCGTATCTTGGACGACATTGCGGGTTTGTTTAACCGCGAGCGCCTCATCCCCACCGTGAACCGTGCTGCCCCGCGTCCCACCTCCACCGCGCCACCTCAATCTGCCTCAGCCCCGCCGTGAACCGCGACCGCCTCAGCCCCACCGTGACCCGTGCTGCCCCGCGACCCACCCCCGCCGTGCTACCGCTCTCTGCCTCAGCCCTGCCATGATCCCGCGCCGTCAGCCCTCTGCCGTTGAGCTCGGTCTTGCCTGGATCTCCCGTAGTTGCCCCGATTTTAGGTACAATGCGATATTTTTGTAACATTAATTAGTGATTTCATAGATTTTTGTTTGGATTTTGACTTTTTGTCGCTCAATGTAGGATGTATACGAACGAATTTTATGGTCCGATGGATCGGTCGTAGTTGATATTTAAGGATAGTCATCGTCGTAACGATATGCTATCTAATATGGATGATGCTTTAGACACTCCGTTGACCGTGAGGGGTTTGTAAGGCGTAGTATGGGGTAAGACTTTACGACTGGTGCTTGCATGGTCGTGTTTTGGAAACGTTGGATACGATGTCGTTGTATGTCGTCTACAGTTGTGGATTTCAGAAAATTGATCTAAACTTAATTACGATGCTAGTATAGAAAGGTGGAGAAAAGAGACGCACACATTCCACTTATCGGTGGGGGAGGCTACGATTACTTTAGAGGACGTCGGTGTTCTGTGACCGCTCTCCGTAGATGGTATTTCCGTTTGCGGTATTATACCCCGCAAAATGAAGGAGCAATGGCTCGATTAGTGCGAGGTGTTGACTGGTTACAAACCTCCAGAAGGTGCGTACCAGGGGCCCAGGGCACTAAATTGTCTTTGAGGAAATTTGCAGACTGGTTAGAAGCTAATCCGATCGACGACGAGAGAACCGAGCATGAGGTAGAACAGCACGCACATGCATATGCACTCTTACTCAATGGAGCGGTGATGTTTCCCGATTCCAGCGGAGGTAGTACGACGATGACGTATCTTCCGCTGCTCGAGAACATCGACGAGGTGCACTTACAGCTGGGGTAGTTCCGTTCTAGCATTTCTATATAGCGAGCTGTGTACACCGTGTCAGCAGCAGAAGATGAATATTGGTGGAGCTCTGCGTTTGAATTTTTTTGTGAAGATTAATCCTATTTTTTTATTTTTACTGTGCAAATAAATTGACTGACTTGTAGAATTTTTTGTAAAGGTATAGGCATGGATGCGTATATTACCCGTGCAATTCATTGTTGTTCAGCCTCGAGTGGAGATGTTACCCATCATCATCGATGGAATTGAGTTGTCCATTCCGCCCCACGTTGCAAGTTATTGTTGAGCTATTTATTTAGTTTTGTGAATTTGATGGATTCTTCATATTTAAATTTTCGTTTCAAATAATCATGTTTCAAATAATCATGTATATCTTATTCAGGTGGAATGTGTTGTTGAATCACACGCCCTCGATCAATTCTAATTTGCGTGCGATAGGGGAGTCGCTCAATGGCATGACGATGGAGCAGTTTGTGTGGATTCCGTATGATTATCAGACACCAGAGATTATGGCACTGAGACTTGAATGTCGACCACCTTGTTGCCGTTCGTCGTGTCCGCTCATATGTTATAACATCGTTGAGCCTGACCGCGTGGTCCAACAGTTCGGAATGGTTCAGTCCGTCCCCCGGGATCCAGAGTTCTTAAATGTTGATCTACATCAATTCAATATTCGCAATATGATAGGAAGCGATTGAAAATCACAACACGTCAAATATGAAGCCTTTAGGTTGTCTCGATACGAGAGGATTGTTGATGCGATGGAGATAGGTGATGGAATGCAGTGCACCCTAAATTATTTTGTAAGGTACTGATCCATCACCCGTCGTTACATATCTCCATCGACAATTCACTTGCATCGACAATACCACGTGGCGTAGACAAAAATGATGCACACCGATGGGTGGACTAAATGCTTGAAGGTCTCTTACTGCAGCAAGTATATCTGCATTGTAGATTGTAAGTAACAAAATCTACAAACAATGAAAATAAAAAGAAATAAAGCCAAATATCTGAACGACGATCTGATAAGAAGCATACCCGTTGATGCTCTAGTACATCGACATTTAGTAAATTCAAGAATCATCTCCAAGATTGTAGGCTTTCATTTGTAACGATGACAAAAGCAAGTGGAAAAATATGTTGATTTGCATCGAGTGCTGATGCAATCAATATTTTGTGTCGTACTTTGAATATAAATGCGTATCGTCAACACACAAAACCTTACGGCAGTGCTTAAAGCCATCAATAAAAGGTTTGAATGCCCCGAAAATATAGCTCAATTTCTTTACTCCCATTGTATCTGTTGGAAGATTCAACCACTTTACGACCGTCTTGGGGTTGTAACGTTGCAATGCTTTCATGAAGATGGGAAGCTGTTGGACTGAACTTTTCAGAGCGCCATAAACATTTTCTTTCACTCTTTTAAGTCCATGTCATGCTTGAATGTATGGGATGTTGTACCTAAATGTATCCTTCACGAGCTGCAGGACGTTTTTGGGTAGATACTGATAGTCGGTCTTCACTATGCCGATTAACATTCGTGCAATCGTGTTTCACGAAATCTTACGATGTGTGCTCGCCAACTCAGTCATGTAGCATGTGTGTGGTCATCCATATCTCATTATCTTCCAAAAATCTTTTTTCGGTTTGAAGCAAGCTCGTAATCTCCAATGGCAGTCGTCGCTATGATGACATTTCACGATCCATGCGCTTTTTTACTTTCAAGAACGTGTTACTCACGCCTAACAACCCTCAAAGAGTAATCGGTAACAACATTTTTCAAATGATCTTTGCCATTAAAAGTCATACCTACGGCAAAATCGAGATTGTCCCTATCGTAAAAATACTCACTACCCTCGTCAACTTTTGGGGGTACCATTTGATTTGTGGAATGAAATGGCAATAGTTGATAAAAGCGCTCGGGTATCATCTTCCTGTATTGGCGTGTCAGTCGTCCGACCATCGTCATTATCTTCGTCTTCTGTGGGATCTGGAAATCATCTAGTGCACCTCCCTCGTCATCGGCTTAAGAATCGCTTACGTCATTGTTGTGCTCGGCTTCATGCACGATCTCAGGCTGCACCATTGTCAAAATATTAGGAATACCCCGACTACTCGAAGGCATGTCTTCATGAGGAGCGTGGAATGTAATGTTACTCAAGCCTTGAGTAACGCCTGAGATGTTAGGAAATGAGTGAGTTGGCACGATACTTGTGTATTCGTCGGGGGCCTCTTCATTAAGATCGAAACGGACGTTCTCATTTGCCTCAACAAAGAACTCAATATAATCTAGTTCGGCGTCACAATCCAAGAAGTATGCGAGCTCGGCGTCGCAGAAAATTCGTAAGAGCTTCTGATACAGACGAGAATGTTGATAGTATTCATTCTTCACACGAACTGTTAAAGAAAACAAAGTATTGTCGACGGAAGTCATTTCGTACAACATGCCCAAAAAATGACGAAAATTGGTATCGCGGCGAATTCGTCGAAAACTAATGGATTGAACACTATATCGAACGGTGTTTGATTCATATATGATTTCACCGCCAAAAAAGACAACCACTTGAATTTTGACAACATCATATTAAGTTGTTTTAATAGTTTACGAACTTATGAAAAAATAAGAAGAAAAACTTAAAAAATGGAATTTGTCGTGCTTAAAAAACGCGACATCGCATCTAATACCCGCGACGATCAGCTTTATTGCAGAAAACGTGTGGATGAATTGTCATGTCAAGTGCAGAAAACACGTGTATGAAAGGTCATTTTCGTTCAGATATTCGCCGCATCCAGTAGACGCGGATGCGACGCCCGTTCATTAACAGCGCAACCCAGAAAAAATGGGATACGACGATCGAAAAAAGTCCAGCCCAGTTTTCAAATTCGCCGCGGGTAATAATAAACCCGACACGGCATTTAATAGACGTGAAATGTCCTATTTTGTTAAACTTTTCCATAATAAGCCTATTTTATTAATAGAGAAAAAAAGCTTATTTAATTAAAAGAAAACTTGATTCGATTTGTGCATAAATAATTAATTTGAAATGTGTAAAAATATGTTGAAAGTATTAAATAAAAGACTTCATTAGTATAATATTTAGTAGTTATAATATTTATTATTTTACCTAATTTTAAAATTTTGGTCAAGTCATTTAACCCATCAAAATGAGACTCGTGGTGACTGCGAAGTCATACAAGTTGGACGTGATTGAAATATAATATTCTCTAACTTTCTTTATCTCGTGAGCAGATAAAAAAAACGAAAAAACACAAATAACGTTTTACATATCAGCAATCAACTATTCTATAATACAAGAAATATTATTACCTATGAGGTAGTAAAGAGTACTTCTGTGTCCAGATATCTCGACGTAGAGAGATCTTAACAGATAAATACAGCCACCACATAGAGAAGACTACAACACACACACATAGCAATTCACTTCACACTTTAAGATTTAAACAAAATCCATATAGAAAACCTCCTCGTATGTTTGTTTATCTACAAACTGCTTGCCTTGCACACATACACATATATAAGAAAACCATGGATGTCTTCAAAATTTTATTCAGGATCCACAAAGTTGAAAGAATACTTTGACAGTAACTGAGGAACTCCAGATATTATAGGCCCATAAACCTATGAAACAAGAAACTATTTGGAACAAGAATTTATAAAAAAAGAAACCCCAAGAAATCATAATTGAACTTATTATGTTCATACCTCTTCATTGTCGTGAAGTTGGCACAACGGAACGGCAAGAAGTCTGAAGTTTTTGGGCACAATAAATCTCCTACTTGCTGGGAGCTTGATGAGGAAGACTTTATTGCACTCCTGTAAGGGGCATACGTTAACTTCAATTCGAGACAAGCAAATGTTTCATCGAAAAATGAAATCTCAAACAACCTTAGGCTGCTTATTGCTTGGTGGTAGGTATGGACGAAGCAGAGTTTCAAAGTCATGCTTCCACCACATTCCCAAACATTCTGCAACCTGGAAAGTTGGGATACGAATGTGGATAATTGTACTAGAAGCAAAATAGTTTTTTTAGCATTTATTTTATGCAGCGCTGTCGTTATGCTAACCTCCCACTCGGGTCCGCATCTGTTGTCACCCGCAGATAAGGTACTCTCGAGCTTTCTTTTCAAGCATTCTATGGCTGAATATAATCGTAAGAGAAAACATATTCTTCATATCTAAAATATGCTGGATTGGTCATAAAGAGTATTACATGCTACTATGATGGCTTACCAGATTCACCCGGTCGTAGCCGTCCCCCAGGGAGCTTATAAATGGAGTTTTGCACTTGAAGCAACAAGAGATGAGGGTGTTTGAACAACTCCACCTGGTCGGTCACAAACAACAGTAATTAGCTTGTACATCGGATTAATCATCAACTTCTATACAATTCAGCTTGAATAAGTTAAGCTGCTTGTCAGATTGAGAGTATAAGTTGATCATCAGCCCCATGAATCTCCCTGAGATTCAACATAAACCAAAGCAATCTGCTTCGTTTTTATTAATTCCATGTTCTTGAAACTAATTTGCAGTTTCTCTATACATCTCAGAGAGAAACTACCAGAGAGAAACTACCAAACTCAACCAATTTTCTGATGATGTTACTTCAATTAATGCCGTCAGTGACCATTTGCATAGAGTCAATCAAATGGAACGGCTGTAGTAAAGATTCGTCTTCTGATCCAAACCTTTTAGAGCATAATTTCAGCATGTATTAGATTCAAAAGAACTCAAATCGTAGAAATCGGTATACAGACCATCATCACTGCGGAGACAGAATTCCTCATCCCATAAGCATCGTAACTGAAAATCCAGACAAAAAACAACAAACAATTACAAAACCCCTAAAACGAATAACCACCAAAATCGACCAAAAATGAAGAACGAACGCACATACTTAGCTTTCATTCGCATGACCCTCTCAGCAACAGTCTCGCTTTTGAGTGGCACAGCTTCTTTAGAGCCAAAGTAATAACAGTTGAGGGGGTAAATATCCAATACGTTGGAGTTGCTGCTGTTGCTATCACTCACGTGATGATGTGAATCGCCATTCTCCACAGACGATGAGCTGCGATGATCATCACCCATCTCACAGCTTGCGGATTTTCAGGAGAGTGTGTGTATAGTATACGGTGGTAGTAGCCAAGCCACGCCAGGGGAATGAAATCAATGAACTACTTTTCCATTTACGTTTGCTAAGAAGATAAAATAGAAAAAGAGGGAAAAAGAAAGAGAGACGTACGTGGCTTTTCCAGAGAGGCCTAAGTAGGCGGTGGATAGGCAGAAAGAATCAAATAAAAAAGAAATCAATCTCCATTAGTATTAGTAAGGGTGAGCAAATATATCCGAAAATCGGATTCCGATCCGATATCCGGTTTTCAAAATTCGAAAAATCGAATATCCAGTTTTAAAATTTGGATCGGATATCCGTTTCGCTTTATTTTAAAATAAATCGGATCGGATCCAGATAGGGATCGACTTAAAATTCGAATATCCGGTATCCGGTTTACTATTTCCCAAAAATTCAATAAATTAAATAATGGCCAAAAAAAGAAAAAAAATGGCCCAAAAGAGAAAAAAAGGGTCCAACATCTTTATTAACCTGTGGCAAAAAATATAATATATAGAATTTATGTTATTCTTGCAAAAAATGTGAATATAGAATTGAAAAAAAAAAGACGAAAGAAAGTGAAGAAAAAGGAAAAATGAGAAAACTATCATGTAAATTTTTAATAGAGCACCATCGTGTGATGTAATTATTAGATAATAACTATACTATTATAAACATTCAACGCCCTATAATAATAACTTATCAAATAATTTGGTATGTAATTTTTAATTATAATTTATAATTTTACTATTTATATTTTTATTTATTTCAATTATATTCCCATAATTCAATTTATATTTTATAAATAATAAACATTTAAAATTAAATTTAACTATTAAAAGGCTTAAATTAAAAATATTTCTTAAATTATGAAATTATATATATATATCAATATATTATATCACACGAATTGAGTGCATTTAAAGACTATTATATTTTAATTTAATGTTTTAAGTCTATTATTATATGTAGGAATTTTTAGGTGTCATATATATTTTTTATTGGGTAAAAAATAGGAAAAATGCGCAACTTAAAAAAAAAATAATTATAAAAAATAAAGTTCAATTCTAAATTTAAAAAACGGATGCGGATATCTGTTTTTAAATATCCGAATAAATCGGATATCCGAATAAAATCGGATCGGATACGGTTTTCATTTTTAGCTATCCGAAAATTCGGATATCCGAAAAATCGGATATCAGTATTTGCTCACTCCTAAGTATTAGTATGTGGATGTGTGTGATTTATCCATAATCTCCCATTTTCCTTTTTTAATTTAATTTAATAAATTGGACTAATTAATTAATTGTGTTTGGGAATTAGGTGAGAAATAAATCCTCGGAAAGTTTTGGCTTGCCCATCTGTCAGTTGCTCATTGCATGAAGAAAATTAGACGTAGTGGAGATACTTAATTCTAAGTCCACGTCCCTTTCAACCATAGTCGTTGAGCTCGAGAAGTTGTAGCTATTATCAAGAAATTATAAAGATATAAGAAGAAAAATAAAAATAAAAATGAGTAAAGCACTAGAGGCTTGTACTCTTCTGAGTCATGGCATTTCCTAAAAAGAGATTATTAGTTCGAATTCTTTCAGAACTTATTGTTGGATATTAAATAATAAAAGAATTTGGGCCTTTGGTGGGTTAAGCCCAAACAAATAACCAATAGGTGAATGTAAAATTAAATGTGGTGATATTGTCCTGCATTGATTACACGCATGAGAAATCATCACATTATATATGGAAACCTTATTTATGTTGTTCAAACGGATTGTCCAAAGGGTGGCCTCAAGTGGGCTTAATGAGCCAATGCGGTTTTGGCCCATATGATAGCCCGAGTGCGATGAGGTGCCTCGCACCGACGAGCCTGAGCCCGCGCCCGCGCCCGTGCCCGAGGCCGAGGCCGAGCCCGCGACCGAGCCGTGACGTGCCAACGTGCGCAATGGGTGCTTTGACAGTGCACTTTACACTTCGCACGCCGCATCGTCGCTATGAGCTATTAGGAGCCAAAATTTATGCTCCGACGATGACGGGGCTGCGAAACGATGGTCAGTGCCGTGGTAGCTCAGTGACATGGCGTGAGTGACGTGTATAGGTGAAGATGGGATGGCGCTACGTAACCGTTCAGAAGTCGTATCTTGGGGACGATCGCCGTTAACCCAAAAGTACTTGAATATCGGAGCGATATCGTCTTACATACAGCGTACAAAGTACGTGCCTCGAATTACCGTTCTGACCAAAGTTCCGCCACCGACCAGACGTACAACAAGATACTAACACTTATTATATGTGAATTTGGGACGACCACATAAACATTAAAGATCATCTGCCAGCGAGGTTTCTGCCAGCATATCCTATTTATTATTTTCTTCACAGTAGGAACTCTGCAGTTGCAGAGAATGAAATCAACTATTGGTTGTACTTATTATTGTCTTCATGGTAGGGGCTCTGCAGCTGCAGAGAATGAAATCAACTGTCGGCAGGGTTTCTTCCTGCATATCCCTATCGGTAATCCGACCGGCCGGACGGTCAATGAACTCCCCGACCCTGTTGTAGGTCTGTTCCTGAGAGCAACTAACTTATTCGATGTTTTTCGGAGTCTGATGCGAAATTTGAATATAAATATACTGAATATACTTCACAACGAGATAAAGAAGTAATGCTTAGAGAAGTATACCTTTGAAACTTATTTAATTGCGTGAACTGAAATCAACTCATAGACATGTAGCCATCAACAGTCTTAAAGTTACAAATAAAACCGTTAAATAAAAATAATTAACCAACAAACGATATAATTAGTTGACAGTTTAAACGTCAATTAATTATCCATTAATGCTATATATAAAAATGGTAAACATTATCTTTGAATAATTTGGTATGTTAGGCATAATTACCATTTTACACTTCAATTTTTTAATTTATTTCAGTTATATCTTCGAAAATCAATAAATTAAATTAAATTAAATTATAAATTTATATATTAAATATTTTAAATTAAAAAATAACTCTTTAAATAAAAAATAATATTATATATATTTATATATTAGAGCAAAAGCATATAGTGTGCTTAAAATACTAACATATACATATAGAACGATTCAAAATAAAAATTTAATAGCCCCTAGGGGCATTACCTAGCCGATAAGATCATGACATTTCATTCTTGAGGTCACATGTTCGATTCCCCTATATAACTTGACTTTTGTTGTTGGATAGGGAGTGAAATATTCTAACATGCCTCGGAGATTAGTCTCACACCTTGGAATATGTGGTGTGTAAGCCCATAGTCGGCCCATTGCCAAGTGTGTGGCGCAAACCGATAGCCAGTTGAGTGATGATATTCCAAGAAAAAAAATAGTAATTTTGTTAGGATTATTTTATTGTGTTCAATTAATTAAAATTATCTTTGTAGTTTATTTATAAAGATTATCATTATAAGAGGCTTAGTGTAATTGGGCTTTGTTAGGGGTCCAAGTATTATATACTAAAATGTGGTATAAATACTTGAACCCTAACACATAATAAAATATGTTTGGTGTGAAAATCATCTAGAGAGAGAGAGAAGCTCCCAACCTTCCTCAAGAACACACAACACCCCACGCGAGATTAATTCTTCCCATCTCAAACGTGGTTAAATCGTCCATTTGTAGATTGTTAGGATAGAAAAGGCTTACAACAAGTGGTATCAGAGCCAAACGCGTTCGGATTTGAGCGATTTTTCTGAGATTTTTGGGCTTTTTCATAGCTTTGAGTTCGAAACCTTTTTGCTCTTGATCTTGAGTTTTTGAGCTTATTTTACTGATTTTGCAAGCTCAAGAGCTAAATAAGTTATTTTCGAGTGATTTTAAGTGTTTACCCAACAAATTTCAGTTGATTTGAGTGAGATTTAGGTAGAAAATCGCATAGGAAACTCGTCATTTTTTTTGCAGATTTGATATTCGGGCATATGAATGTAACAGTGCCCAGATATTCGGGTGAGACTGCCCGATTTTCATTGATTTTCGGGTGACTGTTCGAAATTCGGCGTATTAATACCCGATTTTCGAATTTTTGCCCGATTTTTATCACCCGAATTTCTTGCACGGCGAAAATTAATGCTTACCCGATTTTCATCACCCGAATTTTTGTTTCAATTCTCGGCGATTTTCTAGTTTTCGGGCAGACCCGAATTCGGGCATACGTATCCGAATTTGCTCACTCTCGGCGATTGTCTGATTTTCGGACTGAATTATCCGAATTCGGGCAAATCATCCGAATCAATATTCCCGAATTTCTACCTATCCGAAAATTCTTAGTACCCGAATTTCCAATCATATCTTAAGATTTTCGGTCAAAGTCTTCACCCGAGAATTCACTGTTCTCAATCGAAAACAGTGACTTCCAATCTTCGATCACTTACTCTTAAAAAATTACACTTAAATATTTTCGATCACCAAAAATTTTTCGGCCCCCCTCGGATTAAAAAGGCTTTAAGTAGCAAAAAATAAAAAATAAAAAAAAAATTTCGATCACTTGGAGGAAAATTTTTTATACATCATTTGATAGAGAAAAATTTTCTGAGTCCAACGGACATAGTCTATTTACACTTTTTTCGAAAATTTTCAAAATAAATTTTTCGGGCCCAAATTTTCGGTATAGAAAACTTTTTTCGTCAATTTTTTAAGGCAAATCCACTATACGCGTCAACGATCACGTATCCAACAATCAACTTAGGTCGTTTTTTGGCATATTATAAAAAATGTTTTGGTAATTTTCCCGAAGTTTTCGAAATCATTCCAAAATTTTTAGGTATATACCAAAAATTTTCGACACTTTATCTTCGATACTTCACTATACTTTTTGATAAAATCAAACTTTTCGGAACTGAATTTCCAAAAGCCAAATTTTTAATTTTTAAATTAAAAAAATAATAATTATTATGGATGCTCAAGCTAGAAAAATTGAGGAATTAGAAGCAAGATTTGCTAATAATTACTCTGTGTTGCTTAAGCAACAGGAAGATCTAGCTTTCGCTAATGAATATTTGGCTAACGCAAAGTCAAAGATCATTAGCTTAGAAACTAAGTTAGAGATTAGTGAAAAGAATGTCTGTGATATGTCGAAAAGAATACGTTCTTGCGAAGATGAGCGAAGTCGTGTCTCATCAAAACATGATATAATCTTAGAGGAACGACGTATGCTTTACTCTAAGATTGAACTTTTAGAGAACGCTATTGCAAAAAGAAGTCAAGCAGATAAAAATGTCTCTTCTAACTTAGTGTCTTTCGGGGAAAATAATTTACATTCTAATAAACCTATCTCTAGTTGGGAAATTCCGAAGGTTGCTAGTAAAATTGCAGAATTGAACGCAACTCTGGAATCGGAAAGAGTAGGTTTTCGAGCAGAAAAGAAAAAGCTTTTAGAGGAGATTTCAAATCTCAAAAATTCCCCGCCCTTACCTGTCCAAAATAATCTTTCCATAGAAATATCTTCTATTAAGCAGGATAAGGGAATCCAAACCAAAAGCATCCTTGTTCCTAAAACTGAAAAAGCTTTTACTAATAATTCTAAGTCAACGGTGACAAAAGAAAATATGCATTCTAAGTCACCTTTGACTGGCGCAGAAAAGATAAGTAAAAGCCTTAAGCTTAATACTTCCATGGAACAGAAAATTAGGAAGGAGAAAGGAAAATCAACATTATTTTCAAAAATTAAGGTCGAACATGCTCAAGATTTTCCCTCTCCTATTCCTCTTAGTAGGAAAGCGTGCAAAGAAGAAGTTCCAAGCTTAAGCAAGCGAACTTCCACGCTTATTCCCCATCATTATAGAGTGAATGATGTGAATTCTTGTAGGCAATACGACTCATCATCTGATGACGCATATAGTGCGATAAGCTCGTATTCATACTTGAAATACCTGGTCCAGATTCAGTCTGAAAGACACCTTCTGCGACTGGCTAGGGAGAAAATCTTCAGATCTTCTAAACCTAGACACACATTCATCGGCGCTGAATTGTCATTTCCCTCTAAGGTTCACCAAACTTGGATTCCTAAATCAGAAATCAAATTAAATAGGACTTTAAATGATGATTTAGGATGTATATCTGAACCAAATGTGCATAAATTGTTTTCTGCTAATCAGGGAGGACCCATCTAAATAATAGGGTACATTATAGCTATGCATGCTTCAAAAGGACTTTTACTTTCAAATTCTTGCATGCATGCATACCTTAGCCGAATTGCGAAATACCCTATTTAATAGGTACATTCTATTTATGCGTATGTTAACCAAATTTTCAAAATTTTAATTTGCATATGCATACGAGCTGAATTGAAAAATACATATTTTTCAAAATGGTACATTTTGAATATGCGTTTTCAAAACTTTAAAATTTAAAATGCATATTACGCACGGAAATGATAAATATCATTTTTTTCTATAAAATGAGCTTAATTTGAGGGGGAGCTAATCTTTTATTTTTTAAAAGAGAAGTGATCCTTATTTTCTTAAAAGGGAGCAATAATTACATTTTTTAGGGGGAGCGAACCTTAAATGCGTGAATTTAGGGAATGAGATTCGTAGATTTTTCGATCTTACTTAGCATCTTTTGAGGGGGAGCAAGTTCTTTTAGGAAGCACACTTTGAGGGGGAGAAATAAAATAATATAAAAATAATATATATATATATAACAATAGTAATAATAAATAATATTATATTCATATAATATATAATATAGAAATATGTATTACTAATAACGATTAATATATATTATATCCATATAATATATAATATACTAATATACATATTACTAATAACGATTAATAATATATATAAAAAAAGGGAGGGCCATCAAAATTAAAAATACAAGGCAAAAAAAAAAAAAAAAAAAAAAGAAGATATTTTCTCTTCATCATCAAGCTTCGTGGAGTTACCTCCGACCTCCGAAGATGGACTTCAAAAGAAGAATCTCGAGCCTACAACGGTCAACTTTTTTCAAAGGCGACGGTGGCTACAAATGTTAAACTCGGGTGCGCGCTTCAATCGACCTACTCCGGATTGCTGACATTCAAAGCAGCACTCACTACTTCCTATCGGATGCAAGGACTTCGTTCCCATGATTCAGTCAAACCCAACTGAATCTAACCCCGGAACATCACCGAGAGACAGTCAAATTATGAAGAAGTAGCCACATCTACTGGAACCTTTTGAAAAAACCGACGCTACATAATTTCCTCAACTCACAAATTATTCGGACCAACCCCCATAGGTACAGGTGCTAATTTTATTAGCTCCCGGGTAGAAGTCGCCGCAATAGGTCCAACGGCGCGTGCACAACCGAGCCTTACCCACTCGTCTGTCTCACAAAAGATAGGTGTTTCAGAAATCACGGGGAACCACGTCTTCTATCACCGCTTCAATCGGAAGCGGGAGATATTGAATTATGTGGTACTCAGCCCCACCACCACACTTCCTTGCGCACTCGAGTCTAGTGTGTCCTCACTTTCCATATATTTTTATATTTTCTAGGACACATACACTTTTAAACACCTGATCTTTGTGATCAAGTTAGAACTTCCGTAGACATGTCTTGCTTCGACATGATTCGAGGATCGGAAGGAAGTCCTGCCGTTGCAACATCAAAGCAACAACGGTTTCAGGCCATCGTCTACGAGCATAGCTCCTAGATCGATGTTAACGGGATGTCTTCGTGACCCCGGTTTCTTACACGACGGATTGCCTTTGTGGCTCCGTCTGGTTATTACCATCACCGACCTGTCGTTTGTGTCTTTCTAATCTTCCTATACAAGCATGCCGATCTCATTAACACGAATCGCCATGAGGGGGAGAAGGGGACACGCATAAACAAACAGGTTGGACCACCCACCAATCTCCGCCGCGCTTACCACTCTGAAGCCGGGCTCTCCTGCACTTGAATGGAACATTCCAAAGGAGCCTCGGCACATTTTACAACACCCCACGTGTATCTTCTTCCGGAGCCAGACAAGCTTCCTCGAGGCCGAACCAGACAACTTCCTTCGAAGAAGACGAATCCGGCGCCGAGAAGAAGAAAATTAAAGGAGACTTGATGAATTCAAACTACGAAGAAAGACCAGGACAAGATGCGAACAAAGTCCAAGATCCGCGACATCATCAAATTCGAATTTCAAGGCGTGGATCACTATCTACATCCGGTCTACAGAATATAGCGTCAAGTCAAGAGAGTCCTAGCCGAAGAGCATTCAAAGCCTCCGCAAGAAGGGGAGATAGCCCTTGTAGGGGGAGATTGCTAGGACTCAAGATGTTAACGGGAAGTCTTCGTGACCCCGATTTCTTATACGACGGATTGCCTTTGTGGCTCCGTCTCGTCATTTTCCCCGTTCGTGACGGCGACCGCCCTCGAGACACGACTACAGGACTTTGCCAAGACGTTAGAAGACCAAATCCTAACCAAAGTCTACCGAGCGATGGAAGGCTCATCTCGAGACACCGGCAAGGCCCCCGTCACCGACAGTTTAGCCCGAGCTCCTATTGTGCCTACCAACGCCATCCTCATGTCCCGACGACGTGATCTTCTTGCCAAAGATAATGCCTCATTTTGACCCATCGCATGGCGATCTCCCCAACTCGATCTTCATGAGGGGGAGTAGTACTAAAGCAAAATGGGAGCAATACCACGACGAAAGTGCAAGATAGATCAGAAACGCTAAATCCTCAAGCGTCGTCAAAGAATCAAGCGAACACCATGGACTACAAAGATCGAAGTTGCTGCCTCGTGTGCGTCTCTCCAAATTTCAAAGAGAACTTCTCAATCCCAACATAAGGTTGACCAAAAGTAGGGGGAGTTGCACTATTATCGAAAGGAGAGATCGAACACAAAAAGAAGAAATCCGACAAGCGACTTCAAATTCCTTCCGGCATTTACGAGTCGAGCTTACAAAGAAGATTAAGAAGACCCGGTGCCGAGAAGCGAAGATCAAGACACGGTGAGCTTGAAGATCTCCAAATGAAGAGGTCAAAAGACAAGACATGGAGGAAATTCCCGTAGGACTCAGGCAAATGCACTAAGCCCCGCAAAGATAATCCATGCCAAATTGAAGATTGAACACAAAGGGGGAGATTGTTAGGATTATTTTATTGTGTTCAATTAATTAGAATTATCTTTGTAGTTTATTTATAAAGATTATCATTATAAGAGGCTTAGTGTAATTGGGCTTTGTTAGGGGCCCAAGTATTATATACCAAAATGTGGTATAAATACTTGAACCCTAACACATAATAAAATGTGTTTGGTGTGAAAATCATCTAGAGAGAGAGAGAAGCTCCCAACCTTCTCCAAGAACACACACACCCCACGTTCATTCGAATTCTTCCCATCTTAACGTGGTTAAAATCTTCATTAGTTAGATTGTTATGATCAATAACTTCGAACTTTTAATAACGGTTCCTTAAACAGAAATTATAAAAAATCCAAAAGATAATTTTATTGTCACCCCATTTTATTCTATTTGCACCCCCTAATTAATATATAAAGGAAACTATTAGACTTATCAATTCTAAAAGTAATTATTTTAATCTAGTAGATACTTACCAATTTAAAACTATTAAATACTTATCATTAAACTAAATTAATTCTATTTTCAAACTGTATCAATTAAGATGCGTTGTTCAACAATTCAAATTGCATCAATTTCGCCAATTCAAAAAACGTCAACAAGACAGTTTCATTCATCAGTTTAGCTAATTGTTACTACACATGTGTTTATTTGATATTAATATTAAATATTAATCTTTAACTCTAATATTTTAAATGTTAATATAAAATAGTAGTAATTAATATGAGTAACACAATGAAAAATAAATTAAATATTTTATCGATGTGTCCTTGGTAAAATAACTTAATTAATATTGTTGAGTAACTCAATATAATTAATGTTTTTGAATTTTATGAAAAATAAATTAATAAAATAATTATTGTTTAATTCATGTAGTTATTTAGATAACTTTTATAAATTTCAATTATTTGGGAGGGTGTGAAGGGGTGTGTGAAGATTTACGCTACCATACCCATTTAGGAACACCAACCCAACTCATTAAATTTTCGACACATATCGAAAATCCAAAATTCGACGGCATGTCGAAAATTCAACGGAGTTTGGTTGCTACCCAAGTTGAAAGGGAAGAATAGACCGGGTGTGAATAGTAGGACCCAAATTCAAATTACAATGTTATATTACGTTGTGTCTGGACACGACTCTTCCCTTTATTAGGTGAGCAGTGTAAAATCAATCTTTAGATGATAATTAAAATAAATAAAAAAAGAATATAAGAATGTTAAATTATGAATAAATACTGGAAGAGTTAGGACTGAAAAGCAATATGTATTTACGATTAATATATAGACTATATGATACATTATAATTTAAAAACTTTAGTAGAAAGTCTTAAACATAAACCGTTACGAAGAACAATCAAGTTTCATAAATAGCATTGTTTTTAGTAAGTTTAAGAAATTTACGCTGAATATTTAGGGTATTAGATTAGAGGAATTTAATTATAATTAACTAATACTATGTAGTAGTGGATAAAAGATGAGTTGAGCCGGCTCGAACTCGCGCTCATATATATCGAGCTCGAGCTCGATTGTCACGAGCTCAAGCTCGAGTATGAATGCTCGAAGCTCGCGAATATTTTTTTTAATTTTAAAATTTTTTAAATATATTTTTTAAATTTTTTATTAGAAAGCTCGAGCTCATGAAGTTTGCTCGAGTTCGAGCTCGAACTCCGTTAGCTTTAATCGAGCTTGAGCTCGAGCCCAAAAAATGAGTCGAGGTCGTCTATCCTTATTTTATAGTATTGATCTTATTGTTATTACTATTTGTTATAGAGAAATTCAAAAACAAGTTCCATACTTTCATTGGTACCCCAAAAAACCATTATAAAACGCATCGTCTGAAAAATTATAATAACAACTCTACAAAATGTTTTATACATTTATAAATGACAAAAGTATGATTTCATTACAAATTATAACGATGACACTTATCCAATTTATGGTATATGAGAGACATCAAATATATGATCTTAGGTTAGTATTATTTATCCAACATGGGATTTGAAATTGTTTCACATATAGATCTAAATGAGGAGCTAATCATTTTATTTTAGAAATATAGGGACCTCGGGATGGTTTATTCTTACCTACCCACTTGGGTATGGGTTAAGATTGTGACACGTGTCACACCTTCCCAATCCAATGTGTTGATCTCAGCACCATCTTTTAGATGGGACACGTGTCACAATCTCAACCCACTTGGGTTATACCCAAATGGGTAGGATAGCATAGACCCCTCGGGAGAACAAACTCTAAAATCAAAGACCGAACTCTTAATTGTTTCTAAAGTTTGAAAGCATTGCAACTAATTAACAGTCGTAGAGTAGACTCTACTAATTACTATGTTCTATGGTAGGTCTATGCACAATTTGCATTTTTCTATTTTTCTTTTTCATTTTTCATTCTTCATTTTTCTTCCGTTTTGGATCAGAGGAACGTTTGCTTTCACATTAAATAGGCAGTCCCCATCAATTAATTGCTCATATTTGTTATCGTCCTTAATAAATTTCTCAATTTTGATCGGCGAATTATTGTTCGGAATTGCACGATCTTCAGTTAGCTCCGCTCCGAGGCAGGTTTACGTTTCAATTGTTCGCGATTTTTAGTTCAATCTTTTTTTTTTGCATTTACGGTGGTAATTCTTATTACTGATTTCCTGTTATTTCTTTCCCGGTTGAGTTGAAAGAGTTTGTAAATTTGGGCTTGTTTTTTGTTGGAGTTTGCAAATTTAGGGCGTCGGTAGATCAGTTCTATTGGATTACCAAGTTCACTGTTCTATTGAATTTTTTCTGTGCCATTTTTTAGCGTGATTTGGGTCATCTCGAAGTCGTCCTTCCAAGTAAAGAATCATTATTGCATTGATCGATCCACGGATTCCAGATTCTGCAGGACGAGTTTCGTCATAGTATTTAATTGATTAACTTGGTATAACTTATGGTTAGAGTGACGGACGAAGAACTATATGTTGGTGCATAAGTTTATAGCACACAAATGTGACTTCGTCGACATGAGTAATAACAATGTTTCATGTCGTTGCTTTTAAAGTTTCACTGAGTAGAAAGTAGTTTGATTGGCATCTTTTGCAAATGGCAATGGGGCGGAAGGTTTACCATTATCTCCTACGTTTTCCGTTTGTTGAACTTTGAGCCGTGTGTTCTCTTTTTCAAATACAATTCTTTATGGTCAGCAGTGTTTGAACTTTTACAAATCACCGCATCACGAGGTTAATCATGATGATTCTGTCAGTTCTTAAGTTTCACGTAGCTGATTCTTTATTTCCCTTTTGCTCTGAAGTGCGATTGAGGCTCTTTCTATGCCAATTGTGATACTGTTTTAGTTTTGATTTTTGTAGGAGGCAGTTCAGCTTAGTTTTTGGAAGGGAGTTCGGTCGGTATTCATATCACCACTAAAGGGGACTGCCCATGGGTAAGAGTAATCAATCTCAATTTGTATATTGCCTTGTTTGTCGTCGAAAACTGGTTATCATTCTTTTGCAAGCTTGCATTTTTTTTTTTGCTCTATATGTGTATGATGTGTTTCATTTATGTAACATTTTTCCTGAGAAATATTTAGTGATACAAAATAGTAAAACATAATAGGATACGGATATTGTTGCCTGTCAATATTGAATTCTTTCATATTTTGCAGTCAAAATGTTCTAATAAGACCTTTGCGTTGGTGGAATGCTTATAGAAGATCCTTCTGTCTGTTTAATCACCATATAAGTTTAAAATCAACTTGATTAGTTTTGGGGCTATCATATTTTCACAAAAAATTTCAGCCTTAGATAGTTTTAATTCAATTTATATTCCTAGTGAATAAAAATTAGTTACAGTTATGGTAGTTTGCAACTTCTATTGTAAAGTAATGGGCCCAATGGTGAATCTGTTTATTGACACCGAGTACCGACCACTCTAATTTTGATGATTTAAATAATTAAGATCACGTCACTTATGATTTCAAAGACCTTCAGCATCATTTGCAAACTAATTAGGCACAGAACTGGATAGAATGTGAGTTTTGAAGATCGTGATGCTACAAATGAAAACCTTTTGGTTACAGATGCTACGATTGAGGAGGGAAAGGGTAGAAATGCCGCTGAACTGCTCAAATTGGTTTCGGATAAGCATCTTGATCTTTTGAGATGGTCATCTCGATATTATTCCATGTTTAGAGGTAGTGGTTGTATTTCTAATACTCCTTGTATGAAAAGAACTTGCTTCATGAATATTTGGCCAAGTAGTATGTTGTTAGACAATCTTATGGTGATTGGTGGGGCAATGATGTTCAACATGCACAGCTAGTAGTATGATTCCTTTCTCTTAGCTCATCATCATTTATTCATTATGTTATGAAACCTGCATCTTCCTTGTATGTGCTTTGAGCACTGGCATGGTGTCACACCACTAAAATCATATTTGCGTATTCTGGATGTAAATATTTAACTGCTACCTTAACTATTACAACTACAATTTGCATTCCAATAATGTAGGTCTGACCTTCTCAGCAAGCTATGTTCGCTGAATTCTTAGTTTGGTCGAAATTCACCCCTTAATGTGTGCTTTCTTTTACGTGTCAATAAGCTTTAGTAGAGATTCAGTGGAAGATTTTTGCAGTTGTTAGCATCATCGTTCTTCACCATTCCTTGAGCAGTTATTTTCTCCTCCTGGCTGACTTTTTTTTCTGTTCACAAACCATTGCTTTCTCCGATTTGTAACATCATTACACCCAGCACACTTCTCTTGTTTATGAACTTATGTATGAATTATACACTGTGCCGTCTCACAGGCAAATATAGTTTGATTAGAGACGAGGACTCCCAATTAGGGATGTACGACAAACCTCTACCTTGCTTTGGATGCGGAATAGGATGGTTTTCGTAAGTACAAACATTTGTGTCTTTCATAATACTTCATTTTCGCCCACTAATCATATAAAGTTCTCTCAGTTTTCTCACAGGTTTCTTGTGCCCATTGATGTGGTATTATGCTACGATCTTGTATTTCGGAAATTATTACCGCAAGGATCCTAGGGAGCGAGCTGGACTTGCTGCTTCTGCCATTGCTGTAAGTATTCGCTTTCCTTCTTCATCCATTCATGAAAAAGGAATAGTCACCGATGTAGTTTTTCCTAGATCACTATCTTAGAACAGGCTTGTTATTTTGCAGGCTTTGGGGTGCACTTTTATACTGTTAATCGTAGTTATAGTTCTGCTTTTCTAGCAACTTGTTGATATAAGAACAGTATAGAGGAGTAGTTCGCTTAAATATGATATGAATTGTGTGGAGCAACAATATACGGGATGATGCATAAGCATTCCATCCCATGTATATCTTAGAAAGAAACTATGTTATTGTTTGATTGAAGAAGTATATTCCATTGTGTGAGATTAGCGTGTTTGCTGCGCTTTATTATCTCAATATGTAAGTACATTTTCACTGATACTTGTATTATACTAAAAGAGTATATAGAGCCAAATAATACTTCTTGTCTCTTGAAAAGTTAGCTTCATATTTGTCGTGAAGAAACCTTTCATAGATTGAGAGAGCATCGTGTAAATACACAAGAACATCCATATGTGGCGAAAAAACTTTTGATAGATCGAGAGTGAAAGCAACAAACGAAAAAATCAAAAGAAGAAAAAATGGAAGATAGTAAGAATAATGTTTGGGAAAAAATCAAAAGAAGAAAAATGGAAGATCGAAAGTAGACTTGCCCAACCGCCGGTTAACCGTAACCGGCGGTTGGCGGTTAGTCCACCGCCGTCTAACCGGCCGGGGGCGGTTGACGGTTAGCCGCCCCCGGTTGACGGTTAGCCTAACCGGCGGTTGACTAACCGCTGGTTACGGTTGACCGGCGGTTAAAACCGCCGGTTATGCCTTTTTTTTTTTTTGGGTTGAAAATTCAGGTTTGAATAAATATTCGATGTATTATTTGGTCGAAAGTCGAAAAAAATGTATTACAAAATTTTAATTGAACCAATTACAATACAATACATTAAATTAAAACAAAATATGGTGTGCCACGAGAACTCAGTCTCCGTCCGGTCCGAATCCGTTCTCCGCAAATCTTGAAGTACCTTAGTACCGGACTTCAGCAAGTCCAGGCAAGAAAGCAGCGAATGATCTATGGAGCCGTGACGAATCAAGTATGATCCGTCAAAGCATCCATAGATCACACGGTGCTAACTCGCATGCACTTACTGAAGCGGCGAAGCCCCTCTTCTTCGAAATCTTCTTCCCCTAGAAAAAAAATGCGTAAACTTAAGTTAGATTAGATGTTTAATTAAAAGAAGAATAAAAATTAATTAAAGAGCTAATTAGTTATCTTTTTCGGGCTTCGTCGTCGTAACCGGCTTGTGCAAATCTTGAAGTACCTAAAAATAATAATTTATTTGTTAGTTATAAACGTTACAATTATTTAAAATTAAAAAGTTAATACGGCGATAGATTGAGATTGAGATTGATACTTATCTTTTTCGGGCTTCGTCGTCGTAATTGGCTTGTGCAAATCTTGAAGTACCTGAAAATAACAATTCATTAGTTAGCGATAAACATAACAATTATTTGTATAAAAAACAATATAAGAGATGTATACAGTATACTTATCTTTTTTCGGGCGTGTTTGTTGATGTGGAGTTCACGCCTCGCCGATCCCGAATGTCTCTAATCCTCGCCGCCGTCGTTGCCGCCGCTTGTCTCCGTGGCGGTGGTGTCATCGAAAACGTCGTCGGGCGAGTCGTTGTTCGGGTCATCTTGGGTGCGATACTCGGCTCGAGTCCAATCATCGAGAAGACATTGGTACTCGAGGTTGTCGACACCCAAGTTCGAACGCTTTTCGCTCAAAGTCAAACCGCCCATGCTAAAAGCATGCTCCACCGCGACGGTCGAAACCGGGACGACAAGGATCTCCCGAGCGATCCTCGCCAACGTTGGATACGTTGGCGACACCCTCGACCACCATCTAAGGACGTTGAAGCTATCGTCGTCCTCGAACTCGAAAGTCGTCGTCATAAAGTTATCGAGTTCTACGTAGGGGTTTTGGGAGGACCTTGGACGCTTGTTTGCGTTGAGGATGTCGTAGTAGTCGGCTAATCGTGAAGATCGACTACTACTAGAAGTAGATTGACCCTGACCCGATCGAGGTGGGTCATGACCGAAATCTGGCTTATACTCTTTAAAGAGATCCTTTAAAGAGTCATATGCTCGATCAAGTACGCTCTTCCAAAAAATGCTATCGACGGTACGACCCAACGATATCTTCAAATAGTAACATTGTAGTAATCTACCCGTACCCTCTAAACGCCATCTCGGATCCAATATCTTCGCTATAAGGAAGATATCAGGTAACTCAAAAAAATATTTGAGCCACTTGGTAGTCATGCTCTCAACGGCCTCGCCGACTACTGGATCATTCCGACACCCGTCGAGGATGATTGCGACTTTAACGCAATGATCTAACGCTAATATTAATGTCGGGTAATATGAACCCGACATCGCCTCGGTGGCGTCGTGAAATACTTGAAGTATCTCACATAAGCTGTTGCACGTATCCCACATCTGTGGAAAGACCTGGACCGAACACTCGATTTCGGCAAAGAAATCGGCGAGATGCTGTCGATATTCCATCGAGCCAAACAACAGCTTGTAGGTGGAATTCCACCTGTTGGGTACGTCTAAACTAAACTTCTTGACCGGAACATTCTCCATAGCGCAGTACCGCTTCCACTTCTTAAATAAAGAAGGGTGCCGCATCAGGTAACTGATTGCGTAGCGTATAGGCTGCACTTGTTCCGTTAAACTACCGAGCGCGTCTTGCACACACAGGTTAAGTATGTGACAAAAACAACGCACGTGGAAAAACCGTCCGCCGAATGACGGTTGACAATACTCGATCAAACGTTCTATGCTCGCGTTGTTTGCGCTCGCATTGTCGAACGATACTGAAAAGACTTTATTGAGTATCCTATACTCTGATAAGATACCCCTAAGCTTGATCGCAATGTTTTGCGCACTGTGTGCTTCATCGAACTCCCTATATGCGATCAAGCGCTTTTGTATCGTCCACGAATCATCGATCCAGTGGCATGTAACGCCCATGTACGAGTTACGTTGCCAATGATCGCTCCATATATCGGAGCAAATCGACACCTTAGTTTCTAAATTACCTAATAGACCTACCAAGTCGCGTTTAAGCGCGAGTACGGTCTTCCTAGTGTCCTGCGTAAGTGTGCTCCGCGAAACTTTCTTCGCCTGTGGGTTATATGCCGTTTTGATCCAATGTTCATAGATCGGATCATCGGCAAACCGAAAGGGAAGATGCTTCGCGGCTACAAACTTCGCAAGTTCGCGGCGCGCAACGTCTTCGTTGTAATGAAACAAAGACGTTGCCTTCCGCCGGCGGGGCCCGAAGCAGACGAATCCGTACCTCCGAACATTTGACTTTGGTTTTGTCCTAATCCTAACATAGTCGGGTGTTTCGAACGGAGATGGGCATTCATTGACCCATATCCGCCACCCTTCATAAAAGGATATTCTTTAGCGCAGTAGTTACAAACTGCTCTAAATTGGTTAACTGTACTGGTCGGTACCTTCTTGAAGTGTACCGCGAAGAGGTCGGACTGTAGCCGCCGCGGGCGGCCGGTGCCGGTCCCGGTCTGCGTCTGCGCTTCCGCTTCCGTCTCTGTCTGCGCGGCTTGCGAGCTATATCCCGGCAATGGAGCGAACTCCGGCATGTTGAAGTCCTCGCCGAGCACGGCGCCAAGGTCCAACATCTCGTTCGCCGAATATTCTTGGTAGTCATCTTGCGATGAACTACCAACAACTTGCTTCCCTTTGCTGCCCCTCGTTCCGCGAGAACCACGTCGACCACCACGATCCATCTAGTCTAAAAATATACTACACGGACACGAAAAAATAACGTTAGATAAAAAAAATGAAAAACGGCAAAAAACGATACCGAGGGCGGCGGTGGGCGGCAGCGGGGTGGCGGGGCGGGCGGCGGTGGCAGAGCCGGGCAGGCGGAGGCGGTGGGCGGCGGGGTGGCAGGGCGGCAGCGGGGTGGCGGGGCGGGCGGCGGTGGCGGGCGGCAGCGGTGGCGGGCGGCAGCGGTGGCGGGCGGTGGGTGGTGGGCGGCAGCGGTGGCGGTCGGGACCGTTGTTGTGTTTTAATTAGAGTTTTATTTAATTTTCGGGACGGGCGGTCGAAAAAATTTCGCGTCGGGTCGTGAGAGCGAGTGCGAGACTACGAGAGAGCGAGAGATATTGAGAGAGATTGAGTTGAGAGTTGTGTTTTTTTGGATTTGGGATGAGTGTATTTATAGAAGTTTTTAAAAAAATAGCCGTTGTAACCGCAACGGCTCTTTTTTTTTTTTTTTACTTCCAACGGCTATAATAAAAAAAAAAATTCAAATTTTTTTTATTTCTGACCGCCGGTTAACCTCCTAACCGGCGGTCAACGGTTGGTCGGAAGGACCAACCGCGCCGTAACCGGCAACCCACGGTTGCCGGTTATGGTTGGTGCCGGTTACGGTTATTAACCGTAACCGGCGGTTCGGTAACCGGTGGTTAACGGTTGTAACCGCCGGTTACGGTTAGGCTTGGGCATGTCTAATCGAAAGAAATAATGTTGGGGGGAAAAATGAAAGTTGTTGGGGGGAAAAATGAAAGTTGATTTGTACGCAACGTTAATTTATTGGGATAATTTATGTAAATCCTAAATAAAACTAGATAACAAGAAATGCACGTGGTTCGACTAATACAGTCCACCTTCTTAAGAAGATAAGAATTTTAATATATTGAAAAAATTATGCAGTACAAATTAACGTCCGTGTTTAACTCAATTCGAGATCTCTTATACATCCGGATAATGAATTTGTACTTAATTTCAATTGCCCCGGTAAAATTAACTCGCTCTCACCCTTTTCCATCCGAATAAAATTTTCTTCCCCCTCTCCTACTTCTCTCACACCGAAACTTTACTCTTGGTCATTCATTGTCGAACCTCTCTATTTATAGCCAAAACATTTGCAAGGAAACGTCATTCCTTGCATCACACATTCATTAACTAATGCAGTTGAGGGGACACCGACTTCAATGCTTCAACTTAAATTCTTATCTTTTGTGTGAGGTTCGAGTGGACCCAATAATTCTTCCCCTCCAACCGCATTCAACACTACCTCAGCAAATGCTCATCCCGGAACATGATCTTGAGACCTACCTGTTTGTAAATACTACGAACGATCCATTGGTCTTCCTTATACTAGCTACACATAATTTTGAATCAAGAATTCAAATCATACCTTACTTGATTCACTCATAGCGGCCAATCTTATGGGTAGTTGTCGAACCGACTCTACCCGTCAACTCTAAAGAGGATACGATATAAACATCCACGCTCTAATCCCTTTAGTAGAATCATTTCAACACTAGGATTTTACAGACTTTCACTTATGAAATCTAAATGGCTCAAGGATATTAAATTTTATGCAATTTTAGGACAAAGATCACACCACAAAAATTGTGCACCGGTCAACCATTTTGATTTTTACCTTTCCAGCACCCCAAAAAATATGAAGATTACCATCAGTTATGGAAATTGTAAACATTTTTTTTAAATGTATTAAAACATTTTTGCTTGATAATGAGCATCATCATTAGAGACAGTGAGAACGTCTCCAAGATAAACTATTTTATGTGCTACCGACGTCGCAAAACTTGTTGGGCTTAGCCCATGTTTGTGACTTTGTCTTTATCCCACACCGATTGGGAAAGAAGGCATGAGGGTTTTCTCTCCTTTATATGGAGGGTTAACCCTGTAGTTTATTCACGACGACAACAACAACAACGGTAGAAAGTTAATTTGTGTTAACAATTAACTCTAGAAAAATTTCCTTGCGGTGAGAGTTTGAGTTAGCGGATAGAATTACTTTCTGGTTGTGAGATGTGGGGTTTAGGTGTAGGCGATCATAGAAGAATTGTGTGATTGTACGTTTCACATAGTGGATTTTCTACGGCATTGTTGCCCTGGTGGTTTTTTCCTCTTTGTTAACAAGGGATTGTCCACGTTAAATCTTTGTGTCGTTATTTTCTCATTTTTATATTTCTGTAACGAATCTTGGGCAAAATTTTGGTGTGCGTCTGGAATTCCCAACAAGTGGTATCAGAGCGAGGTTAGCCTAGTTGGTACTCTGAGTATGCTCTGTGATTGCAGCTTTGTCTGATTTTCCACATCAGAAAAGATACCTAAGAGGTTTGTTCGTACGGTGGAGCTAGTGATGGGTGGATCTTGAGCGGAGAGGAGTTTTCGACAGACGGGTAGTTTTTCGGGTATCTGCGAAGTTCTTGTTCACTAATCCACAAAGATGACTAGAAGTAGGTTTTCGAATCTGGCGGATTTGATTTGTAGAAGTTCGACAGAAAAATAAATTTTGACTTGTGGAAAGTACATGTGAATGATATATTGATTCAGTCAGGGTTACACAAAACTTTGAAGGGCAGAGAAATTTCCAAAGACAGTAGTATCAACAACACTTAGGAAACATATGGTGTGAGTAAATCTGTTATGAGCGATGAAGATTGGGAGGAATTTGTTTTGAGAGCGGCAAGTGCGATACTACTGTGTCTGGCCAAGAATGTTCTTGCCAATGTGCATGGAATTTCAACGGCAAAAGCGCTATGGGAAAGCTCGAGGAGTTATATCAGACTAAATGCATCCCAAATCGGGTGCATCTGAAGTAGCAGTTTCATACACTGTGAATTACTGAAGGTCAAAGCATCTCAGATCACTTAAGCGTTCTCAATGGGATCGTCTTGGAGCTGGAATCCATTGGAATGAAGATTGACGATGAGGATCAGGCGTTGAGACTAATCTGGTCTCTTCCATCTTCTTATGAACACATGAATCCAATCTTGATTCGTGGGAAGGAAAAGATTGTCTCTTCAGTAGTCGCTGGTAAACTCTTTGCAGATGATCGAAGGCAGTGGACGGAACGATTCACCAAGGGATCAAGCTTTGTTTGTTGGTGACGGAAAATGGAGGAACTCGAGGAGGAGCAAGTTGTCATTTGTTTGACGTGTGGACAATCTTGGCATGTTAGAAAGAAGTTGTCAGAAAGGTGGAGCGGGTTCGGCAAATAACTCTAGGTCGGTAAGTGGAGATATCGAGAAAGACGCTAATATTGTCCCTCTCTCTCTCTCTTTCTCTCTCTCTCTCTCTCTCTCCGGATGATTTGTACTAAGAGAGACAAGGACGTCCTTATGACATGTCGGTAAATGTCATGAGAAAGGACTTGTTACTATTAATGGATCCACAATTTATACACGGGAATTGGTTTGGCGGTGATTCAAGGTGTGTGGTGAAAATTTCGTGTCGAGAACTGATGAACTTCCGAGAAAGTCAAAAGTGGAAGTTGTATCATAGATTTCAGCAAGGTTATTTTGACATGGACCGAAGAAATGCTTCGATGCGACTCCAAGTGAATAACCTTCTATGGTGGAGCATGATAGCAAAGGCTATGTGGATCTTCGTCAAGTAAAGGTGTCAAGGCAGACAAAGTCACAATGTGGAGATTGTTGGGCGTGGGTCCATTATAGGTCCAAATTCACGTTAATTCTCAATCTAAACACTCTAGTTTAATCGTTTACCTTGATAATGCTTTGCGGAAGCTTTACGGCAAACAAACATTCAAGCGCGCGAACTCAACATTACTAAATATTCTTCTCTTCCATTAATGATGATCGGAATTACAATGCTAAGAGAGAAAATCAGCAGCTACAAAAATGTGTGTGTTGTATGTGATTAATCGTGGAAAACTTCACTCCCACCCAAAGCTATGGACTTGGTATATATACCTTTATTCTAGGTATATATTTACAAGACAACTCATAACTTAATGATATTTACAAAATGACCCAAAGACTACGATGAATACAATTTTGAACACAATATATTCCTAACATCCTCCCTCTTGTGTTCAATCTTGAAAGCTTCGTCATCTTTGTCTTCAGTAGAAAGATTTGCGAAACCCTAGAGCCGTCTCGTATTGTCTTAGAATTCTTCTGAATTCCATCTTGTCTTCTAAAATTGTATTAATATCATTTCGCAATGGCTTAAATATATTGTTAATCCCGTATGTTTGAGGGGGTAGCATTTTAAGAACACTTAAGTTAAGGGTGATAATTTTAGTCCTGTAAGTATCAAAATTGAAGTAATTTAGGGACAATTAATTTAAGGGTGACAATTCAGTCCTATAAGTATTGAAATTGAAGCAATTTTAGGGCAGTTAAACCCAGAAACTTAATTTCAGCCAGGAATTTACACGTGTGGCGCCGAAGATGCTGATTTGGACTAAATTTGTTTTCTCTTCCTTTAATTAAACGTCACTTCATAGTCCAAGTCAGGATTTCTGATTCTATGTGTATAAATTTTGGGCCGAAATGATGTTTTCGGGGTTGACTTTCTTAAAATTGTTTCAATTCTGATACTTGCATGACTAAAATTTATTCTCTTTCCTCCAAATTAGCTCCTACTTATTTTTTTACTTATGATGTGACGATTAGTTGGAGGAAAGAGAAAATAAATTTAGTTCAAGTCAGCATCTTTGGTGCCACGTGAATAAATTTCGGGCTGAAATTAGATTTCTAGGTTTAGCTGTCCTAAACTTGCTTCATTTATAATACTTATAGGACTGAAATTGTCACATTTAACTTAAATATCGCTAAATTGCTTCAATTTTGATACTTACATGATTAAAATTGTCACCCTTAACTTAAATGTCCTTAAAATGCTAGCCTCTCAAACATACATGACTAACAATATATTTAAGTCTTTCGCAATGCTATTTAAAGACAACAACGCCCGCTTTACTTTCCTACGCACACATACAACTATACAATACAAAGCCCGTCACACCCCAGAGCAAGCGGGCGGGGACATTTTAATAAAAGGGATTAGTTAGAGGTCAATTTTAAAAAAAGGGATATTGACTTTAAAAATTAAAAATAAGGGACCCATCTTGATTAACTTATTAATTAATTTTTGCTAATATTTATTTCTTTTCACCGCTGAAATATTCGAATGCGGATAGATATGCGAATAAATAATTAAAAAAATAATAATTCAACCATCGCCAACCAACCAACATTAAAACAACAACACACCAACCAACCATTAAAAGCAACCAACCATAACGTAAAGGGAATCTCATAGTATCAAAATCAACCAACACAAAAGTGAAGAACAGATCGAGGATCGAAATCAAGCAAGTATCATCGTACCGAAGATTCAAAGCACAAAGCACTGTGTTTCTTTTTTTTTTTGAAAAATACAAGTGAGTAATTTACATCTGCTCTCTCTCATTATCACTTATTTAACCCCATTTTTGCATTTATATCGGGCATCATTCTCATTTGCATAATGGGTATACTGAGAAAATTTGATGATGAACAACTTCAAAATAAAAGTAATAGAATTCGAATAATTTCAAATACTTAATGCGAATAATTATTTCGATAGATTATATCGAATAAACTCGAATAATTTCGAATATGTAATGCGGATAATTATGTTGGTACTATATTTCGAATAAATTCAAATTAACTGCAAAAAATATTTTTTTTAATGCAAATTAACATTTAATTCGAATAATATTAGATTAATTTTCAATTTTTTTTAATTTCTATAAAACAGTATTATTTAACAACAATTATCCACTCTCATGCAGATATGCCGACTAGCATCATCATTAACTACGATGGAGAATGGAAAATCGGAGTTGATAACAAATACAGATGGCGTCCAAGAATGGGTACGAACATGCGGCCTATAGGCTTCGATGCAGATTGTTATTTATTGGAGGATTTACGAAATGAAATAAATACATGTATTGATGCAAGCGAAAGATCGGAGTTGAAGTTTAGCTATCAACCATGTTTTACGGGTTGTGAGAACGGCGCTCCATGGTGTATAAGAAATGATAGCGAATTGAAAGGTTATATTTATTTAGGAAGTCCAATGGAGAGGCCAATTCTCCACGTAGAAATCGATCATGCTATTACTCTTTGCCCTCAAACTCTTGCCGAGGATGAAGCTATGCCTCTCAAAGTTGAAAATCCAATAGGTAGTCATGATTATCATGATGACTATTTTGATCGTATTTTCGACCTTGGCCATGATGAAAATTGCGTGGATGAGGAGCATAACGAAGCAAACTTGGACGAGGAGCACAACGAAGCAAACTTGGTTATTGCACGGAATGTGGAAATAAATTTTGACAGCATTAATGAAGAAAATATTTTGAGGAATGAGGAGAATGCGGAGGAGGATGAGGAGAACGAAATTATTCCAAGTGACCGGTATTCTTTTACGGATGGCTCTACCATGCGAGTTGGTGATGAATTTGAAGATAAGAACGCTGCAAAAAAGATCCAAAGAGTTGCTATTGATGCCTCCTTCGAGATCCGGAATATCAAATCTTCTAGATCGATATATACCGTCAAATGCAAAGAGGAGGGATGTAGTTGGAGGATATGGACATCACTGATAAAGAATACGTCAGTATTTTCAATTCGTACGTATTGCAGCACTCATACATGTGACCTCGCAAACAGGAACGCGAGACTGACTCAAGCATCTTCATCTTTAGTGAGCGAAATGTTGCTTGAATCTTTTCACGGTTCTACAAGTACACCGGTGCCTAAACTAATCCGAACTATGATGCGAAATCGGGGAATCGAAGTTTCATATTTCAAAGTATGAAAAGGGGGCATTTTAGCCCAAAATGCGTTGAAAGGTGACCCAGCCGAGAGTTATAAGCTGTTGCCGTCTTACTTATCGACGTTGAAAAGATTGAATGCAGGCACCATAGTAAGCCTATGCGTAGATGATGAACGGAGATTTAAATATGTATTCTTATCACTTGGTGCTTGTATTGTGGGATATCAGAGCATGAGGAAGGTTGTATGCATCGATGGGACGGTTGAAAGGAAAGTATAACGGCATCCTACTCGTTGCATCGGCCGAAGATGGTGACACCCATCAATATCCTTTGGCGTGGGGCATAGTCCACGTAGAGTCCACAGATTCATGGTCATAGTTTTTGAACGAACTGTTGGCAGTAGTACCCGATGAGGAAGACCTTGTTATCGTGTCTGATAGGAATCCGGGAATCATAGCTGATGTTCAAAATATATACAGACTTGCACATCACGGTCACTGTATCTGGCATATGTCGCAGAATATGACAATTCGTTCTAAAAATCGGGTGCGACTGAGATGTTCATACGCATTGCAAAAATCTACAAGCAATGCGGTTTTGATTCAGAGTACAAGGTTTTTGAGAATCTGTTTCCCATTGCTTACGAGTATTTGGAAAGTACAGATACTAAGGATCGATGGAGTCGGGCTTACTCTCCCGTGTCTCGCTACAACATTATGACGACGAATGGCGTGGAATGGATTAATGCAAGGCTCCGTGATGAAAGAAAGCTCCTGATCATTGCGCTTCTGGACTCTATACAGAGGATGACGTCTGACCGGTTTGCTAGATACAGACAAGCATCCAGGCAAGCAACCACACAGTTCACCCCGATGGTGGAAGCATTAATTCGTGAAAGGTATACGCTAAGTCAGGGGTACGAAGTTAGTGAAATAGGTTTTCTTGAGTATGATGTTCGATCCGCAGGGACTCATGCTGTTGTTAATTTGGGGTCGAAATCGTGCACATGTCGAGTATTCGATATCGACAAAATTCCTTGTGCTCATGCAATGACAGCAAGTTTACAGGCCAACGTGTCCTTATATCCATTATGTTCGTCTTATTATTCTGTCCTAACATGGCAGTTAGCTTATCATGAACGAGTTTGCCCGGTTCCAGATCAAGCTAAATGGCATAATGTGAAAGATAATTTGGTGTTGCCACCTCGTATCGTAGTAAGGCGTGGTAGAAGAAAAGAAAAAAGATTTCCATCCGGTATTGCCGATTTCATGGGTTCGATGTATGCAGTCACATATCGGCATCACATGACCAAGAGGAATCAAAAATCTGAATTACTTGCTCATTGAAACGAACGACAATGAGTACCCAATGATTATTAAATGCCAAAGGTATAAGAGCGACCTCTACCTCGATCAAATGGAGCGATCGCGGATTAGGCATATTGATCTCTCCGGTAGCAAACAACCGAAATGAATCCATATTCCACGGCGGTGAATGTTTCGACTCCATCTTAAATACATGAGCCAGATTGGTATGCATGAATGCAATGCGCTGTTGAGGAAATTCATAGTCCTCCTGCATCCTCAAAAGACCCTGGAATATCTCGTTGACATGCTGCAATTATTAATAAAATATATTATTAATATTTATTTTGAAAGGGTTCGAGTAATATAGGTGTATGATTCAAGAACTACATACATCATCTGAAATCCATACTCCAGGTGTGAATAGCTCGCCAAAGAACTTCATATCGTATTCACCAATTATCCCTTTACGTAGTGCTCCATCTCCATCGTCATTCATTGATAACAACTCTGCCGCTGCATTTTTTATCAAGGACAACTTCCACTTCATGTGTGGATGGAAATTCCACATTAGAGGTTTCTTACGGGGTGTTGAATCTGGCAACGCCGTATAAGGAGAACTCAAAAATCTTGGCTTTTTCTTCAACCGTTCAGGTAGATCCCTTCTGCGGTATACAAAAGGCGTCTTGAATGTCTCGGCCTCCACCGGCTCCGTAATGTGGCAATAATCACCCCTCGTCTCCTCTACACACTCCACCGGTGGCATAATGTGGTCGGAATCACCTCTCGTCTCCTCTACAGCCTCTATCGGCTGTGTAATGTGGGCAGAATCATCCCTCGTCTCCTCTACAACCTCCACCGGAGGCGTAATGTGGCCAGAATCACCCCTCGTATACTCTACACACTCCACCGGCGGCGTAATGTAGCCGGAATCACCCCTCGTCTCCTCTACATACTCCACCGGTGGCGTAGTGTGGCCGGAATCACCTCTCGTCTCCTCTATAGCCTCTATCGGCTGTGTAATGTGGGCAGAATCATCCCTCGTCTCCTCTACAGCCTCCACCGGCGGCGTAATGTGGCAAGAATCACCCCTCGTATCCTCTACAGCCTCCACAGGTGGCGTAATGTGGCCAAAACCACCCCTTGTATCTTCTTCATGATTACCCCCCGTGTGATCCCCGTCATTCCTCCGCCTCAACATTAAAAAATCTAAAAAATGAGATATAGCATGTTATTAGAGAAACAAAGAATGATATAAATTTACAAAACGTAAACTTAAGATTATGCATACCCTCAACCAATGCCCGTAGTGCCCTAACATCTACCTCTATTTGCCTAACACTCGTCCGCACATCATTAATCTTTGCATCCAAGTTATCCAATCTCGCTATAACTGATGCATCGGGCTGTGTAGAATGATGGGAAGGGGACGGCGGCATCTGGCTCTCTGAATGAGATGGCAAATGACGCCCTGACAGATGTGAAGGGGACGGCGGTAAAGGCGGCTCTGAATGATGGGAAGGGGACGGTAAAGGGCGATCTACATCGTCTCGTGCTGCAACCAAATGATCGTTGCTGATATAAACCGCCTTTCCTTCCCGAAGATGCTCCATTATTCTCTGAGCCACGACATCATCCCTGTTTCCCTCAAAATTTAGAATCGTGCCAAAGTGGGCCGAACCAACTTCGGCATGAGAGGGCGTAAGCCAACATCGCACGTCCTGTTAATTTATATTAGTTAACAATCATCAATGTTATCGAAGGAATTTCCATAAACAATTATAAATAAACAGATAAAAAAACTTACATCCATCGGAACATCATCAAAGGCACTCTCTACATCTTCCCACGATGGAGCTGAACTTTTGCCACCAAATTTAGCGATCCAGTGGCACATCCGGGTACCGAAATCCCTCTCCCCCTTCTCTTCCGAGCAAATCTTCGTCTGACACTCGGCCAACACTCGTAGGCAAGAATCTGAAAAATAAATATGGATATAAAATCAGAATTATTAAAAAAAGTTAAATAAGATAAATAATTTAAAAGGAAGAGAGCTACTTACTTGAAGCTGAGCTACAAAACCACTAATGTCAAAGGTACCCACAGTTTTTTGCCTTTGAGTGATGTACTTATATTTCTCAACTAGATCTTTGTTTAGACCAAAGACCGCTTCCTCATATGCAATTCTTCTCCACGGATATTCGTTGAACGAGTCGAACTCTTCAACCAATCTCAGCCACTCATCTTTCATTTTAAGAAAAAAATTTACTCTCCTTGGCCCTAGTACACCAGCAACAAAGTAAATGACCGTCATCTTCAATTTCTCGACATTCATTTCCGTGTCAGTCTCATCGTCCATCCCCCCGTCAATTTTCGACTCCAAATCTTCCAAGTAAATTAATTTCCTATCTATAAGCAATAAGAAAACATTAAGTAAACTACGAGAACAACAATGAAATGGTTAGATAATAAGTAACGTACATACCACCAAAGTGTCTCCGAGAAAATTCATTCGACGTTGGAGTGACTTCTTCTTCGTCGAGGGCCGAGCAGTTAAGGCCAGTGATTAGACAATACTCGACTAATGAAAAGCGCAAAGGCCTTTCCCGTACAACCATTCAAAACTCTTCTGCGTCCGGCCAATAATCGACTTGCCTGCTCATCAAATACCACATTATCATATTTGAGCTATAAAAATTATCCACAACCTCGATCAGATTGCCAAACTGGGTGGCTGCTACCATCTCCTCCATTTCCCTCTTAGTAAGAAATTTTCGGATGCGCTCCGAAACTTGGATGTAACGGGAGGTTATCGTAAGAGTAAAGTGATAGAAATTGCCGGGTGGGAGTTTAGTCGGCAAGTAAACCTGAGAGATGGCACACATAACATCATTAGCCAGTATTAGCATACAATATAAAGCTTATTAGAATAATATTCGCAGCTAATATTCGAACCTTATTCGAATATTATTCGCATTGTGTTCCACGGAGAATAGATAATGCGAATTAACATCGAATAAGTTTCTGCGAATAACTATTCGCATTAAAGAAATGCGAATATGGTTCGAATATGTTTATGCGAATAACTTCGGCGAATAGATAATGCGAATTAACATCGAATAAGTTTCTGCGTATAACTATTCGCATTAAAGAAATGCGAATATGGTTCGAATATGTTTATGCGAATAACTTCGGCGAATAGATAATGCGAATTAACATCGAATAAGTTTCTGCGAATAACTATTCGCATTAAAGAAATGCGAATATGGATCGAATATGTTTATGCGAATAACTTCGAATATGTTTATGCGAATAATTTATTTGAAATAAATTCATGAATTGAATTAAATCAAGGCATAAACCCTAATTAAAGCCATAAACCCATAACTCGACGAGAAATCAAAACGCCATGCCTAAACCGACCATACGTGTGTTGAGGTTTATGCCCTAGATGTCGTACGAGGATTAGATAGTATGAGGGCATTAGTGTAATTTTTTGTGTTTACTATTTGTAATTGGATTATATGATAATGGAATTACGTTTTTATTATTGTCGATTTAAGTTTTGACAAATAATATAAAGGCATATTATTACTTCGTCTAAATAAATTAACCTTGCAGTCGGGTAATAAGACGAATTAATAAAACCCCAATATTTACAGTTCAGTTACTTATTCTGTGGGGACAGAGAGGGGGCACCAGTAAGCTGACACACTGTAATATTAAATTAAGTCCACAAGTCTTAGTCTCCAGTAGGGTGACTGGATATGACGAGTATGACTTGTTTGTCGACGGGTCCAAAACGGTTGTGTCAAGCGTTCACTTGGGAAGTGGGAGCTCGTGACATTGATACAAGACGAATCAGGGGATTGTCTGTATTTGGACACTGACTCGTAATCGAACGATCACACGCTGGGAAAGTCGCTGATCGATCGATTGACTATAGTAGTCTACGTGAACCTTAGATCGAAAGGGTTAACTCGGGGTTGGTCTTAAGGTCTTGATTAGTCACTAGTTTGCTAGGCCCAATTGCATGTAGCATGGGTCAGCGGCGAAATGCGGTCTTGACTTTTCGACGTGATTGCCGGTTGAACCGCTGAGCGGGATTTACGTCCTTGATTAAATTCGAGGTTAACGTCCTATGGAGTTTTCGATATGCGGGAATTTACCTAAGTCTCTGGCCAGAACACATAACTGACTCACGAGTGTCGTAGAGGGCAGTTTGGTAATTGTCACCGACACGAACATCATAGAGTCGAGTTCTGTAAGTTCGACTACGCGTGACTTTCACTCGACCGGGACAAACATAAAAGGTTTATACGTATGACGACAATCTATAGTCGGTTCGTTAATTACACATATTCGTACTCAACTCGGGATCGGTTCGGTACCACGGGGCTGACTAGGTGAATACCGAACTTCTGGATTCCTCCCAGAGCCGGTTGAGACGAACCAAGAGAGTCGGACTTAAAAAGGGCAACTGACACAACGTCTATATGAGAATAGAGCAGGCTGGGGCCTGGATTGAGAGCTTAGGGTTTGGAGCTTGGCCGAAATCCTAAATGGCCGAAAGATTCGATTGATTGTGGTTAAATCAAGTGAGGGGCAAAATGGTCTTTTAACCTCACGAAATATTTTTGAAATATAATATTGGATATTTAATATTTAGTATATGATTTAAATTTAATTTAAATCTTTATTATTGTTTTAGAAAAATAATAATATTTAATTTGGAATTAAATAAAATATATATTAGATATATATATATATCTTAGATATATATATATATATATATATATATATATATATATATAAAGAGGAATTTTATGGTGATCACCTTGTGTGAGCACCTTGCGTGGGCACCTGTTGATGTGGCACTGATTCGTGTTGATATGCGGCACCTGATGCGTAACACTATTCTATGTCACGCCAAGATGCCAAATCAGCATCGAATTTGTCGATCAATGACACCTAGAATGTATCAACTAATGCCACATCATGTGATGTGGCATGTTGATATGGTACGAATCAGTGTCACATCAACAGGTGCCCACGCAAGGTGCTCACACAAGGTGAGCACCATAAAATTCCTCTATTTATAAATTTCGATATTTATATAGTATTAAGTTTCAAAAATATTAATTAAATATATATTGTATATTATATTTAATATACTAAATATAGAAATATATATTAATTTATATTAATATTAATTTAAATTTGAATTTGAGTTCGAATTTGAAAGAGAAGACCAAGTCAACAAGACTTAGTCTAAGAAGACTAAGCATGCTTAAGTGGGTGAGAATCTTTCTCCCCACTTCACTTATGATTTTCGGCCAACACCTATTGGTATAAATAGGATTTTTCATTTTTAAAACCCCTAAGTCATTTTGGCTAAAAAGAAAATAAAACAAGGGTTTTATAATCTCCTCTCTCTCGATCTCTCTCTATCTCTCGTCCCTCTCTTTCTCTTGTGGTGCGCGCGGCGTGCGTGTGAAGAGGAGGAGCCGCCGAGCTTGGTCTAGCCGCCTCAAGCAAGCCTCGGCCGCGACGTGTGTTGGTGCCGGCGTGACGATCTTGCCCCGTTCGTGAGCGTTTTTGGTGCTAGGAGAGGGATACTACATCCCGGGGATTCGAATGGTTCGAAGCTTGCCATCGTCATTGAATTCGTCAAGGTACCATGGCTGTAAAACCCTTCTTTCGTTCTCGTGTTAATACTGAGCGGTCCAAGGGAAAAGGCGGAATCACGAAAATTTTTAAACTTCCGCCGTTCTAGGAACGAGAGCCCGGGGACCCTACCGGGATTCCCAACAACGTGAACCCTAAAACCTAAATTAAACCTTAAGATCGAAATTGATGTTAAACTTACGGTGACTCGATTTCCTTCAACGACTTCTTCAATATTGTTCCTTCTCGGCACGACGGGTGGATTGCGCTTCGTTCTCACCATCTCTCGTTCGAATCTTGTTTGTCTCGTTCAATGTCTCTTTTTTTTTCACTTCTTGCGTTCGAAATAGAGTCTCGCGTTCGAATGGTTCGAATGGAGTGTTGTGGCTATGTTATATCTATACTATATATTAAGGGTCAGGGGGTTAGATTAACTACCTCCCAATTAATTGGTATGGCAGGTGTAGTTACTATTTTGTCCTTTACTACTTAAGTTTATTATTATATTAATCTATCTATTTTATTAAGGATAATATAGTAATTTTCCAATTAATTGATATGACAAGTATAATTACTATTTTGCCCTTTATTTCTTAAGTTTATTATAATATTAATTTACAGTAATTACTTTTATATACCTACAAATATTTAATTAAAATTAAATTTATGATTTCGTTTATTAAATATTATGAATACTAAATATAACTCAAATATAAAGTAAAATTGTATATATATCATAGCATACGCATCGGATGTGCGTAAAGTACTAGTATATATTAAGGAAGAGCACCCTATAGTAACTACTACCAAATTAATTTGGTATGACACTATAAATTATCATTTTACCCTTAGTTTTCAAATTTATTTCAATTATACCAAAAAATCATATTTTTAATTTATAAAAAATAATTTACAATTAAAATTAATATTATAATTTGATATTATAAAAATAATTTTATATTTTATTTATATTTTAAGCACACGCATCGAGGTGCGTAAAATACTAGTTTAATTAATTGTGTTAGTTAGGGTTAAGATTTGAATTAGTGGAGTGTAGTTTGGTAATTTTCTAACTCAATCCCTCTTCTTCAATTACAATATACAGGGATCCCTTTTATTAAATTTTCCCCGGGCAAGGGTTACACAATGAAGCTGGCTCCGTCGGACAGCGTCCAAAACGCTCACGAAGATGCGGTGTGGACTGCTGCGTGGGTCCCACCACCCGACAACTCCACCCCACCTCTCCTCCTCACGGGCTCCCTCGATGAGACCGTTCGGCTGTGGATCCCCAACGGGCCTGAGAAGGTTCTCACCAACACTGGCCACTGCCTTGGCGTCGTCTCCGTCGCAGCTCATCCCTCCGGTAGGTTCGCCGCGTCGGCGTCCATCGACAGCTTTATCAGGGTCTTCGACGTCTCCACCAACAATACCATCGCCACACTTGAGGCTCCTTCCTCGGAGCTCTGGCAATTGCAGTTCAATCCCCAGGTACCAAAAGAAAAAAAATATATCTATTTTCTTCTTTGTTGGCGGTTGTTCTTTCTTTTTCTTTCAATTAGTTGCAGCACTGTCCTCCGTTAGTTTCTGATGACGGTGATGAGTGCCGTAGCTTCGTGGTTAGAGGATACAAAAGAAGAAATTGTGTTCGTTGTTGAGAAATTAGGATGGTGTTGGCAGAATTCTCTGTAGCTTCTTCATTTTCAGTATAAGTTGCAGCTATGAATGACGAACTCCCATGGGGTATCATCTCGTTGGATTCGGCTATTAACCAGCAAGTTTGATTCCATACAAGTTTGTTTTGGGTAAGAAATTACAATTGAGATGTTTGAGTTGTGTTGGAACTTCCAGAATGTGTTTCGATGGGGCGATTTGGGAAGTGGATTTGTCCCAATTTCGGAATCATTTGTTGATCTCACAAATCCATCTAAGCAAACTCTTGGGGAAATGTCGAGGTTATTTGATTTCGCAAGTTGTTATTGCAATGTGGTTTGGCTGCATTTCTTGCTATGCAGAATGGCTATATTGGGAAGATGGTCGAAGAGAAAATGTATACTAGATATCAGTTGATGTAAGTGTTAGTGGCTTTTCCTCGTGCAGTGAATTAGATGGTCGTTTACTACAGTTAATTGGAAATGCTTGAGACGCAAAGAGACGTCTTGAAATCAGGGCTTCATTTCTCTGAAACATCCTATTTTCTTACGTGAATGTATCCGAGTGCGTCCTGGAACTTCATTGTTTGATTATCTTGATTCAGCAAAACTTTTTAGGCTGAGTAGTGTAATGGGGCCCGTTAATATAGACACGAGTCCAGGTAAGAAAACAGGAAGGGGCTCATCAAAAGCCATGTAGTTCTTCCCTTCTTCTTAAAGTCCATGGGATATTCAATTGGCATGATTGTTGTATCAAGGTTAATGTTCTGTGTCGATAATTGATTTAACTTACGCCTTGTAATAACTTTTTATTTCATCGTCTCTCAGGGCACAACGTTAGCAGCAGCAGGAGGCAGCAGCGCCTCGATAAAGCTATGGGACACTGCAGAATGGAAGCATACCACCACCCTCGAAGTCCCCCGACCCGAAGGTGGCAGCGGATTGAGATCCTCAGATCGAAAAGGCAACAAGAAGTTCGTCCTCTCGGTCGCTTTCAGCCCAGATGGCCGACTAATCGCCTGCGGCTCGATGGACGGTACGATCTCTGTCTTCGATGTCCAACGCTCCAAATTCTTACATAACTTGGAGGGGCACTCCATGCCCGTAAGAAGCCTTGTGTTCTCGCGAGAACACCCGGACTCGAAGGTTCTGTTCTCCGCCTCGGACGATGGGCACGTCCACATGTACGACGCGGAGAAGGACTTCATCGCGTCCATGTCGGGGCATTCGAGCTGGGTCCTGAGCGTTGATTCGACCCACGATGGGCTGGGGATAGCGACGGGCTCGAGCGACCGGACCGTGAGGCTCTGGGACCTGAAAATGAGGGCGACGGCTCAGGTTCTGACGGGCCATACAGACCAGGTATGGGCCGTGGCGTTTGGGCCACCGTCGAGGACCGATGTGAGGTCCAGTGTGCTGGCTAGCGTGTCGGATGATAAGAGTTTGTTGTTCTATAAGTATTCTTGAGTTTTAGGGTGGTTGGATTTATGACATTCTGTGGAAGATTATGAGTCTGCTGCTGAGTTTTTCTAGTGATAATGTGAGAATGATCTGAACTGGGATGGGATTATACATACATGCATGTGTGGTATTGATCATTTTCGCGTCTCTTTTGTTTGAAAACGACGAGCTCGACTCATTTTCTTGGCTCAAGCTCGACTAGCTATTTGTTTATGACTTGAGTTTGAAGCTCAAAATTCTTACATGTGGAGTAAAAAATTTTAAACAAAAAAAAATTGAAATAAAAAAGCTCATGAGCCAGGTCTTGGGTTTTCGATTAGTCACAACGAAGCTCGACTAACATTTCAAATTCCGACTAAGTTGTTTACGACGACAAATATGGAGAAGTTAATTTTTTTTCCCTAAAGAACACAAAGATAATTACTTTAAATTAATAAAATATATTAGTGAAATAAAATTGTCTCGATGAAGTTGCCGTAGCAGTTGAGGAGTTGTAAAGTCTCATTAATTACGAGATCAAACCTCGTGAATGCCAATGCTTGGGACATATTGTTGTTTTCGGTAGTGTCGGTGTATTTGTCGGCGGCTAAACTATAGTTACAACGTAATTTTATTGTAAAACGAGGCACGAGTTAAACTCGTTTTCCGTACTACGAAACTGTCCCGAATTACAGTGCTCTCGGTTTTCGGCAATGGTCTCCAAGATACGACGAGTTTCGATTTTTTTTATCCCAGCACAACGAAACAAAATCCCGGCGAATTACTCGATACTCGGGCATTTCGTGCTACTTATGAACAAGTGGATGTGCAGTGAACTATTTCTAAGTGTTGCGATTCAATTAAATAATTTTTCCATTCTGCCAGTGGAACTATTTATAGGTTTAGAGAAGCTGTCAGGGTTAATTCGTTAAAAGTTACAACTTTTCAGTTGACTTCTTTTGACTAGGCCGAATTGCAAATAGACACAACTTTTGATTGGGGGTTTATCTATGAGTAGTCACAACTCTTGGACTGTTTCACAATACCCTTTCAAATAGCCACATCAGTTCATCCAGTCAGAGCCACATCGACCAGTCAGTCTGCGTGCCAATGCCACGTCAGCATTTTTTATTTTTTAATAAATAAATGGGCTGGCTTTACTAATTAATTTCTCATTCACCCGATATCGGTTTTTAGCAAATTAATAGTGTATAAACTCGTCTTGAAACTTAGATTTTGAATCTTTAATATTTTCCGAGTTTCGATGAACGACGGCTTCTCGATTTCTATAAAACTGATTAAATGAATGTTTAACTTGGTTAATTAACTCAATTGGACCCAAAAGCTCAATCTTATTAAAATATCAAATACATATCTCACAAAGAAGGAGAATTAGTTTCGCTCCAAGTCCGGACTGCCCCTAATGACATTGATATTTATATTCAATTCAAACTGAACTTAATCGAAATGCGTGAATTCAGTGGCGTTGTGGTTGTGGAATAGTTGTAAAATCTCCTTGGCGGGTTAATATATGTCGATCTTTGATGTAGCTTGGAATAGATCACTAGATCATGCGGATTATTCTCGTTGGAAATCGAGATTGCTTTGTAGTAGGCAATGCGATTCATATTTCATTCATACTCAATTTAGTTTTGAATATGATACTACGATGAAGTGAACAAATATTAAATTATAAAATTTATAAATAACACTTTTTTTAGCCGCCGTTTGGGTTGGTGGAATTTGAATATATGGTGGGCTCAGGCGCACTTTTTCGTATTATTTTATAAACTTGCAATGTATTATTTTATACTTTTAGGCCATTTCACATGAATTGTAGTTTGCCCCTAAAAAAAATCCAACACAGAAAATATTCGCGGTATATATTCTAGAACAGTATTTCATTCTTATTACGTATGGTTATTTCGAATATATCCTTTAATTTTAATCACAACAAGACAACATACTTCAATTTTGAAGGTTAAAATTGACAATTAATAACTTGGTTTTAATAATGCAATTGGTCAAAACAGAAGATCATTTAAATGTGAGGGACATAAATAAAATTAGTTTCTTGTTTCAATTTTGAATTTAATTCGTTCACGCACACACCGAGAGAGCAGAGAAGAGAGAGGTGATAGGTAGTCAGTCCACTAGAAGACAATCAATCCAAGCGCGGAAGCTTCACCTCGACATCGTTTACAGCCGTAAGCTTGTTCTTTGCTTTTTACGTCAATTTCGTCTTCCTGTATATATAATTTCAACATTTGGAATGGATACGAAGAATTCGCTCCTGTATGGCTATTTTATTCACGGATGATAATGTTTGTGGTTGAATTCTGATTTTCATCGTGGTTTATTGAGTGTGTGATTCTGTTATTCTTATACTTTGGTTCGGTTTTATCAAAATATACTTCAACTATGTTCTATAATTCGGGATTATTGGAATTTTCTGACCCTCGTTGCGATTATGCGGGTTGTTATTGTAGAAACTATTCTTATAAGTGTTTTAACTTTGTGGCTGAATTTGTGAAATCTTGAATTTTAATCGTGAGTGAAATTTTGTTGCTGTGTGAAGATTATGTCGTCCAAAGCTGATAGCAAAAAGAAATCTGGTGAGAGTTCAGAGATTGGGAAGTTTGTTGGTGACATTGGGACCATAGGCAGAGCCTTGTATGCAGATAAACCACTTGGTAGACTTGCTAGTTCTACAGCCAGCAGTCGTTCTAAATCTGTAGCAAAACCCAATTTACCGCAGCCCAAGCAGAAGCCAAAAGACAACAATAACAGTATGAAGGATACAGCTGAGAAAGATAAGAAGTCGTCCATTTGGAGTTGGAAGGGTCTAAACGCATTGACCCATGTCAAGAACCGTAGGTTCAACTGTTGTTTCTCGCTAATTGTTCATTCTGTCGTTGGCTTACCGGATTATTTTGACGGCGTTTGTCTTGCGGTGAGTTGGAAAAGAAGAGACGGTGAGCAGATGACAAGTCCTGTTAGGGTTTCTCGAGGAGTTGCTGAATTTGAAGAACGCCTTACACATTCTTGCTCGGTCTATGGTAGTAGGAGCGGCTCCCACCACTCTGCAAAGTACGAAGCGAAGCATTTCTTGTTGTATGCCATGGTTTACGACTCACCTGAGCTTGATTTGGGGAAGCATAGAATGGATCTTACCAGGATACTTCCTCTGACATTGGAGGAATTGGAAGAGGAGAAGAACTCGGGAAATTGGACGACTAGTTTCAGGTTATCTGGTAAAGCTAAAGGTGCAATGATGAATGTCAGTTTTGGATATGTTGTGATAGGAAATGACAGTAATGAGCGGTCTAGTTATAATACTGTTCCCAAGATGCCTTTGTTGCAGCAGATTGGTTCAAGGAAAGGGCAAATCCGCAGAAACTCTAACAGAACGGAGGAGCTTGATATTCGCCGAGCGGGAAGTCTACCTTCTAAGTTATCCACCTCGAATCAGCCCATGGAAGAGATAAAGGATCTTCATGAAATCTTGCCTGCATCGAGATCAGAGTTGTGTGACTCGGTTAATATACTTTATCAGAAACTGGACGAAGACATGCCTGATCCTTTAGTTGACAATAAGTTGGAAGCTGTTCCCTTTATATTTTCTGTTGACCTGCTTAAACCTGATGTGTCCGCTCAATCTGATCTTACCGGGGAGGTTTCTGAAAATGAGTTCGAAATCAGTGATTTTTCTGTCGTCGAGAAAGGAATATTAGAATTGAACAACCAGCAGGCGAATCCCGAAGAGAGCTCGTTGAAAATAACTTATTCTTCTGTTGAGGGTCTTGAAACTGATGGGAATGTAGAGGTGTTGCCGCTTGATGAGGATCTGTTGCTTCATTCCGCAGCTGTTCAATTTGTTTCGCAGAGTGGTGAGCAATCTGTCAACATTTGTGATGCTAAAGATAAAGTAGATGATTCATACTCTACGGAATCTTTAATGAAGGACCTGGAAGAAGCTCTAACTTGTGTCTCGAACTTGACAAATGAAGATCTGGATCCTCAAGAGGATCAAAACAATGCTTACCAGGAATATGATTCAGATGATGACTCTCCTGATAAAGATCATTACAAAACACGATCACTAAGCTTGGAAAATCTCACCAACTTGGTGGCAGATGATTTCTTGGACATGCTGGGTATTGAGCAGTGTTCATTTGGCCCGAGCTCCGAAAGTGAGCCCGATTCTCCCAGAGAGAGACTCCTCCGACAATTTGAGAAGGACGCTCTTGCTAGCGGAAGTTTAATCAACTTCGATTTCGGTGATGACCCCACACATATGGACAGTGATACACTAACAGGATCAGTCTGGGAAGCAAACTCTGATGATTTCCATCGTCGCTCTATGAATGTGATGCATGACCATGCGATGCCATCTATAGATATTGATGAATTAACGAGAAAAACAAGGGCTTCTACATTGGAGGATCTGGAAATTGAAGCTTTAATGCGCGAGTGTGGCATTAACGGAAGGGCATTTCAAAACTCCCCTCCGAGCAATTCGAGTAGTTTCGGCAGTCCAATTGACGTGTCCCTCGAGGATCCTCTAGGGCTTCCTGACCTTGCTGAAGGTTTGGGTCCCATTTTGCAAACTCAAAGTGGAGGATTTTTACGTTCAATGAATCCTTCACTTTTCAAGAGTGCTAAAAGTGGAGAGAGCAGCTTAATCATGCAGGTTTCTAAACCAGTGGTGGTGCCTGCTGAAATGGGATCTGGTGTAATGGATGTGCTTCAGGGTCTGGCCTCTGTTGGTATAGAAAAACTATCTATGCAGGCGAATAAGTTGATGCCATTGGAAGATGTAACTGGGAAGTCAATCGAACAAATAGCGTGGGAAGCTGCACCGATATTGGAGGGACCTGAGGGGTTAGTTTTTATAATCTTATCACTGCTTAAAGCTTGTTCTTTCATTTTTTTTCTTTAATTCGTGTGTTGTAATAACAACTCATCGTATCCTGTTTCAGGCAACCCTCTGTACATCTTGAGCAAAAGAGTGTTTGTGGTAGAGTACCTTCTATCCCTAGATCAAGCAAGCCCGATTCGACATCTTCAAGTTCAGACATAGAGTATGTGTCCTTGGATGATCTTGCCCCTCTGGCAATGGATAAGATCGAAGCTCTTTCAATCGAGGGTTTGAGGATACAATCTGGTATGTCAGAAAACGACGCCCCTTCGAACATCAGCGCCCAATCTATAGGCGAGTTCTCAGCTCTAAGAGGTAAGTCCTCGCTTGGTGTTGGTGGGTCCATTGGACTCGATGGTACCGGTGGATTGCAACTGCTAGACATAAAAGATAATGGTGAAGATGTGGACGGGTTGATGGGCCTGTCTTTAACGCTCGATGAATGGATGAGGCTGGATTCTGGTGATATCGATGATGATGATCTTGCTAGCGAACGAACCTCTAAAATACTTGCAGCCCATCACGCCACATCACTGGACCAGTTTAACGGAAGATCCAAGGGTGAGAAGAGACGAGGGAAGGGTAGAAAATATGGTTTGCTAGGTAATAACTTTACGGTAGCCCTAATGGTGCAGCTTCGTGATCCTTTGAGAGACTATGAGGCTGTCGGCACACCAATGCTAGCTCTCATTCAGGTAGAAAGGGTATTCGTCCCACCTAAGCCGAAAATCTACAGCACAGTTTCGCTAATGAGAAAATCAGAAGAAGATGACGAGACCATCATTATCGAACAGCCAAAAGAAGAAGAAGCTGTTGATGAACAGACTAACAAGATTCCGCAGTACAAGATCACCGAGGTTCATGTTGCAGGTTTGACAACAGAGCCAAGTAAAAAGAAGTTATGGGGTTCGTCGAGTAATCAGCAATCAGGCTCTCGTTGGTTGCTTGCTAATGGTATGGGAAAGAAGAACAAACACCCGCTGATGAAGTCTAAGGCTGTTGCGAAAAATTCTGGTGATACGCTGTGGAGCGTCTCTTCTCGTGTTCTTGGCCAAGGGGCAAAACGGAAGGAACTTGCTGCACTTAATCCGCATATTCGCAACCCGAATGTTATACTGCCTAACTAAAATGTCAGATTACGGTAGGTAGGTCGTTGATACAAGGTTGGGATCTTAATAAATGATAGCTCATGTATTATATATATGTTGTGCAAAATAAACTGGACGAAAATATCATCATATGAAATAGAAACCACATTTATATAATTAGATATTGAGACGGCGTACCTGATGTATCTATTTATTGATTCCCGTAAAATCATCAGGGAATCGATGGAGGAAGACCGATGAGATGGCCACCATGGCTCTCTACTCGTCGATACTATACTAGTAAGGTCGAATGTGTACTTGTTTTTATGTGTTTTGTGGACGGTGACTGCAATTTAAAAGTCCAATGGTGGTCGATGTTTTTAGCTTTATATCGACAAAATCGATGGAGATGAAATGGATGGATGCGTAGATTTGAACGCCTGGTGGAGGGTCGTGGTTGGCGCCTTCGAAGAAACATATTATATGGAATGAGTGGCCGTCGCATATATAGTCGTTCCCTTCTGTTACTCTGAATTGCAGATATTGGATGTTTTGGCATGGCAACACCGTGCAAGCAAGGTTGATGGCAATGGCAATGGCAATGGCCAAACATGTTTCTTTCTTTTAGTTCATGTCATTCATTGGAAGCTCTCTTTAGTTATGCCTCCTAAAAGTAAACCAATTTATGGTAACACAAGAAATATAAATTGTTAACATAGGAAAAAAGTGAGGGATTTAATTCATCGATATTGGGTACTATTCTAACATCAAGTGACACGATTCAAATTTCAATACCAAGTTGACACACACACATGCATATATATATATATATATATATATATATATATATATATATATTAGTCATGTATATTTGTGGAATTGAAGGGACACGCAAATTATGGGTGAAAATTTTAAGATAATATATTTCGAAATTGAAGTAATTTGAGAAGCCCTTAAATGTTGCAATTTGAAGACAATAAATATCAAAATATTGACGTTAATTGTCTTCAAATTGCTTCAATTTTAAAACTTATTTTCCTTAAATTATAATTATTTAATTTATGTGTCTTTATAATGCCATAACCCCTAATATACAAGACTAAAAAATAATGAAGTAATTACATTATATTGAAGATTATTTTACCTTCAACTTGGCTATGTGCCAAAAACAGAAAGATTACTAGGCAGATGACCAAATCGCAATGAAACCTATTGTTGAATGAGATGAGATAACGTTATCCACTTCTACAGCCAATCAGAGACGAGACGCTCCCACCAAATACACCCTTCATTTCCGACCTCACAATTCACCTTACGCTCATCAACTACTCTTTTAACTATCAAATCAAAATCCTCCGCCCTTTCTTCTTATCTAACATAACAGCTCACCAAGTCCCAAACACCACATAACAATGGCCTCAAGCTGTGCTCTGTCCTCCGTGCCACTGAGGCTCGCGCAAAACAAGCAGCAAATTGCCACGCCATTGAGGCCATCGGCCTTTTCCAAGAAGCCAGTCGCCAGGTTCCAAGTCAGAGCTTCTTCGCTCAAGGAGAAGGTCGTGACTGGTTTGACCGCAGCTGCTTTGACGGCTTCGATGGTCGTGCCGGACGCCGCCGAAGCGGCCGTTTCGCCTTCTCTGAAGAACTTCTTGCTGAGCATTGTGGCCGGTGGGGTTGTGCTTGCGGCGATTGCTGGGGCGGTCATTGGTGTAGCCAACTTCGATCCTGTCAAGAGAAGTTAATGTAGTATTCTCATTTGCGAGTGGTTTCCTTTTAGTATATATTGGTTTCTTTATCTTTGGCTTTTGCTTGTGCGTGTCTTCTATCTGTAAGGACAGTTTATTATTATTACATCAAATGCGAGCAAATTATGTGTTCGCTTCTTAAATTCGAGAATCATCAAATTGGAATATGGACCTCGGTTTACCATCTATGGTTGGTTGGAAGAAATAAACTGCAGAAGTTCACACATTAAAGATCCTTTTTGGAAAAGAATAAATGGATCGGTCCGAACATCATCCATTGGATGTGTTTTGAATGATTGCCTATAGAGATCCACAAGGTTTTTACCTCTGTCGTTTATACACAAGTTAGTAGAATATGTAAAGGTGCTCATTTTTTTTTTTTTTTAGCAAAACATCTCGGGCATAATGGAGACAAGGGATGGATGGATGAATGTGAGTGCACTTCGTAAAAGCAATTTGTTGTGATTGTTTGATTTGGGGTTCAATTGAGAGTCATTTTTTTATTTGGGATATGAGTTTTCTATTTAACCATCATTAATCTTATTTTTGTTTTGGCTTTTTTTTTATTTTATTTTAAATTCTAGGTATGATTGTAATAATATATGTTTTGAAGAGTATTTTAGTCCAATTGGTCCTTAAATAATAAAATTTCCAACTGGTCCTTAAGTGAAGGAGTTAAGTGTTTGAAAGTTGAAAATTTAAATAATTATAATAATTTTATAACAAACTCTCCTTTACTTGACAGATTCATTCACATATTTCTATGAAAAAAACGAAATTGCACGAGAATACTTTATTGAACCTGAATTAGTCCTCGACTTTTTTAATCTCAGTGAAAAGAAAGCAACCACTAAAACCAAACAAAGACGTCGCCGTAATAATAGACACCATTGAAACATATGCTTATACAATCCTCGCAAGTAGAAAGATCATTAACAAGTCCAAGAAAGATAACAATATCAATAGCATTAACTTTAGAACCGTAGAGTTTCGATCCATTATTAGGCTTGAAGATCAACTTCTGTCGGCGGTAGCACGGCAGCAGATGAAGGCCTAACAAATTCTTCATCCTTCGGGGGATGAATGGTGACGAGATCGGGAAGTGGAGTTGTTGGGCCCAGCTTTCCTTTCGGATCCCAATCGAGCATGATCTTCACCTTAATCCCGAGTACTCCCTAATATGTAAAACAAAATTCTCGTCAAACTTGAGTTACGATGATGATGACTATGCGTTTGACTCCGAACCATCAAATGAATCAAATTGGTAAGAAAGAGAACCTGTCTGAGAAGAACGTGTCTGACGGCAGAGTCTATGTATTCTTTCACGGGCTGACCAGAGGAAATCATGTATCCATCCTTGAACTTCATTGACTTTGCACGCTGGGCTCTTAATTTCCCACTTACAATCACCTAGGATCCGTGTACAATGAGTTAGATGTAATGTGGAATGATATAGATGATCATAAGGTGAGGAGATAAACCGTATTTCATTGATGTACCTCACAGCCCTTGGCCCCACTCTCCATAACATACCTCAGAACACCATAGCAAGCCCTGCATCAGAAGAATAGAGAATTGTTTATCTGCTGAAACTAGCTGGGTAGATTCTACCGAAATGAAGATTCAGTCAGTTCTTTGTCCAACTCAAATCATGTAAAAGAATCATTTGCTCATTTTTCTGTACTTGACTAAATGGCCAATGCAACTACTATCTACTATTTCCAGCGGGAACTAGCAATACTGAGAAAAGCCCATTACCTCCTAACGGCAAGGCCACCAAGGAGCTTGTATCGAAGAGACTCGGCCTGCGCAATGGCGCAAAGTCCCCTGCTGTTAACCTTCTCGGCATACAATTCAACACTGTTTTCAGGAAACTTGAACCTCTTCTGTACCACAGAGGTCAGCTCACGGATTCTCCTGCCCTTCTCTCCTGTAAAATCAAATGTCATCAAAACAATGAAACTCACAAACTAAAAGCAGAATATCGCACTTCCATACGGCAAACTACCTATGCAACTTGAAAGCTTCTAACAAGCAAATGCAGGAAAGTAGATAAGCATTTTGCGTAATCAAAAGAAAATCATTGAACGAACAATAACGACGGCATCAACAATGCCGCGGATATCATAACAAAACATAACACCAGTGTCCTGAGCTCTGCACGGGCGAAACAGCCAAAGAGGGTGCCCTCGTTCAAATTTTTATGCATTCAAAAGGAATAAGCTATTCATTTTTGAACGACATCAAGTGAATTAAGAAGGCGATCTAAGAAAATTAATAAATCTAACCGCTCCCCAGCAAATTAATAACTTTCTGATATAAAATAGTGAATAATTGCAAAAGATCTCAAAGTCTCAATCTGTATCTTGTTGCAGATCGAATATTTCAAACAAAATAATTAATTTAAAAGATAATAAACAAAATAATCACCTAGAACATTTTGTGTGCGAGTTGCACGGATGATAATCTCAGTCCTCATGGGAGTGACTCTGACCTCCACGCCAGAGTATCCATCCTCTGCCAGCTCACGAGTCAATACTTCGTTCAGCTCCGCAAAGAACACACCATCAGCCACAAACTTTACGACAAAAAAAAAAAAAGATTTAAACTACCAAACTATTGTAATTCGCAATACAGATAGATAAAGTGATTTAAGAAGAGAGTACCTTCCTTTTTTTGCTCATCTGCGTCGCCATGCTGCGGAAGATAAAGTTCTGCGGATTGGGGGTACTTACTATGTGGTGAGACAAAGGCTTCGCATGGATTAGGGTTTTGAGGAAAATAAGATATGGCGTTGATGTTCATAACGGGTGGACGTGAACTAACCGGGCCTTGCCGATCGATTCAGTTTGGACTCATGGAATAAATACGGCCCAATGGGTGTTATTTTTCTATTATATTAAGTGGACAACTTAAAAACTGTCAATCAATTTTGATGTATTAATTTGAATGTAAATTTATTTTGATGTATTAATTTGAATGTAAATTTATAATTTAATCCTTCATTTTATTATATATTTCAGTTACATCCTTATAAATTATTATTTATTTTTAATTAATACACCATTAAAAATAAATAATAATTTCAAATATATTGAATTAAATTTAAATAATCTTATACTATAAAATAATATATATTTATTTATTATTGCACACATTGTGATGATAAAACTAGTATACTTTATTTGTGTGGGTCTAAAACCCTTCAGTTGGTTTTTTTTCACAGTAGAATCTTATTATCCTCAAGTTCTAGGAATTTTATTTTATTTTTCAAACCATGCTTTTTCATTTAATAACACAAAAGTTACAAGTCTAAACAAGTCTCTCCAGTAACAAGCGATATCCAGTAGAGAAAAGAGCTTTCATTAAGAAAGAAACGAACTGAGATCTACCAATAAAAACAAAAACAAAAAAACATGAAAGAATACAAAATTCAAAGTTTGTCCCAAAAGAAGTAAAGACCCTACTACATATCAACCTAAAACTCCATAGAAATGGCTATCCGTAGTACATTTAATTTTTTTCCATTTTTAACTTCAAATTTATCTTCTTCCGGAGTAACATGCCCACAAAGAGAGAAAGAACTTCTACAAGAAGAGATGGAAACTCCCACACGAGGAGACTAAACGAGAAGAAATGATGAAAGCAGATAACACGCAAGAAACAGGAAGAAGAAACAAAAGTTCCCCCGACCAACATGAATGGAGGAAGAAACGGGAAGAAGAAACAAAAGTTCTCCTAACCGCCATGAATGGAGGAAGAAACAGGAAGAAGAAACAAAAGTTCTCCTAACCGCCATGAATGGAGGAAGGGGGAAGAAGAGTTTTATATTTTGTTTTTTCTTTGACTTTTAGAGAGAAACTAGAGACAAATGGGCCTAAAAGTTCTAGGATAAGAGGCTAAGTGTTGCCATTCAATACATTTATGTTTGGCAATCCGGTGGAAATTCTCAATTCATCCTATCGTGGGAACAAGGCGAGGGCATGGATCATACTCCTCTCTCCATGAAATATAATATATTGAAGCACTAAACTACCCTTATTAATATATTTTAAACATTAATCTTTCTTTATCATTTTTTCTTTTCTATCCCTTTTCTCACCACAATCTTAGATTTCACAATGTACCTCTTTGTGTTCACTCACAATCATATTTTCGAGAATACCACAGCAATATCTGGCCCACGATTCGTCGGCTCTGCCATCGCAGCATTCTAACTGCATTATTACCATCGCTAAGAGTTTAATTTATTTCGAATACATTTTATTTTTATTAAAAAAGAAAGACTAAAAATATTATATACTATAAAGACAGGAAGATTCTGTTAGAAAAAACTAGAGTTTTAATTTGTATGGCGGAATATTCTCTAGAATTGTGTTTTGGAATTCGTTTTCCAAAGATAATGGACTATTTTGCTTGAGTTACACCAAATATGTCCCGAGATAAGACTAGAGCAGATATGTTGCGTTTTTTTGAATCCTAAGTAATTGCGTTGAATGTTTATTATAACCCAAAATATGACCAATTATTGTGTTGAGTGTGTATCTAGCTGCCCCAGTCCCCACTAAGGGCGCTGCCATTAGGATCCCGCAAGGGGGCGCTGTCCCCTTGACTCACGGTTGGTATTTGGGTTCCGAAATAAAACGATTTTCGAACGTGCACTCCGCACCTCATAACTCTTGTATGTTTTATTTCCTAATTACACTAAAATATATAACAGATTCCTTTCGGAGGGACATGGACGGGGACAGAAAGAAATTTATCCACGTTTGCTTATCGGGGACGGGGAGGGAATTCCTAGATAAGTGTTGTCCAGCCACATCGCCAAGCCTAGCCAGACTGCATGTCGTCGGTCACTTTGGCTCATTCGGCTATTACCATGCCTCCTTTGACTACCATTTCGCTCTGCTGAAGTGTATGCATCGTCTTTCCAATGCTTGCCTGAGCACGCTTGCAGCCTCAGCACCATCAACTCTCAAGTAAACTGATATCCGCCAGCGCTCATTAATAACATCTGACGGATTTGCTGTTTAATAACAGACCCTTTCTCTTAGAAGATCTGACGGATGAAGAAGCTCTTCCACTGATTGTGCGGAATGTGCTCAAACTGTTCGGCTTATTACGATTTATCGATCATTTCTCATATCTTTGTATACTAACATTTTTGCTTATCTTCAGCCATGCATAATACTTGGAACCCTTTGAATGCATCGCGGATGGTCATAATATATATTTTCGTGAAAATGAAGTATACGGATTTTGGTTAACTTTCTTCGGCTCACAATCGATATCATCGGGTCAGTTATCAGTAAAGTATCCTAAGTTCATACATAGCAGCTCGATCTGATCATCTGAAAACCGCAAACTCGCAGCAGCGACGACCTAAGTAAGATATTTCGAAGCCATCGTCACAACTCTTTAAATCTTACTATCATAGACTGAAACTTAAATGATAATTATATATTGTGATATATTACCTCAAATCCCATCTCCTGGTAAAGACCCTGAGCAGGCTTGTTATCTCTATGAACATGAACAAACACCTTTTCTGCATCTGTTATTACATTACAATGGTTGTACGAGTCTAACGTTACGCTTTAATCAATGTTAGATGTAATAGCTAAAAGTTGTAAACTTGACATGTATTCTTGTTATTCCCAGTTGAAAAAAAAAAGGTCTATCATATGGGGGTACCATTGGCCTTAGCAGAGAGAATAGCATATCGAAGCATTCTTCTTGCAACACCACGTCGACGGGCCGATCTGGCGACGCATAAGTTGAAAATATATCCGTATGTGATGGAAGGTTTTCTCTCGACGAAGTAAAAGAGAGGAGTTTTCACTCTATCCTAAAGAAAAGGGAGGAAAAATCAGACAATGTATGTAGGTATGTGCAGGATGATGGTATGGTACGCATACCCCTGGAAAGGATTCTCCCTGAGACAAATATCCGATGCTCAAGTCCAAGGTTCCGAGAACTTCCTCGGCCGACTTTGTGTTTATTTGATCCTTATTTACCTTTTTTGAAGCTTTTACATCTGAGAGATTTGTAGGAAAACATTGAAGTACAGATAGAAAGGAAAACACGTAATTTACCGCCACTATGCATTTGCACAAGTCTCCAAGTTGGCCATTGTACCTCCTTTTCATCGCATTGAATTCCTGCGCGAATAACGGAAATTTCGAGGATATTTTTTCGAGTCCCAGATTGACTAAGCAAAGCAAAATGGGTATGAGATCATCTGTGCCCATTTGATGTTCCAATGAGATGTTCCACCAATGAGGTGTTGATACATGTTCATCTCATTATACCAGCCACCCCATGTTTAAATAAGATGGACACGTGTCAACACCTTATTGGTGGAACACCTAATGGGAACATATTATGGGCACAGATGAATCAATCTAAGCAAAATGTGTCTCTTTCTTTTCTACCTGTTCGGCAAATCTTCGCATGTAGTTATCGACGTATCTGCATAATTGTTAGGTAAAAATGTGTTAGCCGGTCGGTTTTTAGGCTCGGTTTGGTCTAAAGGTTTCTGCAAGGAAAAGGCACTTCAAAGTAAAATGATCAAAGCACAATAAGGTTTTAGTTGGTATACACTTTTCGCACGAGATCAAAAAGACACCCACCGTTCATCTTCTCGACCTTCGAAATGACTCTCTGCCCTTAGCCACGCCGCGCTCTAGCAGAAAAAAATCAAAGGAAGGCACGGTGTTCACGCTGCGCGGTGATGATCTTTATTACATAGTTATCTGCAAGAACTACTCACCCAATACTCTTCGTCGAACTGAGCCTCACGAGCCACAAAATGTCTGAATTCAAATCGACCACCTCCATCGACCGCTGTTTGATCCTTGCGTTGCAACCCGAGCCTATCTATCTCCTCGGGAACGAACGGTCGACTTCGAAGTTCCCTTGATGATAGCTCCTTATTCTCTTTTCTTGCGGGCGCAGAGTTAGAACTTGCCCTAATAGTGTAACAAGGAATTAGGTCAATCGTCTGTCCAAAAACCATCTTTTAAACTCAAATTATTTACGATACTAACATAGAAACGACTTCAAGACAAGGACACAGAAAAAACTCTTGCACTCACACTGTCCGAGAGGTTGAATTGTTGAGATCCGCTCGCACGTTTTCATAGCTCGGTGTCGGCGGTGAGAATGAGAAACCTGATGGTCTATGCAAAGCCATTTTTAGCAGTGGCTGGCTGGCTGCTCTGCTAGTTCTTCTTCATTGTTATCTTTGCAAGGTTTTCGTTGAAGTTCTTTAAAAGTAGATATTGGACAGAAAGAATCAATTGTTGGCATGTTGTGTGTTAGTTATATGGCCTGAAATAAAGCAGATTGGCTCTATGGTTCTAAGTGTTGCCACCTTGATTTTAAAATACAGAGAATTAGTGGGCATATATGTATATAAAATATATTAAATGAAATAAAACAGAAAAATAAGCAAGTCATTATGTTGCTCGGACACAGTTTAATACGAGCCCAGTTTGGCTTTGGAGCTATGCTTGGCAATTGAGAGGGACTAATTCTCATCCCCACCTGGGGAATCCCACCCCTCCCATTAAGGATGTGTTTGGTTTAAAGAATTTAGTGTGGAAAAGGAAAAAGAAATAAAAAAGAAAAATTAATATTTATGTTTGGTTGATTAGAGTAATATATGAGAAAAAAAAAAGAAATTTTAAACTAATTTTAAAGTTGAAACCATGGAAAATCAGTTTCTTCACTAAATGGTGAGGAAAAGGAAAGAAAAGCTAACGAAAATCATTTTTTCTTTAGTTTTCTTTTCCTCACGACTTTCCTCGATCCAAACACGCCCTAAGTAAATGGGGAAATTTTTCCCGTTCCCATCCTTGGGTGGATTTGTCGGGGTTCCTTTCCCACGAGAAATCCCCACCTCGCGTTATTTTTAGTATATAAAATTTTTATTTATTTCATACAAAAACTTAATAATAACAAAAAAATATATATATACTCAAATTACCATAAAACATAAAATATAAATAAAAAACGTAGATATAGTATTCGGATTAAGCTTGGCAATGGGGCGTAGATTCCCCGTCCTCCGTGAGGATCCAGCACGAACAGGACGGGGATTCCCTGATTTTTTAGTCCATGTGGGGGATGATGGAGAAAATTTGTTCTCCGTTAGTGGGGATAGGGATCATATTCTCCGCCCAATGTGAATTCCTGCCACGTTCCCGTGGGGATCCGAAATATAAAATTTTTAAATTATTATTAAATAATTAATTTATTAAGATGTAGATATTTTAAATAATAATATTAGTTAAATTATTGATGACTTGGAAATATTGTGTTAAATGATGATAAAATAATTAGATGAGTTGTATAATTGAATAGATTGTATTTTAGTGTGAGATGTATAATTGTATTTAATGTAATTAGTTGTAATAGTGATTTTTTAGTAGTGTAAATTAGGTGATTAAAGTTCATTCACCAAAGTATTGAAAATTTTTAACTCTCTAATCTCTCTCTCTTTAATATTATAAGCTACATTATCATAATAATTATAATATAAATATAATTATCGTAAAATAATCTTAATATAATATTTAATGGCAATTAATAATTTATAACACAAATTACCTTTATAAACTCTAATATTTATTATTCTTTTTCTCTTCCCCTCTTGTCACAACCGTCAAAAGTTTTTCATAATCATATCTCGTTATATTTCTTCACTCGCATCAATTTCCGAGAGTGCCACGGTAATTTGCCCTTCTATTTTTCGTCAACTTCATCATCGTAGAAAAATAATATATATATATATATATATATATTAAAAATGACATCGAACGGGGATTCTCCGTGGAAAAGAACCCTGGAAAATCCCCGCACGATGTGGATGGAAAAATGCTTAAACACAGGGGTTACCAACTGGAATTGAAAAATACTTTGGTACTAATTGAAAAATGCTTAAACACAGAGATACCAACCGGATTTGCCCTTATTAAACAAAAAACTTCTATATTCAGTTGAACATTTTGAATTTAAAATCCTTAACTAAAGATCCTCAGCAATAATCAATCATCCATGAAGAAAAAAACTATTTCCAAGATGCACTCGAAAAAAATAACATAAATACCAAATGAATCTACAAATCAAGATCCCAATAACGAAAATAAAATTATTTACACTCTTGATTTCCGATGAATAGGGAATTTTGACAATAAATTTTATTTTTTACACATACGGTGGCTTCCTCTTCGTCATGATAATGAATTTTGTTCTTTTTCCTCTCCCTCATGTCACCACCTTTAATTCCGTTCTCTGATGGCTTTGGAGACATTTTTTTCTTGGCTTTATCCTCCGTTTTCTTTTTTGCAAGAAAGGTAAATTCTATTATATGATTGTATGAAAAGTCAAAAACTCACGATTTCTCAATTTATAATATTAAAAATGAGAGAAGTTTATAATAACAGTTATATTTTTAAATCATGAAAAAGTTATTTATCTATTTTATAGGATGTGGGTTGGGTTTGAGATGTTATAAAAAATGATTAGTTTTTTATTAGTAATTTTTTTTGCACACTGTGCATTGATATATAAATATGATTATATCATTAATTTTAATTGTATATAATTTTAAGTATATAAATTGGAAAATAATTTAATTAATAAGGGTATAATTGGAATAAAATAAAACTTTAGAGGGTAAAATAGTAATTTACAGTTGACATACCATTTAATTCAGAGTATTTACTATAGATCCCTCGTCAATAATATATACTATATAGTATAGATATATATAAAATAGGATGTGGGTTGGCTTTGAGAAGTTTTCAAAAATGATTTTTTTTATAAAATAGAATAGAGTTATATTGACAGATCAATTCAAATTAATTTGTCATACCAATTTTGACGGTTTTTAGGAGCTCTTCACCCTTAATAAAATAAAATATATATATATTTAAAATCATAAAGTAAAGAGTAATTTTGTCTTTTCAACCAAAGAGATAAGTAAGAGTAAAAACTTCATAGATACATCGTGATAAAAGAAACCGGAAAATAGACAATTTTCAAATAATAATAATATTTACTAATAACATCCAAAGAATATTTACGTTTTGTAATCGTAACCAATTATTGTTCCCCATGATCAGCGGCGACGGCGTTACCATTATAGTCAAACAACATTATTCCTTTGAAATAAGTTTTATTTAATATTTATATAACAGAATATATTATTTTGTTTTAATTTTTAAGTTGCGTCTGCTTCTTCTCGGCTCCCATCAGTCACCACCATTGCTCACGTTCCTCTCTTTCTCCAGCTGTCCCAATACGATATTCTATCGCTCCCCGCGTACGGACAGAATTATAGATAATACGACAATTGTGGCTATAATCTGGTTTATACGTCGAATTAAGAGAAATTTTTGCGTAGTTGGATACTGAGAGATCCAGGATTGTTTGTGGTCCTTTTTCTAATTTTGGGTAAATCGCTCGATTCCACGCCTCCTTTTTTTTATTATTATAATTGATTGTTTTTACTTACGTCAATCTGTTTCTTATTGTTAAGTTTGGTTGCGATCTTTTTATTTTGATTTGTTTGCCGTTTCAATTTATGTGTGTGGTTCTTTAATTTTTAATTTTTCAATTGTATTTTGATTTGATTCACGCAGATTTAGAGAGAGTATTTTGACGGATTAAAAAGTATGCTGGTGGCCTAAATGTGTTTTTTTTTGTTTGAATATGGATGAATTAATGGAGTTAATTTGATTGATATTGTGGGGGGAAGCAACGATGTTAGTGTTACAGAGGTGTACATTAAGTAGTGTATGAGTTATTAAGCCTAATGTAGAGAAGATCAAAAATTAAGCTATGAAGTTGCTTCACTTTGCAAAAGCTTCATAGTAGGTAGCGGGAATGTGTTGAATTGTGATACAATGAACCGTCAAGAACTTCTGTTGCAATGCCATTGAACGAAAAATTAGTTATAAGGTTTTGTAACTTTGCAAATATTATTCTTTCATCCTTATTCTGATTTTCAGCATTGCAGATTTAAGTCATAAACTAACGTTTGCATGCATAGTATGTTTTTCGTGCCCCTTTGTTGTTTGTTGGTGGAAATTGATTGTCTTGACATCGTTATATACATGCAGGTACCAATTTAGGTATACTTGCTCTTGTTTATCTGTTCAAAAGTTTCGAGTTGTTTCTCGCCATAGTTCGCTGTTTGGCTATTTGAATATATAATGATGTAACCTACGCTTCACAGATTCTACTGGATAAAAATTGCTAGAGTCCTGATGCTGGATTCTATCCAGTGTTATTAAGGATGAAGGGAGTCATTCATGGCCTAAAGCTTTCTCAGGTCTCCATCATCCTCATTGGTCTAGTATGTGCCACAGTGCTTGTATTGACATGCACAAAGACCACGCTCCTTGCGTCGTTAACCCCTGCACAAAGCCCTCTATTGCAGCTGCACCCAGGTTCACATCGTATGAGTGCATTATATATATATTTTTCTACTTCGTGGTTTGTGCTTAAATCTGACGCATTTTAAATGCCATAGACTATTAGGCTACGAATTATGATATTTATGTATTATGGGCCTTATTGCTATAGCGTAAATCCTGAACTCGTCACATGACTCACCTCTTTAAATTGTCTTGTCAGTTTGCCCCTGTTTTAGAACTACTTCATCTGAAAGAGCAGTATACTTTTTTCTCTTTGTCTGTTTTTGTCTTGACCTGCTAAATTTTCCTTCCCTGCTTCAATCGTGATTGTGATAAAGCACCTATGCTACCATATGCTGAACAATGAGACGGAAGTCTTAGGGTGACTTAAAAAGTTCAATATTTCTTGGAAGAAATCTTAAATACTTTTCAAGTGATATACTCTAGTCAAAGGCCTCATGGAGACATGAAAAGTTTTTTTGTTTTTTTTTTTAAACTATGTTGATGTCCAGATTCGGTAGTTGCCGTACTCTGATTCTCTTGTTGTCGATAAGAGTAGCATGATGTGATTCTGATGAAAATCGGTGAATCATTTTCTCTCAAACTCAAATTCTACCTTCACGCAAGTAGGAGGCAGTGCTAGAAATGCATTGAATGGCTTCATTGTTAACTTCATTGAACGGTCCTGCTCCACTTTATTGAACGCTCCTGCTGCTTGACCAATCTCTTATGCCAAGTGGCCGAAGTTGGGGTTTTAACTCACATTCTTGAATATCTCTTTTATCATGCATGTGACTGAAAGGCTCCTGTGCTTTATGTCACTGAAAGGCTCCTGTGCTTTATGCCTTTTTTGATGAACTAGCTATGTATTAATAAATGAAATGTCATCCATTTGAATTTGATTCAATGGTACAGTTCAAACGGATGAAGTGAGTTTGGGAAACATTTTAGAGGGAAACGCCAATGGTGTAAAAACTCATGGCAAAGATGAAGAATATGTTCGTTCATCAGGCATTGAGCTTGCTGTCAAGAAAGGAAATGCTGAAATTTCACCATCTACCAAGGAAGGTGATTTTGTTTGGGTTTAGATATCTTTCTGGCGATACCACGACATAATTAAATTTCGAGCACATCAATATTACTGCTTCCGTTTTAGGTTTCTTAGCTTTTTTTTTTTTCCTCCAATTTTAGGACTAGAGAAAGAAAAAGTAGACTCAGTGGAATCAACTGGCTTGGAACTTGCAGTTGACGGTGAAAATATTGAAAATTTGACAATTAGCAAGGAAGGTGAGATACAAATTTCCCATATGGGCGTAGATGATCTATTGCTAATGAATATCATCGCATCATCGAGTTGTAGCTGCTTCTGTTTTAGGATTTTTATCTTTCCAGTTTTCAATTTGTAGGACGAGAGAAAGAAAAAGTAGAATCATTGGGCTCAACTGGTGTAGAGGTTGCTGTCGACAGCAAGAATATTGAAAACTTGGCAAGTGGCAAGGCAGGTAAGATAAAATTTTCCTGTGTGGGTCTTATTATCCTGATTGGCATCAATAATGGGTGCTTGATTGCAAGTGTCGCCTTTAAACTCTGTATTATTTCTTTTATTAGTTTGTAAAGACACAGAGTAAGCTATTTGTGTTCTTGAAAGTGAAAAGATAGAGCTTGCTGTGTAGAAAAAATATTGAAACTTCAGCGGCTGAGGAGCAAGCTGAATATCGATATATGTAGAAGTTGTTAAGTGAGAACCATCATTTCATTTTCAAACATGGACAAGTTGGTATTATATTTCCCCCATTTCTAGAAGCTGTTTTACTCATCCTCCACCTTGTGCTATGATTCACATGTGCCAAATTACCCTGGACAAAATAATTTTTCATTCATCTAAATCATATTTCCTCCTGTATACCTGGGGTAAGTTTTCTCACGTGCTATAAACATCTCTGGAAGTCTTGGATGAACTTTTTCAAATAACAGTTTAATTTTATACAAATATATCTATGTTCTGGATTAGGAACTACTCCTATTGGTGCAGAAACGGCGGGATCAGAAGAACTTTTAGAACGGAAAAATGAAACAAAACCAGTGAAAATGGCACCAGAGACTGCTATAAAAGAAGAATCTCCTGTCCAAATAAAGCAAGCAACAAACACTTCTTCAAAGAAAGGTCACATACATTCTTGTAGAATCAATTTTCTCAATTTGATTTGTCCTGTCTTCGCCGTAAAAAGCATAGGGCAGGGTTCTTTTATGCCCAGAATTAGTTGATATGTAGGTTTAAGACTTAAACTGTGTCCAGCTGGTAGCAACTCATTGTTTTGGCATCTTTTGTATCATTGTAGTTTCATCCCCTATACTCACGTAATGCAATGGGCCATTACATGCTAATACCACAACTAAGCTTTTACTGTGTCACCTTACCTTTTCTAAACCCTACAGGTTGCAATTATGCCAAAGGCAAATGGGTATTTGATAATGATCTTCCTTTGTATTCTGGCTTCGGCTGTAAGCAATGGTTGTCGTCTATGTGGGCTTGTCGTCTAACTCAGCGCACTGATTTCGATTATGAAAAACTACGTTGGCAACCAAAGGATTGCAATGTGGAAAAATTCACCAGTGCCTATTTCTTAGAGAAGTAAGTGGAAAGTCATCCTGACCACTGAGCATGATCATTTTTGCTATACATGCATCTTATTATCATGATTCTTTCCTTTTTTTCCCCATTTCTTATTTCGAAGAAAACAAAAATATAAACAACTGGTCCTTACCTCACATACAGAATGCGGGACAAAACACTGGCATTCGTCGGGGATTCGCTCGGTCGTCAACAATTCCAATCCCTCATGTGCATGGTGACAGGTGGCGAAGAAAGATCCGACGTCCTCGATGTGGGCCACGAGTACGGCCTCATCAAAGCCCGCGGGGCCATAAGACCAGACGGGTGGGCCTACCGTTTCCCCACGACCAACACCACAGTACTCTACTACTGGTCCGCAAGCCTATGTGACCTGGAGCCCATCGACCCGTCCAATCCGGCCACCGACATCGCCATGCACCTCGACCGACCGCCCTCATTTCTCCGCCGGTTCATCCACAGGTTCGACGTTCTCGTCCTCAACACGGGCCACCACTGGAACAGAGGAAAACTCCAAGCCAACAAGTGGGTCATGTACGTCAACGGAGTTCCCAATACAGACTGGAGAATTGCAGATATTTCGGGCGCAAGAAATCTGACGGTCCACAGCATTGTGAGGTGGGTGGATTCGCAATTACCGTTGTACCCCCGTTTGAAACCGTTCTATCGCTCCATATCGCCAAGGCATTTCTTCAATGGGGATTGGAACTCAGGAGGCACTTGCGATAACACCACGCCTTTGTCTGGTGGCAAAGAGGTGGAGAAAGACGAGTCTAGCGATCCTCTTGCCGAGGCAGCTGTGAGAGGGACGGGCGTTGGGCTTTTGGACATTACTGCTTTGTCTGAGTTGAGAGATGAGGGGCATATATCGAGGTATAGTATTAAGGGCACGCCCGGTGTGCAAGACTGCCTGCATTGGTGCTTACCGGGTGTTCCCGACATGTGGAACGAAATTTTGATTGCCCGAATTTAATTATAACATTTGAAATTTTTTTGTTTTTCTAAGATGGGGTGACCAGTTGAAGCAGAGGAGGTATAAATGTTCGGTTTTATTTTGACATATATATAGTGGTTTTTACTTGCATTTATATTATCCCAAGATTTTTCCCAGGGGTAAGGAGTTATTTTGTCTTGGTTCTTAACAGAGGTGTAGGTGTCAAATGAAGATGAAGGTACAATTATGTATACTGCTACTACTGTTATGGATTCGTGTTAATCATATGATTTGACGAGAAATTATTAAAGGTGTTGTGAATGTTATAAAGCCTCAATTACATCTAGGAAAGATATTGTCTTGCTTTTAACAAATAAACTATTTCAAGCTAGGCTTCACAAAGATGTAGGTTTGGGGTGGGGTCTAATCCCCATTCTTCATGACAAACAGATGTAGACGAAATTGTCCTCGATTCTGACCACGTGCGAATCCCGGTTCCACGATGGAGACTGTTGCAATTCTGGAGAACTGGAGAATGAACAACAAATACTAATTGTACAATTAGAGTGAAGGTGAGTCTTGTTCACCTCAATAGTCATGGGATGTGAACCCATGACCTAAGGTTGGAATTCTAACCTCCAAGCCATTGGATCCAACCCATGGGAACAACTAGCCTATTCTATTGCAAGCCAACTATTTGTATTCTTTTCCACTCAACATATAAAAATATGTTATAAAATATTGATTTTATAATATAAAAACCTTTATTAATATAAGATATATGAATTTATTTATTAATAATAATATAATAACAATAATAGAGATAGTGAGAGAGAGTGGTTGAGAGAGAGAGGGGTTTTGTGAGAGATAATATATCACGTAATATTCTTTTTCTGTGTTAACTTTACAATGAAGGCTCTAAGCCTATTTATAGGCTAAAATTTACCTAGTGCATTAATATCATTGGGCACACACTTCTATGGGCATCCACATTAGGAATATATTTATAATACTCCCCCTTGGATGTTCATTTGAAGAATAATCTTCTGATTCGATGACATTGGCTGCCTCGTTAAAAATCTTATTAGGAAAAACCCAGTGGGATAAAAACCTAGTGAAGGAAAAGAGTGCAGCTCATCTTATCTCCCCCTGATGTAGACATCACTTCAGATCCCTAAACCTTCGAAGTCCAATTAAATAAACAAGTTTCTCGAATATCCTTGGAGGAAGTGCTTTAGTGAGTAGATCTGCAAGGTTGTCATTCGAACGAACTTGTTGTACTTCAATATCGCCGGTTTTTTGAAGATCATGCGTATAGAAGAACTTTGGTGATATATGTTTAGTTCTATCACCTTTGATGTATCCTTCCTTTAACTGAGCGATACATGACGCATTATCTTCATATAAGATTGTCGGGAGTAACGTTTCTGATAATATCCCGCAAGTTTGTTGTATATGCATGATTATTGATCGCAACCAAACACATTCTCGGCTAGCTTCATGAATAGCCAAAATTTCTGCATGATTGGATGATGTGGCGGTCAAACATTGTTTAACTGAGCGCCATGAGATAGCGGTTCCGCCATATGTAAATAGATAACCCGTTTGCGATCTAGCATTATGTGGATCAGATAAAAATCCAGCATCTGCATATCCATTTAAATCTGTCTTTGATTCATTTGAATAGAACAACCCTATATCAGTTGTTCCTTGAAGGTATCGAAAAATTCATTTAACTCTATTCCAATGTCTACGAGTCGGTGAAGAACTATATCTTGCCATAAATTTACAGCGAATGCTATATCAGGTCGGATATGACTCGTAAGCTACATCAGTGCTCCGATAGCACTAAGATATAGCACTTCAGGACCAAGTAATTCTTCATTATTCTCACAAGGTCTGAACGGATCTTTACTCATGTCTAAAGATCGAACGATCATTGGAGTATTTAATGGATGAGCTTTATTCATGTAAAATATTTTCAACACCCTTTTCGTATACGTTTCTTGATGTAGAAATATTCCATTCTTCAAATATTCAATTTGAAGTCCAAGACAGAATTTTGTCTTTCCGAGATCTTTCATTTCAAACTCCTTTTTCAAACAATCAACAGCTTTTGATAACTCTATAGGAGTTCCAATTATGTTGATATCATCAACATAAACTGCTATAATGACAAACTCGTTTTCACGTCTCTTCATGAATATGCAGGGACAAGTTTGATCGTTATTATATCCCTCTTTCATCAAGTATTCACTGAGGCAATTATACCACATACGCCCAGATTGCTTTAATCCATACAACTATTTATTCAACTTAATTGAATACTCGTTACGGGGCCCTGAATTTTCAGGCAACTGAAATTCCTCGGGAAGTCTCATATAAATGTCACTGTCAAGTGAGCCATATAAATAAGCAGTGACCACATCCATTAGACGCATATTGAGTCCTTCTCGCTACTGCCAGACTAATTATATAACGAAAAGTTGTTGCATTCATCACGGGAGAATATGTCTCCTCATAATCAATACCAGATCTTTGTGAAAAACCTTGTGCGACAAGCCGGGCTTTATATCTTACAATTTCACCCTTTTCATTTCTCTTTCGGATGAAAACTCATTTATATCCAACTGGCTTTACATTTTCTGGTATGCGGACTACATGTACGAAAACTTTTCGTTTCTCAAGTGATTTCAATTCAGCCTCGATTGCATCTTTCTATTTTGGCCAATCATTTCTTTGTTTGCGTTCTTTTATAGACACTGGTTCGTGATCCTCATTCTCATTCATTTCATGTAGCGCTACTTTAAATGAGAATTTATCGTCAACGTTGACTTTTTCTCGATTCCATCTAATTCCATTTTGAGCATAGTTTATCGAGATCTCTTCATTATCATTATTTTCTGAACGTTCAGGTACATGAGTTTCATTCTCATAATCATTTATGCCCGTGGACTCTTCTGGAGTCGGTAAATCCTCGTCTAGACCATTCTTATCATTTGCTCATTTTCTTTTTCAAGGATTTTTATCTATGGAACCCGCTGGCCTACCATGCTTAAGTTGTGGTTTAGGCTCAACAATATTCTTTGTATGTTCTGCAGGAACAACGATTTTTGCAGGAGCATTAACAACTGGTATATGTGACTTAGTCACTCTTTTAAGGTCAGTAAAACTATCTGACAGTTGATTGGCTAAACCTTGTAAATGAATTATCTTTTGAACTTCTAAGTCGCATTCTTTCGTTCGAGGATCATAATGATTTAAAGATAATTCATTCCATCTTATATTTCCTTCCACCTGTTTCTTTTCTCCCCCTAATGTCGGAAAATTTGATTCATCAAAATGACAGTCGACAAATCTAGCCGTAAATAGATCTCCAGTTGAAGGTTCTAAATATTTTATTATCGATGGATATTCAAATCCGACATATATTCTCATCCTCCTTTGAGGTCCCATCTTAGTCCGTTGTGGTGGAATGATTGGAACATATACTGCACATCCAAAAATTCTTAGATGAGTAATATCTGGTTCCTGACCATAAACCATTTGTATCGGGGAGATATCATTATAACTTGTTGGCCTGATGCGGATTAGTGCCGCTGCATGTAGTATAGCATGTCCCCAACAAGACGATGAGAGTTTTGACTTTATTAATAATGGTCTTGCAATTAATTGCAATCTTTTAATCAACGATTCTGCAAGACCGTTTTGCGTATGAACATGTGGAACATGGTGCTCAACATCAATTCCAATAGACATGCAATATTCATTAAACGCATTGGAAGTGAATTCACCAGTATTATCAAGGCGTATCTTCTTTATGGGGTAATCTGGAAAATGTGCTCTTAATCGAATCAACTGAGCAAGCAATCCCGCAAAGGCTACATTGCGTGTTGATAACAGACATACATGCGACCATCTAGTTGATGCATCAATCAATACCATAAAGTATCTAAATGGTCTACATGATGGATGTATCGGCCCACAAATATCACCTTGTATTCGCTCCAGAAATATTATAGATTCATTCTTTATTTTCACTGGTGATGGCCGAACAATTAACTTTCCTTTAGAGCAAGCGACACATGATAATTCATTAGGTTGAAGAATCCTCTTGTTCTTCATTAAATGCCCGCGTGAATTTTCAATTATTCTTCGCATCATAATTGTACCGGGATGGCCCAACCGGTCATGCCAAACAATAAATGTACTATCATTAGTAAACTTCTGGTTTACGATAGCATATGATTCAGTCGTTCTAAGATATGTGTAATATAGCCCATAATCGAAATATGATAATATTTCCACAATTCGTTTACCATTTGAACTTACTTTTGTAATGTGTAAATATTCAATGTCTCCTTTTTTCTGCAGTCTCAACGTGATATCCGTTATATCGAAAGCTTTAAAGCTTAATAAGTTTCTTTGAGACTTAGGAGAATATAAGGCATTGTCAATTATCAGCCTTGTCCCTCTTGGCAGTAAAATATTAGCTCTTCCGGAGCCTTCAATTATATTTGTGTTACCCGATATAGTAATAACACTGGCTTTTTTCATATCAATATGATCGAAATATTTCTCATTTTTCAAGACATAATTATCCATTACATATGCCCGCATCCATCAGATAAATATCCTTTATAAAGAAACACATAATATATATTATTGAAAAAGAAATGATATATTACAAACATGCATATAACTTAGAACAACGATACATAATAAAGCACACAATATTAAAGCATAGCATAATAATACAAAATAGCATTATAATAGATTAATTTTCTTCGATCAGAAAATCTGCAGCTTTCAAATGAGTATTTTCATCATTAACACCAGAAGTAGAGGCAAGTTCACCCTGAACAAAGTTTGTTTCAATTTTCTTTCCTTTGCTCTTCTGAGATTCTTGATATAACTCAACAAGATGTTTGAGCGTACGACAATTACGAGACCAATGGCCCGAACCACCGCAACGATAACATTGCTCATCATTATTCTTTTGTTTAGTGTATCTCTTCTCATCTTTATTGTCATAATGTTTCCTCTTCTGGGGAAAATGTTGATGACCGCCATGATAGTTCTGATGACCACCACGAAAATAGTAATAACCACCACCATAATATCCACGGCCTTGACCACGAGCTTGACCACGACCTCGTCCACGGCCGCGATATCCGCCACGATCACGTCCACGATCATTACCTCGACTGTTGTCATTATTTGCTTTGACTGCATTAGCTTCAGGGAGTGCAGTAGAACCAGTCGGTCGGGATTCGTAGTTTTTCACCAGCAAATCATTATTTTGCTCAGCCAAAAGTAAACAAGAAATTAGATCTGAATACTTTTTCAAATTTCTCTCCCGATATTGCTGTTGCAGTACCATATTCAATGGAGGAAATGTGGTGAATGTTTTCTCCAACATATCATTATCAGTAATTGCATCTCCACATAATTTCAATGTGGAAGTAATTCTATAAACGACAGAATTATATTCGCTTACTGATGTAAAATCTTGCAGTCGTAAATTCAACCACTCGTACTTTGCATTGGGGAGAATGACAGTCGTCAGGTGGTTATATCGTTCTTTCAGATTTTTCCACAACTCTGCTGGATTCTTTTCCGTCAAGTATTCAACTTTCAGATTTTCATGAATATGATGACGGAGAAAAATCATGGCTTTTGCCTTTTCTTGTTCCGTTGTTGTTTCGTGGAGTCAATGGTGCTACCCAAGCCTTTTGCTTTCAAATGAATTTCTGCATCTAGTGCCCAAGGTAAATAATTGCTGCCAGTGATATCGAGTGTAACAAACTCAAGGCTTGCCAAGTTCGACATAATACTATAATGAAAACATAAAAAACTAGTTATTCAATAATAAATCATCATTGATATTTAAATAACAATATTTAGGCGGTAAACCGACCCAAGTTAAATATAATAGTTGGGCCATAGTTCGACCTTAGTTAAATATAATAATTGGGCGATAGTCCGACCCAAGTTAAATATAATAGTTGGGCGATAGTTAGACCCAAGTTAAATATAATAATTGGGCGATAGTCCGACCCAAGTTAAATATAATAGTTGGGCGATAGTTAGACCCAAGTTAAATATAATAATTGGGCGATAGTCGGACCCAAGTTAAATATAATAGTTGGGCGATAGTCCGACCCAAGTTAAATATAGTAGTTGGGCGATAGGTCGACCCAAGTTAAATATAGTCATTGGGCGATAGTTCGACCCAAATATTTAAAAACAAAAAAATCAACATGCCGCCACTGGGAATCGAAATCTGGACCTCTCATCACATGCAATGACGATATTCCGCGAAACCACTCGGGTAACGACACTTAGTTATATATTTATTATATATTATAAATTTAAACACAATTGATATATATTTATTATAAAATAAAATTATTATACCTTTACTATACCATACGAGATCTTCGGCGGAGGTTGGTGTCGACGACGGAGAGCGATCGTGCTGATAACGTGTTATAAAATATTGATTTTATAATATAAAAACCTTTATTAATATAAGATATATGAATTTATTTATTAATAATAATATAATAACAATAATAGAGATAGTGAGAGAGAGTGGTTGAGAGAGAGAGAGGTTTTGTGAGAGATAATATATCACGTAATATTTTTTTGATCACCACTACCCTACCCATGTTGGTACATCTACCCAACTCTATAAGATTGTGATACATAAGCAAAATATTTTTTTTTGCATTATGTGTCAATTTTTTGCATTATGTGTCAACATCTCACTAGAGTTGGATTATTACCCACTTAGGTAGGGTAGAATAGACCTATTTTTTTTGTGTTAACTTTACAATGAAGGCTATAAGCCTATTTATAGGCTAAAATTTACCTAGTGCATTAATATCATTGGGCACACACTTCTATGGGCATCTACGTAGATAATATATATATAATAAAATATAAATTGTAATTAAATGTTATATTAAAATTATTTATACTTATTATATTATGATTATTATTGTAGTATTACGATAATATAGAGATTCGAGAGAATATGTGTCAATACAACTCTAATTACCTATTAAACTACTAAAAATTTAATAATACAACTAATTATTTTAAATGTAATCTAATCAATATCTAATATATTAATACCATCAATAATACAACCAACCTTGTCATCATTAAATACAATAACTCATCGTCATTTCAACTAATATTATTATTTAAAACATCTCCATCTTACTTAACTTAATTATTTCATAATAAACACTTAATAATGATAAAGAATGTGGCTTGTTAACATTTATTTTTTATTAATAAAAACAATACCTTTGCCCACACGCCATTCGATAAACGAAGAACGGCCTCGATTTCCCTCGCCACCGTGCAACCGACGGGGAATCCTACCAAGTTCGCTTTTTTATCTCACCAAGCTAAGCTTGTCATCTCTTTACTTTCTTTTCGTCTATTTCCTATAAATACATACATCCGCTTAGCGTAGAGCCCAGTTCGGACTGCATAGTAGGCGTTTTCCAACCATGTGTTGTCCATGCACTCTACATGCTCGATAAAATGCCCGAAAAATCTTCGTGGAAAAAAATCTATGTGCTTGGTCGCCATGATTGATGCATGTGCGTGTCTTTTGAATTAGTGGAATGCTACGTGTAGATTTGCTGCTAAAATTTAGTACCTTGTTGGAGCTTTGATGAGGATGATGTATTTCGCATGGATTTGCTGTTAACAGAAAGCCCCTTTCTTTCTATTATAGCATAGACGATTAATTGAATACTGTGAGTTGTGACAGCATTTCTTTCTTTCAATGTTGAAATGTTAACTTATATTATTTCTTCAATCAGGTGGCATTTCAATGTTGAGGGCCATGTCTCGCAGGTTTTCAACTCACATATATGGGGGAGTTGAAATGAGACCTTTTTGTTCTGCTCAGAAGATTTTCTTCCACTCTGGTCAGGTACGCTTGCAATATCCCGATTATATCTCGCCTGACAAATCACTTGCACCACACTTGCTTTATGCCCTGCGTTAGATTTATATAGGGTGGGTTCTTACTCTACTTGCCCATTGCACCGACACATTTCGGCATTTGGAGTTTGGTACTAGTAACTAGGAATCAAGTTAGTTGTGCTTGTAGATATAAGATATCGACTTATAATCTTTTACCCTCCTTTGGCACGGGGAATTTGAGCGAAAAAAGTATTAATAAGCGATATTCATACAGCGAAAATTGATATATTAGACATTGATTGTCAAACTTTGAAGTTCCTTTCTTTTTTCTATTTTTCCCCCCTGAAATGCACATTCAAAAGATAGCATTAGATGCCATTTAACAATTATGTGACTTGAGTTCTCAGCTATTTCTTTTTATGTTGTAATAAGACTGCCTACCGGAGAAGCTTCTTCGGGGTGGAAGATTTTCTGGACGACGACAACAGCCGTCCCTACACCTACCAAAAGGAGAAGAAGTCGAAGAATCCCAAAAAGCACACGTCTTTCAAGCAACGAACGGTCGCGTGCATGGAACCGTTCACGCTGGACGTCTTCATCTCCAAACGCTTTGTATCAGCTTCTCTCACGCATAGGGTGACGTGCAAGCAGGTGGCTGTTGCTGGCACCAATTCTAAAGATATTAAGGCGGTGCTCAAGTCCCGGTCTGATATTCCCGCTTGTTTGTCCGTGGGCCGGATCTTAGCTGACCGAGCAAGAGAAGCCGACGTGTACACTGCTTCTTATACTCCAAGAGAGAGAGATAAGTTCGAAGGTAAGATTAGAGCGGTTGTTCAGTCGCTTATTGACAACGGTATTGATGTTAAGATTTACCTAGATTGATTGCGGAATCTTTTTTTCTGACTTCAAGAGTTTTCATGCTTTACCCTTCTTTATGTAAGATAGTGCTGTTTTCTAGGCTTTTTATCGTTCGAAACTTATCTTGTCGTTTTGTTGCGTTAGCATGGTGTGTAGTGTTCAAATAGTCGATGTATATTCTATTTTATCTACGGCGAATTAGGACTGCAGTGGTAAACTTGTTCGAGTAATTCTCGAGCTTGAAGCATTGTGTTCGATCAGTCAACTAGCTCGAATTTGAACATGCTTCGTTTGAATCGAATACAAATCGAGCTTGGCAAATACCATTTGTAGTCATTTGTAATCAAATCGATCTCTACGGAATTTTATATTTCGTAGGACAACAAGAAGTAATTGAATTCTATTATCACGTCATGTCAAGACAGAAGAACTACACAAGATCCACGCTACAAAAACATCCTTAACACAGTGAAAGAAACCTTCTAGTCCTAAAACCAAAAGACGGCGGATGTGCGCAAAAAACTTCCATCAATCGTCATCATCGCTTCTGCAGATAACGTTTAACTGTGGGAACACTTTGCTGTAACATTCATCATAGTCGGAATCATCAAAGCTATTCTTGAGGAGGCCTTTTGCTATCAACTTCTCACGCAGCACAATAGCTTCATCAATCATACCGACTGCGTGTACTCCCTGGACAACCTTGCGGCATATATTCGAGCCAGACTCGCGCCTTCTGCTCGAAGCCCACAGCCCGACAACTTGAACGGCAGTGTCTAGTTTCTCCTTACGGCACAACCTATTCACTATAAATCTGTAACAGTTATCTCTTACACAGCTCCTCTTACGACCCATAGCTTTCAACAGTTCAACCGCTTCTTCAACCATGTCGGTCTTACAGAAACCCCACATCAGACATCGGTACGTAACATCGTCTGGTGAGGGCTGTCCCTGTTGAACCATGTAATCGTACACTTCCATTGCTTTGTCAATGAAGCCCACCTTTGAGAATCCATCGATCAATGTATTGTAAGTAATTAAAGTAGGAGAGCAGTTCGAATCCACCAACAAGTGAAGAACCCGAATAGATTCATCGACCATTTTCTCCTTACACAGAGCACGTAAGAGAGTGTTGTAAGTGACTATGTTGGGCCCACATCCGCGCGAAACCATCTCCACGAGGAAGTCAATGGCACGGTCCACTAGGCCGTGTTTGCACAGGCCATTGATCAAGATATTGTATGTAATAAGCGTGGGAAGCTTGGAAGTTTCGTGCATGAAACTTAGGATTTCATCCACTTCGTCCCAGCAACCGTGAGCACAAAGAGAGTGGAGAAGAGTGTTGTACGTTACCGAGTTGGGCTCCATCCCACGCGAGAGGAGATGGTCAAGAATCAATATCGCATCCTCGTAATTTCTTTGCTTACAAGAGAAATTGATCATCGAGTTGTAAGTCACTGAATCCGGGTAACATCCATAAGTGGCCACGTCGTCCATGACCTGCAGAGCTTGAGGTACTCCGATGTGCTTGCACAACAGTTCAATGAGGATGGTATAGGTTATTACATAAGGAGGGCATCCTTTTCTAAGCTGTTCTTTCCAAAATTCAACTGCTTCATCAAACTCACCATTATCGCACATGGCTCGTATTATCGTGTTGTAAGTGATCATGTCAGGTGGACAACCGCTTGAGCTCATTCCATCCAGTAGATCGATAGCAGCATCGAGATCCCTTTTCTTACACAAACCGCCGATGACCATGTTGTATGTGATAACATCCGGAATCCCCCCGGTCATGACCATTAACTGAAGAACGGAAGCAGCTTTGTCCGTTTGGTCGGCGTTTATAAGGCCTCTGATCAGGTTTATGCATGAAGGGAAGTCGGGGATTTGGTTCTTACGAGTCATCACGTCTACAACCTTCGCAGCGTTGAGTAACTTTCCACGAGTGCAGAAACTCTGGAGGATCTTGTTGTTGGTGTCTTCGTCGTTCTCTACAAAAGGACCATCCGAGAAAAACTTTGACGGATATAAATTCTTCAAAGGGATGTGCCCGTTTGATTTCCTGTAGATATCCCTTTTTTTATCCTCTTTTGGACTGCCGTTGACAATCTTATCGGGGAAAACATCAGTTTTGTGACCTTTGCAGATTAATAAAGAAGATCTTTCTCTCTCGCCGTAAATCTGAGTCCACATTAGGTTATGTTGAGATCGGTTAATACTCACAATCGAATCTGCTTGACTGCTGATTGTGTTCCGCCGGTTTATATTATGCAGTTCAACCACTGGCTTCTGTGGCACAATGGCGTAAGCCATAGCTTGACCTGACGTAATTGCTAAACAATGAATAAAAATGAATACATAGGATCTAACAAGAGAGAGTTGCAAATTAACGAAGACAGAAAAAGCAGGATTTTCTTTTTCCCCAAAAATCATATCCTTAATTTTTTTTTTCTTGAGAACTACATAAGAACAACAAATTCGAACCAATAATTAAAAATCCTACAGAAAGCTCCTTCAATTCAGGCCTTTTGCCTGAATCCAATCATACATAGTCCATCCAACCATCAATTTCGATCTTTAACTAATTAGTCGTGATAATGCATATCAAACTGGGAATAGTGATTTTTTCATACCTATCAATCAAGCAAAGATCATCAAACTATAACAAACCTCAATATCTACTTCATTGATAAGCGACAAATCCTATTTAACAAGGCGAAGAAGGACGTTGCCGTTAGACAAAAATGCCATAGATGAAGCTCGAGAAAACAATAAATCAAAGAGAAAACGAACCTCCTCACCTCAGAGGCCTCGATGGCACAGGGCAAAGCAAGCAACGCAGTGTAGGGTTTTTCAGATGAATGGCTTATGTGACAATAGACTCCTAGTAATTATCGAAAGGTTTTTATATAGTTACATAATAATTAAAAACCAAAAAACAAAAAACAAAAAACCATTAAAAATGATAATGTAAATGATCCCAAAACTATCCGCTGGGCTAGCATTAGATCTAAAACTTTGGGTACCAAATTGTAAATCTTGGATTAACAAAATTATAATACTTAATATTTGCAGATATCTAACATTATCATTTTTTCAACAAAATAAGTTGGAAATCATGTATGATCGTATCACCTAGCGATAAATTCCATACATATTTTATAGAATATTCGACTTTTTTTTTTTAAAAACGGTCCAATATCCAAATTTATTCCCACATATTTGTTTGATGACCTACTCGAACTCGGAAAAAGGGTGAAAATGTGGTTAGAAAATACTAAATTAGAGTTATTAAATTAATAACATAACTATCATGGTTAAGTGCGATAAAACCATACCAAATTACAAATGTGATAAATACATATTTAGGGGATGCTTGTTTGAGGTAATCCAACATCACGATGATATCAGATCACACCAAAATGCGTATCAAGGTGATATATCATCACTGTGTTTATTTTGAGGTGATATTTCAGTTTGTTTATCAATGTGATATTTGAAATATTATGTTTATTTAATCGCAGTGATGTGTGGGGTGATGTTCTATAAATATCATATTTGACCATGTGTATATTAGTTAGATAGTGTGGATTAATATGTTTATTTTGATGTAATGTTTGGAGTGATAATGATTAATGTTTCGATATCAAGTTTTAATTTTTTTAAGCATTAAATATGAATTTTCTATATAATTCTTTAGTATTTAATTTTTTATTCATTAAATGTATTTTTTAGATTTAAATAGATTAGATATGTAACTAAAAATAAATATAATGATATATAAAGGAATAGAGTTAAAATATAAGGGAATAATGTTAAAATATTAGGGATATTTTTGTCTAAAATAAAATTATAAATATCACCCTATAACGTGATAGAGGACCACCTAGCTTTTTGGGAGGTGATCCAAAACTTAGTATCTCGTCTCATTTTGATCACCTAGATGATCCGTCATTCCGGTGATGGCTTATCACTTAGACTAAAACAAACGTAGTAAAGAGGAGCAAAATGGGGCGAGATACAAAGTTTTGGATCACCCACAAAATTCTAGGTGTCCCCAAGGGTGACATAGTGATCAAACTTGTAGATTATCATACGTGATGTCTCAGATTCGAATCTCACTAGTGACTTTGATTATTGTATTTGGTGGAGAGTGAGACCTACTCACCTGACCCTAGGGTATTAATCACATCCTTGGAGTGTGTGGCGCAAACTCATAGCCGGCTAAGTGTTGATATCCCTAGGTCGTAAAAAAAAAAAAATTAGGTGATCCTTCAACACCTTGATGGAGTGATGTTTCCATTTTTTGGACAAAATTACCCATTATATTTTAACATTTTTCCCTTATATATCGTATTCACTATTTTTAATTACATAGCTAACATATTTAAATCTTAAAACTTATAATTAATGATTAAAAAAAATTAAAACTTGATATTAAAATATTAATTATTATCAGGTAAAATTTCATTTAAAAATGAACATACTAATCTGCATAACTTAGATGATATACATAGAGTTAAATATGACACTTACACAATATTACTCAATACATTACAATAATTAAATAAAGGGAGAACTTCACTTAAATCCCTATCAACATAAAAATCTATCACATAACTCCCTTGTCAGTATTTTATATATATTAAGGAGCAATTGGAAAGATCTCATACACTTAAGGACCAATTTTTATGAAATGGCTATTTTACCCCTTACTTTATGATTTTTATTTTATTTTATTCTTTTTTATTAATAAAACCAACATTAAACAGTAAATAAACATAAATAAAAAGAAAATAAATATAAAAAACACAGAACGTGGAAGAAGAAGAAGAAGAAGAAGAAGAATTCATCGCGGGTTTTCTTAATCCAAGTTAGTCTATGTGCATTTTTCCGATCTGCAATTTTGGAAAAGTTCATATGAGAGATTTGGAGGTGAGTAAAGAGTGCGATTTGGGAGAGGGGTTTGATTCGATCGACGCTCAACTGATCGGTGTGAGGATGTCGAGAAATTCTGCACAAATCCATCATTTTCACAATCGAGCTTGCTCAGGATTGTTCGATTCAAGGTCAGCTTGGGTTGCCGAAAAATAAATCAAAGTTGTTCTAATTGTTTGTGGGTCTGCTCGATATAGGTATTGGTTTATTTGAAATTATGGGTTTGTCCAACGTGGTCACCATTAGAAATCATTTTTTCCTTGAACGTTTTTTGGAAGTGAAGCTATGCAAGTTTGATTGCTGCGTTTTTCTTAGTATGTAAATGCTTGGTTTTTGCTGCTCTGCTTGGTTTTAGTGTTTGATTTTACATATTTGTTATGTAGTACTAATTTTATGTATATTGTGTACCTATTTACTTATTGTTATTGTACCAATTCGCTTATTATGATGTACCTTTTTATGATTTGCAGCAGTTTCTAGCACTGGGCTAAAGAGCATTCGCCGGCTAATTATTGTTGGTAGATGTATTTTGATTACGAACCAGAGAAGGCTTCTACATGTATCTCATAACTCAATTCTTGATTGTTTTTCGCAAAAAGAAAGCTAACCAACCATAGTTGTTTCATAACATGTTCAAGGGCTCGGCGAACGTAGCAATGGTACAAGGTTGGTGTAATATTGATATATATATTCTGATAAAAAGACAGATTATGTATATAGGTTGACTCGTATGTTGATATTTTGGATCATATGTTGCATATATGTTGATTCGTTTGTAGATATTTTGATTACGAACATTTTTTTGTGCGTTGGTGTAATATTGGTGGATGTATTCTGATAAAAAGACATATTGTTCGATTGTTACGACTAAAATATTGTTAGTTATGACTGAAATTTTTTGTACGGTAACAATGCTAAAGAAACGGTAACCATGTGTAAAAGGTACAACAAACGTCACGAAATGGTACACTAAACGCATTAAAATGATACGTCATATTAACAACCGTTAAAACTGATAAAAATACAAAAAGACAGATGCTAAAAAGTTAGGAACATTTTTAATGGTATCTGACATGTGAAACATGGCTTGACATATATAGAAAGTTTCCCTGACAGAAATTGTATTATGTGAGCTTATGTCTTTCTTAATTTTAGTACGTCAAACTACTTAAATGTGGTACAATATATTTCCACAGTAAGGTACAGTCACAGATTGTCCAATGATACAATATACAAGCTATATTTGGTACATTTTATTAAGGTAAGGGTTTTTCGTTGCAATTCGAATTTGTTTTGTTGGGAAAATCATTTTTCCATATGTATAACTTTTATATGTCTAACTTTGTATCAAATTTAAGGAGTAATCCATACACTCATGATATTAAATTATACAACCAAAATTTCACTAAAAGATGATGGACAATGTTAGAATAATTTACTACAACATAATATAGATATTTGTTAAATTCAAAATGTTCAACTTATTATATTTATTATTGTTTTTAGGGCCTCACATTTAATAGTTGACGTTGTTGACTCATAATTTTCTATATTATATGGTTCAATAAAACTTGATACGGTATCCGTACGTATTTTAGTACGAAAAAATACGTTATTGTGGTACAATACAAGTCCAAAATAAGATACAGTCACAGAATGCTTAATGGTGCAATATACACGTTATATTTGGTACATCTTTTAGAGTAAGCATTTTTTGCCGTTTTTTATATTAGTTTCGATGTAAAAACACTTCAAGTATATGTAAATATGTTAGAAGTTTCATTTCGTATCATATTTAATGGGTTAACCCTCAAAATCGTGGATTTGTAGTTTAAATCCAAGCTTCAATAGTAAGATGTTCTTACAAGGATCATTCTTATATTATGAAAGTTGAGGTTTGGAATACAAAATCATGCGTATAAGGGTTAAACCATCAAATTTGATACCAAGTGAAATATATAATATATATACGTATAGTGAAATAGTTTTGCATGAAAAACTAATTCGAACGCGACGAGAAACATTTACCCTAATAAATTGTATCAAATATAGCGTGTATAATGTACCAATGAGAAGCATGTGATTGTACCTTATAGTGGATATATATTGTACCATATCTTAGTAGTTTATCGTATCAAGATAAATAACTAAACTATACCAAGTTTATTACACCTTTCTGTGCTTGTTAGAACTTTCTGTGCGTGCCACAACTTTATGTGAGTGTCAGAATTCGGTACATATACCATTAAAAAATGTCAGATACTGATAATGTTGATTTTTTGTATTTTCATCACTTTTTACAGCTATTAATATAGCGTACCATTTGAATGTGTTTAGCGTATCATTTAGTTGGTGTATACTGTACTTTGTAAACACGGTTACTGTACCTTTTTTACATTGTTAACATACCCAAAATTCCATGCATAAAAAATATTTTAGCTAGGGGTGTGCATAGTTCGGTAAACCGACCGAACCGACCGAAAAACCGAAAATTCGGTACAAACCGAATACCGAAAAAAAAATTCGGTTCGGTATTCGGTTTTTGTTTTTTGAAAATTCGGTAATACGGTTCGGTTTCGGTCTACTGGTTTGGTATACCGAACCGACCGAATTACCGAATTTTTTAAAAAATTAAAAAAAAATAAAAAAATTATATATTTAATATATTTTTTCGAATTTTAATATATAAATATATTAATTTTTTATTTTTTTTATGAAATTTCGGTAAATTCGGTACAAACCGAAAAAATCGATTTAAATTCGGTAAAAACCGAATCCCGAACCGAATTCGGTTCGGGATTCGGTTTTGAAAATGGCCGAACCGAATGCACAGCCCTGATTTTAGCCATAGATTATCAATTGTCAGAATACATCCAAGATTACAGCAAAACCAAAAATATATTAATAATCAAAATATCAACAAACGAATCAATCTATATGCAACAATTGGCAAAAAATATGTCATAACCTACATGAAACATACGGACAAATGAATGGATTGAGCAACATAACGACTGTATTATATTGTACCTCATCTGTCAAACCCAAAAATTCCACGAATACTATAAAGCAAATTGCAAATTAGTTCTTACACAACATCAAACAAACAAAAATACTGTCAAAACAAACAAACAACATCCAACATATAAACTAACACTTAAGTAGCATCCTCCTTCTCATTTCATCACCAATCTCTTCATCATCATCAATTTCTTCGAGAACCCGCAACATCAGATCTCTAATAACATGTGACTGCTTCCTTAACTCGGCCTCCACTCGCTCGATGCAAGCTATCTACATTCTTATTCTCGGCCCTTCCAATGAACTCGTCCAACAAATTTATTATATTTGGACGGATGACATTGCTTTTTGTCATAAAAATTGCAGACCACTGTATTGGATGTCACTTGCAACTTAATCAAATTGTAACATAATCAAATTAGATTATCATTCTGTTCAAACATGCATTACCAATCTACAGAAATATGCTGTACCATTATAATGCATATCTTGTACTAAATTTGCAAGCAACATGTACTCAAAATAAACACACACCGTACCAAAATAAAAATCGTCATCCCTAATTAAAAGCATAAAGAACCCCAGAAAATGAAACCAACAGATTCAATTTAAACCTAAAAAATCCATAAGCGAACAACAACCGAAAAAAACTTCAAATTAAGCAGAAAAACGACATAATCAAGACCTAATAACTAAAATCGAGACATAATAACCACAATCTAGTAATTAACTGAAAGTTAACATAAAAAAATTGCCGATTTGGGTCAGACGATATGATTTCGATGATTTGGGTCGGAAGAAATGAAACGAAACGACACGTACTCGGGATCAAACGAGAGAGGAGATCGTAAATCCTTCCTTAGAGGTGAAGATTTTTCGTGGGTATTCAATTTGAGCGTTCAATTTGAGGAAATTATTGTTCGATTTGGTATGAACATGTCTGTTGATTTAAGTGTTTTTTATTTTTTTTTATTTAAATTAAAAATCCTGGTAAAATCGTAATAATTTAAGTTCTGAAGGGTATTTTCGTCCAATTGGTCCTTAAGTGAAAGAAATGTTTCTAGTTGGTCATTAAGTGAAAAAATTTATGATATGGGAAGTTAAGTGATAGTATTTTATGCTGATAGGTATTTAAATGAAATTACACCTTAAATAAATACAATATTAGAAATATCATGACAGAACAAATGCATTGATGTTATATTGCTTTGATATAACAAATACATTATTACGGCAATGTAATATTGGGTCAGCCCAAACAAACACTATTAAAGTTATGTGGGGAAAGTCTAATCTGAAGTTTGATTTGTCTCAGTAATCTGTGCCACAGCAGAGCAGTATTTTCAGTCACTTTTGACATTTACACAAACGCAGGTCAATCAAGAAACTTCAAATTGCTCAACCATATCATGACTCAACCTGCAACTCTCTGATCATCTCCGACCCAAAACCTCGAGTCGATTAGGAATCTCTATTGATCTAATTAATGGCTATTCAGTGGCTTCTGCTATGCCATGGACTAGTCACGCTTTTGGTCGTCGTATCATTTTTGTGCGGGCAGTGGCCGATTTTTCAGGGCACTTTTATCCAGAAAATTCATCACTTCATCACATTCGGAGCCTATGATTATTTCGGGTCTGCTTATTAATATGCGATGTTTGATTACTTTGAGTATTTTGTTGATTTGTGAAAAATCGAAGTGATGATATGGTGCGCTGCAGGAGATTTATTCATGTTGTTTGTGGGTCTAAAGGCACCGATGCTCTTCTCTCAGTGGAGCATCACTGCTGTGACCGGCCTAACCCAATTATACAGGTGCTTTCTTCTACTTGGATTTATCTTCTTCTGTAGATTTTATTGGTTGCTGGTAAAATCTTCTGGGGATCATTTTGCTTTGTGATTAAAAATATGTGGAGGTCTTGTTCTTATTTGTGCCGTTTTCTTCTGCTCATAGATAAATGGCGCAGTATGCGTCTAGCTGTGCCCGATATCAATCAATTGGATTATGTGAACTAAAATATGAAATTTGTTTCTAGGTTGTATCAGTTTTTTTTTCCCTGGAGCATTTAGCTTTGTAGAAACCTCTTCTCCTTGCTTTAAGTCTTAAAAGATTAGATGTTTGTGAAAAAGCCTAGCTGTAATTTCCATCTGTTCCTTTTTATTATTGTTCTTTTCGGCCTATATGAGGAGATATCAAGAGTTCGATTAGTCATTATTGTATATGTGTATGCCAGTGTTGCAATTGTCACTCCTTCGACTTATGGAGCTGAATAGCTTATCTAAGCTTGGTGTCTTCCAAACTTGAATGACTGAATCCATATCTCGTTAAGTGTCTGAGATGGGGTAGGATTTTATGCTGCCAAAATCTGAGTTTGGAAAGAACCCTTTTTTCAACTTTTCTTCGTATAAATTTGGTCAGTTTAAACCTTGCCTTTGAAAGTGGTAGAAATGACTAAATGAGTCTCAGAAGCTGTCATTTTCTGCTTGTTGCAGGTGATCTATCTATTAATAACCGGTGCGACATATTACTTCATTGTACAGTCATCCTTCATTTACATTCCGGGATATTACATAAGTGGAGTGCACAGGTTTTAATTTATTCTTTGACTTCCTTATCTTTTGTCCACGGATGCATATTTGATCACTTTGTCAATTACGTGTTTTCAGGTATTTGAGCTTCTTGGCAGTTGGAGTCGGTCTACTCCTCTTTCTATTGGCTAGCTTTTCTGATCCAGGAGTTGTTAATTCTAAAAATGTTTCTCTATACCTTTCGGCTTATCCTTATGATAACATCATCTTTTCTGAGAAAGAATGCTCTACATGCAAGATCCCAAAGTAAGCAACTTATTTCATGTGATGATGCATTGAACTTACCCTACTTACGTAGTGAACTTGATTTGAATTTTTTTTTCCCTTTTTCATTCTTGAATTGCTAGACCAGCAAGGTCAAAGCACTGCAGTATATGTAACCGCTGTGTAGCCAGGTTTGACCACCATTGCGCATGGATGGTTCGTACACGTGTTTTATTTGTATTTTTAATATTTTGTTTTTTAAACATTCGTAAGTTGCATTTATTTCTCAGATATTGATATTTATTGTTATTGTTCTTGTGTATGTCTTCTCGCTAGAACAACTGCATTGGAGAAAGAAACACAAGATACTTCTTGGCTTTTATTCTTTGGTGAGTTACCAAAGATGGCAGAATCAACTAAAATTGTTTCAACAGAGTTAGTTGTTGCTGTGGATTCCCATGTTGGGCAAGTTGATAAATCTGATAATTCATTAATTTTTTGGATTCCGATAGTACAACGACATTAAATATTATCATTACAAAGCCTTTATCATTCATGCATAACCATCGCATTGAAAATTTAATCAAGAGCCCCCTTACTAAAGTTGTTTTGCACCACTTCTGCCATTTAACTTTTCAAATCACATTTTTTGGTTATAAAAATGGTGAATTTAAATAACCATGTCATGGTATCGTGAGCCTCCTTTATCTGATTTTTTTTTTCTTTTTTGGATTTGGTTTGCTTATAAGTTGTTCGTTAACAAATATTCAGGCATTTTCTCATATGCATATACGGAATAGTTGCACTCGGGTTGATTCTTGCTGGTAGGGTGAAGGAGCTGAAAATTGTGCACATCCTAACAGGTCTGATAAGTAGAAGCAGGAATTGGAGTAACACTTTGCTCAAGCTTGTATCTAAAGCTGACATAAGTTTACCTCTTTTCTTGACGTTGCAGCTTATTACGGCGTTGAAAATTCTTTTAGAAAGTTAGCACCAGTTGTTATACAGGTGAATTAAATACATAACTTTTTTCATCTATTCACTTTAGTGGTTGCTAAGTTGGAAATTAACGCGATTAGTTTTTCCATTCCTCAAATATAATGATTGTTTTACATTGGGCTGCCTCACATGTACGGAACTTTTTCCCATCAAATTATTACATTCTTTCGCCAGCTCTGACTGAAAGATTTGGTCTTGTGCAGTGGCTAATTAATTCCTACAATACACAAATCCTCATCATGGTTTTTCTATCTGTAATTTCTATGTTGTTAGCTGGTTTCTTCGTTTACCATGCTAAACTTTGCATCACCAACACCACAACCAATGAGGTATGTATTGTCCATTTCCTTCTAGTTATATCTTGTTTTGCTGATGCATAGCTGTTTGTGATTATGAATTGGCGAATTTTCTGCGATGTGGTTTTAAGATGGTTTTTCCTTCTTTTGTTTTTACATATATTTGTGATGGATCTATGTTTGTATATTTATTTCCCTCTCTTCTAAAGGACCAAACATTCTTTCTTATACCGATCTTTACCTTGGTTATATGCTTTGTGAGATTTGATAGATGCATTAAAGAAAGAACATAACGTTCGAAAATCACATATCTTTGTTGTATCCTTGCCTCATATCGACAACCAACCCAGAATGTCCATAATTATATCCCCGAAGTCATTGATCTCTCAATTTATTTCAGAAGCTCCTTATATCAATTACATTGTATTTGAATACATATTTATTTTCTCAACTGTCTGTGTTGCATTGGTGGTGTAACTGCAGAGTTTCAAATGGCAAGACTATCTGAGCTGGCAGAGGAAGGTTCAAGAAGCAAAGGCGAGCGCTGATGCTCTAAAGGCTAGTTTGGGCGAACTGAACGAGAGACCGAAGCCTAGAGAGAGCAAATGGAAATCATTCTTTAGAAGGTCTCGTTTAGAAGAAGTGAAAGTGGTTAAAGACAACATATATGACAAGGGCATTCTCCAAAATATATACGAGGTTGCTGTCCCATTCTCGTCGAGGCGGTCGTTTTCCATAAATAAACAGAAGCCAAATTAGCAGTGAATTGGACATGGTGAGAATGATCTGAACTCCAGCTTTTGCAGACAAGTTAAAAGATGTCTTCTCCGTATTGAGGTTTCTTGTCCAAATACAACTCAGTTTAGTTTTAAAAGATGTACATGGATTTGGAGATTGTTCTTCGATTCGGGCGGTTTAGTCGATCCATCGTATATTAAAATTGAGATTCTATAAATAACGAACTGAACTTCATATAACCAGATTTTGATTTACATAATCACAATTCACAAAGGGACTATAAGTCATCAACATCAATGGCTTCCTCAATGGTGCGAATTAAATAGCCGACGGATTTTCCTTCGGACATGGCTTTTGCGAGCAAAGATCGAGCTTTTTCATGGCGACGTAAGATTAGGACGGTGTTTAGAACTGCCCATCTTACTTGAGAGTCGGCTTTCTTCTGGGTAAATCCCAAGCTATTTAGTAACTTGTCTAGCTGTCAACAAAAAATATGTTATACTTGAGACTATGCAATTCGGATACTTTGCCTCGATGGCATAGTCATTTCCTGCATAATCCTTTGTATCATATATATATGTCTGCCAAACATATTGAACAAAACTGTATACCACATATAAAATGTTCAGCATGAGGACAAAAGTTGTATCCCTCTTCTTACACACCTATTATTTTCTTCCATGTTATGGTTAACATGATCATATTGTTTAATATCATCACCAAGACACTTTTAATAATATTAGGGATGAGGTGTGGTTGAGGAAACAAAACACAACTATTGTAGTGAACCTATTTTATATGCATGGACAACGTACGATTCACATTTTTTATGAATGCTTCCAATGGCTTCTTCAACAGAACAGGATGTAAATGAAAAAAAAAAAGGAAATAATAGGGGAAAGAAATGGCGCCACAGAAAGGTGATAAAAGTGAGAAACGAACCGTGTTGATATCAGATAGACCTCCCTCGGCTGCACCAAAGAGAAGGTACTCAGTTGCCACACCAGCTAGTGCAATACATGAGAATCTGTTAAGAGTCTAAATCAAACGAATCTTCATCAGTTTTTATTGCGAAATATTATTAAATGACTATAGTAGACGTTAGATTTTGAGAATATGGCCTTAGGTGGAGTAGCCTCTGAACTTCTAAACTGAGCCACATTTCATTTCCAACCAGTTGTGGTTCTCAACACGCCCGGCATATAACCAAAAGTGAAATACGTGGATCAGACATGCTCTGGTGCCATGCTAAATTTTAATTGCCCCATCCAAGATAATTTTAATTCCAGAATAAGGTTTGTCCTCAACTGATTTGAGATTAGCTAATACGTGGAGGAAGCTCAAGAAGAACTCACCATGGCTGTTACTTTTCCACTGTTGACCTGAATAATAAAGAGAATAGTGAGGTAAGTTATATGAAGCTACGAGAAACATGTATCAACATTTCATATTTCGGTGAAATTTCTTGGTCTAACAAGTAAGTGACAGGGCATATATCATATATTAATCTCAATTCATTTCACAAAAGGGAAGACTTCACTCAGACAGTATAGTGCGTCAGCGAGGAAGTTGAAAAATAATTCTTAGAAGAAAACCTACTTCCTCAAGAAACTCAAAGTCAACAAAAGACGTCCCTGCTTGCACATTGAGTGATCCTTGTTTCTGCAGAGCTTCCAAGCTTGTTAGTGTGTATGCCTTTGGTAGGATTCCAAGCAAATATGCTACCATGAAATGACCTGCCTCATGCTGAATTACAACACAAATAATTTTATGTTTTTATGATTAATAGAAGATAAAAAAATATGCAGAGAGAGAGAGAGAGAGCAATTACTTGAACAACCCTGTTATGGTACTTTTGGCTGATCGAATGGCCTAGTGTATCAAGAACCAAGAAACTAACTCCACCGTTGAAATAAACCTGTGCACGGTCACTTTGAAGCATATAGTAAATTATTTAGATGTCATCTGGCAGAGAGAGAGAGAGAGAGTTTAGTTGATGAATCAATCAACACAGGTGCCCTTGAGTATGTGGAGTCACAGCTCCAACGAGCTTATAATTTTGGATGAAAATAAGATAGTTTTTTGAAAAATATTCTCATATTCGAAAAAAACTTGTGAGCTAGCTGAAATTCATCTAAGTCAATGTTTGAGGTGGATAACTAACCGCATCCAATGTCCATAGAAACAACAATCCGAGGGACGAAAATAGGATCTGCTGAGGATCTAAATCAAACACCTTCCATGCAGTAATCCCCCCCAATAAGGAACCTGCCTGAATGATTCTTTCTATATTCCCCAGCGTTGTGTCAACCGGCGACAAAAGAGACGTGGTTTCTATCCCGTTCAGTCGCAATTCATCCAAAGTGTACAGCCTTTGTGGGATCTGCACTTAACCAATATTTTATCAAACAACATTCACTCATCAGTTAAAAAAAAAAAGTCTTCGGAGGAAGTATAATAGACTCATAACAATGCTGACAGCCTAATTCACGCAGAATCGCAAAGGCAACAAACTGATGGAGAATTAAAAAAAAAAGCGTTTTAGATGCCTTTTGTGATGCAGACGGGATTCATGAAGATTGAATACTGCACAATTGATATCTCAAATCACATTACCAGCAAATATTGCTAACTCTTATGATGGAAAAATGAACCTTGCTCCTATTTAGCTGCAACTGAATTTGGGATTCATACATACAACTGATATTGCCCTTTTTTTTTTTTAAGATGCCCGCATTCATTGGAAAATCAAACTCTCGAGTATAAGTTCATGAGACTGTTATGCCTCATTGCATATTGGTTCAAGGAAGAAACCTCAATCAAATTAAACAGTTTCAGGTTCAAAATCATAACTCACATGAGGACAGAGTATGTGCTGAGATGAAATCCAACTCAATTGACGTAATTCAATCCAATTTTTTCTCGTTGACAACTAAATAATATACCTCATCACAAAGTTTCGCGCATGAAAGAGCGCAACAATCACCGTGTTGTTTAACCTTTCAGATGAAAGGATCAGTAAATAGTTAATACGAACCTGACGAGCAGCTCCGAAGCAACGCAGACCATCAGGCTTGGCCTGCAAATCCTTGACTAGAGTCAAAGCAGCCTTCTCATTGCCTTTGCTCAGCTCTTTATCTACTTGCTGCAAAACCTGCGCATCCAATGCACTCACAACTCTGCACACGGACAAGGACAACGTTCCCATGTGTTGTTACACTGAAGCAACCCCATTGCGTGCATTGCCTCTTTTTACACTTCAAATTTCCCTTCAATTAAGGCCACAAATATTCAACGACCGATACGTCGCCGTTTCACTTCAATCTTTTTTGTTTATAAGATTTATTTATTGACTCTTTTCTTTTATTATTATTCAAAGACCTCCCATGTAGAGCTGGCAAAAAGGGCCGCGGGCCAGCCCGCCCCGCCATAGGGGCAGGTTGGGCCTGTATTTTTCAGGCCCACCAATGAGCGGGCCTGGGCGGGCCAGCCCGCGCGGGCCGCAGCCTTTGGCGGGGTGGGGCGGGTTAGCCCGCGGGCGGCCCACCTGTTATTTAAAATATATATTAAAATTTTAAAATTATATTATATTAATTAAATATTGGGTTGTTTGATTTGAGTTTTATTTTATTTTTTCAATGGCTAATAGATTTATAATAAATTATTCTATTGGGCTTTGGATTTTATTTTTTTTAAGTGGGTTAATTATTTAAATTAATATTTATTATTTTTTATTTAATATTAGCGGGCCGGCCCGCCAGGCCCGCAGCCCGCCGGCGGGGCGGGGCGGTCTACCATTTTCTAGGCCCGCCAAGTTGTGGGCTGGCCCGTGCCCGCCCCGCCAAATGGCGGGCTGCGGACCAGCCCGCTCCGCCGGCCCGTTTGACAGCTCTACTCCCATGTTAAAGGTTTTATGCTTATACACTTTTTTCAAGTTTCTCCCTTAAAAACTTCTCTACAGAAAAAACTTTAATTTGTTTTCTTCTTTGCCGGTGATCACAAATCTACTGCCACTAGAGCTGTCAGTTTGGCCCGCGGCTCGCCCCGCCCAGCCAAAGGGGCGGGTTGGGCCTGCATTTTTAAGGCCCGCCAGTGAGCGGGCCTGGGCGGGCTAGCCCGCGCGGGTCACGGGCTTTGGCGGGGCGGGGCGAGCGCCCGCCTAATATTAAAAAATATATTTATATATATTTTAAAAATAAAATAACATTAAAAATATATTTATATATTTTAATAATAAAATAACATTAAAAAAATTAATTTTTAAGGTTTTTAATAATAAATTAAGGAATAATTACTAAAAAAATAAAAAATTTAATTAATTAATTAATAATAATAAAATTAATTTAAATTTTCACTTTGGGCGGACCAGCCCGCCGGGCCCGCGGCCCGCCAATGTTGCGGGGCGGGCCTCCATTCTCTAGGCCCGCCCCGCCCCGCCAAATGGCGGGTTACGGGCCGGGCCGGGCCGGGCCGCCGGCCCGTTTTGACACCTCTAACTACCACCATGGTCGCCGACGGATCAGGTTGGAGCGTTCATTATCTATTTCAATCTCTTTCATAATTTCCTTATTTTATATTTTATTTATTCTCTCGTATTAGTCTTTATTCTTTCGTATGAGAGTATTTCTCTTTGAATAATAGTTTGCAATGATCTTATAAAATAAATCTGAGAAGTGGACATCGCGCTGGCATCATTGAGTCAAACAATAAAGTTATGAATCTTGATTGGATAATGTAAAAAATGCTTGAAAAAGATATTACCATTGGTTATAGTATTTGCAAATAAAGGATTAATTCTTTAACGAGTTTACCACTTTATCACCATCAAGATCATTATGACACAATTACTCTTCCAACCAAAGTGAACATATGTTCAATTTATTCAAAATCATATTAATTACTGCATCATTAGTTGTGCAATTATCTACTGTTAATGTAGATAACTTTCGATCGAGATTCCAATCCATTATGCCATCAACAAGAACATATCCAATAACATCAGTCGTATGTGGACATAGCATGTGGATAAACCTGAATTAAACGTCAATTCATGAGTAAAAATATGATTAATGTGTATAAATAAAAAATAAACAAATAAAAATTATCCTGATAATACGACTTCGTAGATTCCATGAATCGTCAATAAAATGTACACTGATGGTCATAAATCCTTTTTTGATTGCTTGATGTCCACATGTCCGTAGTAATAGCCACTTTACTTTCTTTTTTGCCGAATAGCTTCATCGATTTTAACCTCTCATATTCACAAATTTTTACAATATCACTTTTCGCGCTCTTTCAAGACACTATCTTGAATAACGGTTGGAGAGAAGCCACGAACCTTGAAAATTCATGATGTTTAACCATGTTCAACGGATACTCATGTAAGATAATCATTGTAGCCAATTCTTTTCTCGCAAATTCTTCATCAAAATTATAAGTCCCAATAGAAACATTTCCTTCACTATTTTTCGTGGACTTCAAATACATTTGTTTTATGTCTTTAGTATTTTCTCAAATGACATATCTTCAAATGATCATGCAAATGCGTAAAATTCTTCGTTATTCCATCTAAGATGTTTCTTGCAATAGATGTATATTGCCTTCCATTTATTTCATATCTTATGTTTGTAATGGTTCCCCGCCTCTGATTTCAACACCCTCTTATTACCTAAGACCAGAACATGTGTAGTGTCACTCGTGCATTGATTTAAATTGATAGGGACGGGAGAATAATCTTTATTCTTGCTAAGTTGACCACTTTCTACTAGCGAAGGACTGAACGCAGAGTTATCTGTAGGAACTTCTGGAGTTGTCATCTTTCATTTATGAATACTGAGAAATAATAACTAAAACATATTACTGTTTTGACTTTAGAGCAATATGAAAACCACAACAATCAAATGATGATTATAACACGTTACTGTAAATCTATTTTTAAACGTCAGAACATGATAAAATTATTGTAGACAAGTGATATTAGATATATTAATACAAATATGAACAAGCAGCTTTTTTATAAAGCAGAGTCATCTGGTAATGTGGCTCTTTACATGTTTCTATTTTCCAAGTCACGACAGAGAACACTTTGGCTGTGTTTGGTTTGATGAAAAGCCCAGAAAAGCCCATATAATATAAATAATCAGATTTAATATTGTGTTTGGTTTAGTAATTTCAGCCCGAATTTAATATTTCAGCCCGTTTTTAAACCAAAAGCCCGTTATAGGTAAACTGAATTAAAAAGCTGAGATAAATTATCTTGGGTTGTTGGATAAATTTTTTATCTTGGGCTTTATCTTGTGCTCATAACCAAACGGACCCTTTAAATCTTAAACCTATTATAAATCAGATTAAAAATTATCGTTAAAGATAAACAGATGTAAAAAAATAGATTAAAGAAATGTTAAACTTTATTGTAAATCCACTGAATGTGCAAGAGGATCATGGACAATTGTTTCCCAAGATACAACGAAAACGTAAAGTCTATTTTGCACTAAGTAGCTTTACCGATGAACGGAACTGTAAGACGAAAACGGAGAGAAGTCTTATATTGACTCGGTTTTTCTCTGACTCTCTGTTTCGATATCTCTTGGAACTAAAATATGACACCTCTATTTATAGGTGAATGATGATTTTTCAAATGAGTCAAATAAATCGAACGAATTTATTAAATTCATTCACTATGAATTCCACCCATCCATGTATTTCATTAATTCATCCAAATGAATATATTTAATTCATTGAACTGAACATAATTAGTAAATGAATCTTACTTAATTAAATGAATTTAGTTAATCATAAATTTATTAGGTTAAAAAAATTCAACAATTCACATTCAATTCGTTAAATTAGTAATAATTTATTTCTAATAATCCCCCACATGAATGAATGATACATTGTTGTGACTCGAGGATAGGTGTTTTTGTTTTCTTCATAGAGGATAGTATGTGTTATATTTTAGAGATCGAGCGAAAAGAATGATAGGTTTATCCCAAGTACTTAGAAAAGATCCTGAAGAAATATAAGATGGATGATTTTAAGAAATGATTCTTACCTATGCGGCATGGGCTCGTAGTGAGGAAGATAGAAAAAGAGATGAATGAAGTCCCCTATGCATCTGCAATGGGTAGCTTAATGTACACGATGCTTTGCAAGCGATCCGACATTGCATACGCTGTGAGCATAGTAAGTAGATATCAGTCTAACCATGTTAAGGAACATTGGATGCAATAAAGAATATCTTGAAGTATCTTAGATGGAGCAACGATATGATAGTGGTCTATGGGAATGGAGAATTACGAGTGGACGGTTATACCGGTTCGGACATCTAATCAGGCGTGGATGACAAAAAAATCCACTTCTGGTTTCTTCTACGCGCTCCATGGTAGAGCAGTGTCTTGAAAAAGTTTTAAGCAAAGCATGACTGCTGATTCCACTACTGAAGCGGAGTATATAGCAGTCTCGAAGACAACTAAAGAGGGTGTTTAGATAAGAAAGTCCTCCGAAGAACTTCAAGTTATTCCAGAAATTTTAGATCGACCACTGCCATTGTGGTGCAACAATAGATAGTGGTTCAATCGCTCGAGCCAATGACCCTGAGTCTCACAGTAAATTCAAATATATAGAAAGAAAATATCACTTTGCGTGGGTTTGTTGAAAATGGCTACATAGCCGTGCAGAAGATAGCGTCCACAGAAAAAAAACGCGGCTAACCCATTACCAAGCCTCTATCACAGGCATTACTTGATAGATACCTCGATAAATTGAGGTTAAAATATCATAGCGCATGACATTGAGTGTAAGTGGGAGATTTTTAGATGTATGCCCTCGAATTTGGGTACATCTCGAGGTCGGCGTGATGATCTTTTGCATAGCTATCAACCTAGGAGCGGTTATGATGCTAGAGGATTGGTGAACGCATGCGACACCCTTCGTTTTAAGGGTATCGATCGTAACCCCTGCATGTGGCTTATATGTATGAATAATGTTTTCTTATTTGTATCCGAGAGAGAGAGGACTAAATCGCAGGAATTGTCAAAAAATTTCAAATTTCGCATGGTTTTGGGTTGTTTTGGAGTTAATCATTGACCTCATACTGAAGTAGATTAGCTTGATTTACAATAATCAACAACCAAACATGGAAAAATATCCAAAATTTGAATTCTCACCGATGGAAATGAATTATAGTTCCACCTTGTGGAGATGTGGCTTCAAGTGTATAACTTACCGTGTCAATGGATCTCAAAAGCGACCAGATGATAAAGCTATGAAGTTGAACTCTAGGGATGGATCCTCTACATTATCCCAAACGAAGGAATCAGTTAGATTCCACCTGCCAGATATTGGGTTTTTACGTGGAAAAAAAAAAAAAGAACTTTTGTGAATGTGCTATGTCATTCTTTTGTCAACAAAACAAAGAGCTTTTGTAAATTAGGTGCTATGTCGTCATTCCCTCGAAAGGTATCAGGCAGGCAAGGGGATCCTACATCTCCTTATCTTTCCTCAGTCCTCATTGTGTTTTGAAGCTTTCTCAAACAATCAAGCCATCAACGAAACTATAAACGGATTATAATTTGTACGAACAACCTTCTTCCTACTCATTTATTTATTTATTTGTTACGATTCACTTCTCTTCTGTGAAACTAGCGGCTTCTACTATTAAAGAAGTAATTTGTAGGTTCTGCTTTGAATTCGAACGACATATTAACGTTGAGAAATCTTCGGTCTTCATTAGCTCAAAGAAATCGGAGGAGATTTCTACCATACTAACTTACAAGACAAAAACGTGCATGATTCTTAGGATTGCCTCTTGTTATTGAAAGAAGAAAAATGAAACCGTTCAACTTTGTCATGGAATCTGTCAATAGGAAAATTCGGTAATTCCTGAGCCAAGCAGGGAAGAGGGTTCTGATTAAGACTGTCTTAAAGGCCTTACCAGTCTTTGTAATGTCATTTTTCAAAATTCTAGCCACCATTTGTAAGAACATCATTAAAGAAACCTCAAATATCTGGTGGGGCCCAAGGAAGACAGTGAACTCAAATTTCATAGGAAAGCTCGGAACTTGACAGAACCTCAACTAGGTGGAACACTTGCTTTCAAGAGATATAATACTTAATCACAATTAATATTTTTATAACACAACATTGTTAATATTAAATTCTATGCATTACTTAATAAAAGAATAAACTTCAAACATACATATCTGCGAACATGGTAAAACAATCCAAACTAAATCACTTTAGTGAAAAAAATGTCAACAACACTTACCCAAAAAAAAAATCTCAATTTATTTAGAATCCCATCATCAGTTGTAAGATCATGGTCACCCTTCAGCCAGTTGGTTCCTCATTTGAAAGCTCAGGTTTGTTTATTCCTTTCCACCTCTTAAAAAAAAACTGCATTATCTATCATCAACCACGTTTTCAACCTTGTCTCGGTATAGGAGGAATAGGAGTCCTAGGACTGGGTAACCCCATATGAGCAACGCTTGGAGACAAACGAAGTTTTGGACTCGGTCGAGGAGAAGGGATTGGACCATAGTTTGTAGGATATCCAAAAGACACCCTCGGCGAAAGATTAACTTGCTCCATTGCACGGAATTGCAGTTCAGGTGGATACTCTCTGACGCATCCGATGCGTGCGCCAGCCCCTGTACTCCATTTACGAGAAGTACGCCGGGCTAAATTGTATACTGGCTCGTTATTACCACCGCTGATTTCGATTCTCAGCTGACTTGTCCGGTCTAACTTCTTGAAGCTAGAGCCAGATTCATCTCTACGAACAAGCGTCTGCTGTTCGTTCTCGATAGGAGTAAGATGGTCGTCATCTGTTGCGCATCTCTGACATATACGGTTTGTGTTTAAAATGCTTGATGAGTTTCCAAAATATGAAAAAAGAACAAGAAATTAAAACAGCTACCTTTACGTTTGAGAGATCAACCGAATGCTCCTGGAGGAAGCTGATGAATTCATTGAAGTTTTCTTCCGTTGGGAGATAGTGACCGCTGTATGGCCAAATCGCCTGTTGAAAGTTGAAACTCTAACGACTTGTCCAAGATTTGGCAAGAAACTAGTTAGCTAGTGAATCATAATAGCGTAGTTACCTCAAGTATACCATCACGGGCAACTAGTCTTCCAGCTGCTGTGATGGCTCCACCAGCTAGGAAACTTGAATGCTGGAAAAGGCCCTTTTGTTTCTGTCCTACGTACAAGGTCCTCATAGTGCTGAGGACGAATATCCATTTAGAGCCCTCGATGGTGTTCACTGCAGTACCGCTTTGTTTGTACACGAGCCTCCCATTTTCGAGTACGACCTCATATGATTCCCTCTCTTTCTGTGATCAATTAATAAGAAAGATGACAATTCATTAGTAGGCCTTAGTTTTTGTGTGGTTACAATGTTCATGACTTACAGGTCCGAGATACTTGATGCACTGACGTTGGAGATTACTTCTTGAACACTTATCTAGATTTACTTCTTTTCCATCTCCAACATCCAACCTTCATGGTACACCACCACAAGCAAATTAAGTTTGGACTAGCTGTAAAATGTACTCATAGACAGGCATTTTTGTGATAATATTTAACCGAGAAGGGTACTCACCAATAAAAGAAAGGTTGCGGGCTTTCACTTTTGAACCATACCTTATAGTAGAGATGGAGATTGTGCCCATAACGATGGCGTGGATCAATCTAACAGGATTATAGAGAAAATTAGGATGAAAGGAAAAGGTTGATAGAATAGTCATAAGGATTGCTCATAATGTAATCAGTCGACCATATAATATCCAATCTTACAATATCATTGTATTCTTCAGTATAAGCAATAAGAGGCACAGATAATTGGGCTATGTTAGGATTGGGAAACAAAAAAGTTAGGATTATGAGTGGGATTCTGATATGGAGCTCGATGAAGGTACCATTGCCAACCATAGTAGGAGAGTTATGCAGCCACTCGTATAAATTTTATCGACAAACACGCAGATCACACATTTCAGAATCATAAATTGTCCAATATGCGATACAATCCAAACCCAGATAAGAAAGATTAGATCAAGGAGTTTCATCAAGGCCCACGCATTTCAAAGTATTAGGGGCTTACTGCTTCAAGCCAGTGCTGAAGTGCCAGTTTTTGGGCTTTCTCATCCTTGGACAATCCTTTTCCAACCTGTAAAATACTCAAAACTGTTGTTCAAGGATGTATTCTGGGAGACCATAAGGAAAGGAGTAGAAACAAAGACAATGTATATTTAGCAAAGAGCTCAAAGTAGATATATAACTTTTAAGAATTATAACCTTGGCAGCTCTTGTTCGTGCCCTAGCCCATCGTGATACTGCCGTTTCTGATTTCTCATCATCAAAAAAGGACACTGAGCTCCTCTTTAGAGCTGCAAAGTCCAAAGCCTTCCACCTTTGTTTGAAGATAAATTATTACCGATTAATTTTTATCAACAAAAAGCATCAAAATGGAGCCAGTACTAAGTGACCGGACAATTAGAGATGTACCACAGCTCTTCGACAACCACTGCACAATCGGCCAAGTGTCTTCGAGTTCGATAGCTCTTATAAACCTTTTGCAGCTTAACTGCAGCTTCATCAAGCTCACTAGCTTGGCGCGGAGAAAACATGATCCCTGGATCAGGGCGAGAAGATCTATCAACTAATCTCTGCTTACAATCCTCAAAATTTGCATTTACATTAGCCGACCCAGGTTTTCTAAACTCTTTAACTAGATTCTTAAATGAGAGTTTGTTTTCGAGCATTAATTTCACGGGTGTGCAGCATCCCGGTTTCAACGAGTTCTTCTGTTTAGAATTATGGGATCTTCTCGCTGTCGTCATGTCTTCATCACATTCGTCGTTGAAGCTATTAGCTCTTATGCTCGCCTGATTAGTATCAGAAACTCCAATACTTTCAATGTCCAAAAGCTCTTGTTTCCCTATTACTTGCCAAGCTGAAAGAGCAATGAGAGAGGCTCGTCAACCTCTTGACTCCACCTTAAAGATTTTTATTCAAAGATTCGAGTAAAAAAATTATCTAGAAAGAATTTAAATATTCTTGAGGATTATAGAATCTAATGCTGCAGAGAAGTAAAGATAATAAAAAACTTTCCTAAGAATTGTTAATCATGTGGTGGTTTACGAAGTTCATAGCTAAGGGATGGTAGAGTCCATCAATTCGGAATAAAAAACACTTTACGCAAGACTCTTGCTAAGCAAATCTTTTATAATCTCATAATAGTATCCTAATTGCACAAGCTCTGTTCCCTAGATATCTGGCCCTGTAAGAGCTTCACGATCCATGCATACTGAGAACGATAATTATCTGAACGAAAAGTAAACTAGTAATCGCCAATGTCACCATAAATGAACTACCTGGGAATCTTGATGGCTCCAGAAGATTTTATCTCGGCCGTGTTACTCTTTTGACCTTATTATTGCCATCAATTTCTCTGCAGAATCTCAGAGAGTCCCAGTCTCTCGTGGCGGATTTTACATGAAGATACTACATCAAAATGATACAATTTTCAAGCAATGTGTCTGGGTATAAACAGCTATAACGTCGTGCTTTAAAAAAATTATGAATTATAGCCCAATATTGTAATGCTAACATATGAAGGAAAACCAATCAACCATAAATTTACTTTCGGATTAACTATAAACCCTATCTGATATCTTTGTCCTAACTTCAGAAGAAAACATTTCCGTAAACCAAAGCACTCATCAGGGTAAACAGTTATCAGAATCTGACTACTAGTTCATGCCACATTCTATCACGGATTACTTTTGTGACAATTAACTCTATTGCAAAGGATGTATTCAAAAATGTCATAATCATGTGTATATCACAAGCTCAAACATCCCTTTAACCATCTCGTAGCCCTAACATTCTACTCATTCCGATACTCTCATTTTCATCCCCAAAAACATGAATTATGCGTTCTCAAACATTTCACCTAACTCTCCCTCGCTTGTACTGCCAGCATCATCAAGTTGTCGACCCTCAATTAAGGACGCGACGTAAATTTGAAATTGCTAATGCGATGATCCGTACGAGTCCATCATTATATACTGCTAAATGCATACAAGCACAGTGAAATAGAAAATTGCAAGCATGTTTTGAGAAATCAAGAAACTAACGCACCGTGTGAGATTGTTTTCAATTGATCGAAGTTGATCATCATCAGCTATCGGATATCAAGTCATGAAGCCTAATCGTTGAACTTTTTATCACATTTTTTTTTTCTTCTGCCCGGAGGTTTTTGCGGCGAAGTGGCCATGGCCCGCGAATGGCGCGAATCGTTACGTTGAATTCCATTTTTCTTTTCTTTTTCTGTTCTTTTATTTCACCACAAAAGGTTTTGTATGTTTCCTAATATATCGTCATTAATTTTCCTTTTATTATGAAATATCTATTTTATTATATTAAAAACTATCTCAATTTGGTCTATCAAATTTTTTTTATATTTATAATTTGATCATTTAATTTTTTATTTATTTTTATTATATCTCACAAATCTTATATTATATAACTATGGAAATGTAGTTTTCCTCTAATGCTGCCACGTGTGGTGTCCATTTCAACTTAAAAAAAAAATTAATAAAAAAAAAGTATAAATTTTTTTAATAAAAACTACCCACTAAAACATAAACTTGCATGATTTACCAATCTAATATGCATTTCGTGTCTTATTCATTAAAAGTTTACTATAATTATCACAAGTGTCAATTTAATTTATTAATTAAAAAATTTTAAAACATTTAAATTCACAATTTAAATTATAATGCTAAATCTGCCAAACGTTTCTATGCGAGATAAGAATTTGAAATTGAGTGAAAAGAGATTGGAAACTGATGGAATCGACACTGACGATCTACTGATTTTGACTGCAAGTTTGGATTGTTACACCGAGATTGAGATCAGGGCTATAATTTGGGCGAAGATACTAACTGTTATAGAGGTTTGATTATCTCATTATTCTGCATTTTATGATGCTTTTTTTTTTCCTGTTTGCACACCGAATCATTTTTGCCTTTGTTGGATTCATAATTTATCTGCCGATTATTATTGACGAGAGGTTTTTGGTTCTCGAATGTGGTGATTTTGCATGCCTTGTGTTTGTGAATTCGTCTAAGAAATTTTCTGCTAATGACGCTGAGTATTGTAATATAGTAGTATTTGTTAGTTTCTTCTTCTAGTGCATAACTCATTAGACTGATGTAACCTACGAATTCGTCTAAAAACTGTTACAGAAATCATTACATATTATTCTGAAGCCACACTTTCATCGAGACTCAAGGCTGAGGATAATCCATTGAGATCTTAAGCCGCGTCTTGGTCGATCAAGATTGGGAACCTAAAATATCAGACTTTGACTTGTCGAATATGCAGTCGAGGGTAGATTTTCTGAGCAATCAGATGTCTTCATCTATGAGTGGTAGTTATAGAGATGATAAGCGGCAATTGAACACACGTTACTACAATCAAGAATGGTCGTTGGCCCTTTTGGGATATGTGAACAGTAATCAAGTCTACCATGCTAATTAATACTCAGATTCCATTCAGAACCCATCATTATGATTAACTATATAATTCTTTTCCAGACCTGAAAAATATGAAGGAAATATAATGGAGTTTGTATATCAAAACATAGCTGATCCCAGTTTTTAACGAGATAGTTCGATATCGATAATGCGTTGTTGTGTGTTCAACAATCAGCTGACTATTAACCTCTCGATTCAAATTGTTCTGTCGATGCTCTGTCATGGATTATGAAGCTATTCATATAATGAACTTCCGCCTCATTTGCTTCCCAAAAGAGAGAGCTCAAATTTGCTCTCGATTCATTTCTTTTATTATGTGGTACGTTGTTTGATGATATATATATTGATGAGTTTGGTTTTGCTTGGCACAACTCGGTGGTGGATACTGTTCCGGTAATTGTTGGTCCAGTACTATTATCGAAAACTTCAAAGAGCGTTGAAAGTGAGTTTTCAAAGCTATGTTTGTACAGAATGGTAATTTGTCGTTATATTTTTCCTTAGGTCCTATCCTGTTGGGACTAGGGTTGCAAATGAATCGAGTTTTTTTTGTTCGATTCGAGATTCGATTCGAAATTTACGATTCGAATTCGAAATATTAGAATATAGAATTCAAATAAGAATAGTTTTTTTTATTCGAATAATATTAGAATATGAATACAAATATCACAATATTCGATTCGAATATTAATAGAATATTCGATTAGAATAATTAAATATTTATTTTAATATACTTATTACAATTTAATATATATTTAATAATAATGAAATATTTATTTAAATACAATATATTATAATTCAAAATTTCTCAAAAAAATATTATAATTCAAAATATATTTGAAATAATTCAATATTTTTTAAAATATAATATTTATGTTTCCATAGATATTTAACTATATTATTATTTATATTATCTTATTAAATAAATTTTATGAAAAATATAAAAAATAATAATAATCGAATATTCGATATTCGATTCGAATATATAGTCAAATAGAATTCGAATTGATTTTAGTATTCGAATAGAATTCGAATTCGAATTCGAATTCAAGATTTATTAACAGAATACAAATAGAATATGGTGGTATTCGACTCGATTCGATTCGTTTGCAACCCTAGTTGGGACAGACATGTCTTTTATGGATGTTTATGTTAAGACCCGTGCATTGCACCGGCAAAAAACTAGTCTATTTTATTATATTAACGGTGAAGGCAAGTTAAAAAATATCTCAATTTGGTCTATCAATTTTTTTTATATTTATAATTTGATCCTTTAATTTTTTATTTATTTTTATTATATCCCACAAATTATACTTTTGTCATTTATATACTTTAAAACAATTCTTAATTAAAATTTAATTAAATTTTATATATTAAACATTTAAATTATAAATAAATCTTAAAATATAAAATGATATTATATGTATGTATATATTGGAGCATACGTATCGAGTGTGCTTGGTGGAATACTAATTAACGTTAAATATGTGGAGGTACATTATTTATAATAGTAGTTAGATAAAAGTGATAATTAATTTAATAATGGAGGTTGAGAAAATTAATTATGATAATTTTATTAGTAAGAATGATAGATGTGATGTATTATATTAAGAGTGAACCACAAATTTTGTGCTGACTGTGTTTGCTTTTTGAGAATAACCCATATAAGATAAATAATAGCCATTTTCAGATGTTTGGTTTGTCTTTATGAAGCCTGATATTAAAAGAACGTCCGCTAAAATAAAGCGGGCTTTACAAAAGAAGGTAAGATAAAATGTTCAGGTTCTGATAAATAATATTAAATATGGGCATTATCTGATACCAAACAGACCCACAAAAAGACTCAATATTAGTGCTCAAACATTAAAATAGTTGTTGAAGTTACTGAAATTTACAAAAATCGTTCATTTTATATTCTTTTGACTTGGACTCAATTAAAGAAATTTAGGCGTATGAGGTATAATTATCTAATTGAGAACTTATTAAAAATTGGTATAAAAATGATCAAAATTTGTCATGCATATTTATGAAAAGAAGTAAAAATGAGTTTGTCATAATAGTAGTTTATGTTGATCATATAAACATAATTAAAACTCCTGAAGAGTTATCAAAATCAGTTGATTGTTTGAAAATGTAGTTCAAAATGAAAGCTCGCAGAGAACTGAAATTTTGTCTTGCATTGTAAGTTGAATATTTAAAAAGTGAGATATTTGTACATAAAAAACTTATACGAAAAAAGGTATGGAAAAGCTTTTACATAGATAAACTTCATTCATTGGATACTCCAATGATTTTCCTATCTTTATAAATGAATGAAGACCCGTTCATACCACACGAAAATGAGAAAGAACTACTTGATCTTGAGGTACCATATCTCAGTGCTACTGGTGCACTAATATATCTTATGAGTCATATACGACATGATATAGCAATCACTGTAAATTTATTGACGAGATATAGTTCGTCATCGACTCTTAGACATAGAAGGAAGTTAACCGAATTTTTCGATACCTCCAAGGAACAACAAATATGGGATTTTTCTGTTAAAATAAATCGAAAGCAGATTTAATTAGGATACATATACTGAAATTTTATCTACCCCGCATAATGTTCGATCACAAACAACCTATATATCTAAATGTGGTAGAACTATTATTTCATGATGGTCGGTTAAATATAGTTTAACCATTACAATAAATAATCATGCAAAAATTTTAACTATTCATGAAACTATCCGAGTTGGTTGCACTCGGTAATTCAGTATATACTACAAACTTGTGAGCTATTGTCTGAAAATTACTTCCAACGATATTAAATAAAGATAATGTGACACGTATTGTCAATAAAAAAAGAACACATTAAAGGGGATAAAACAAAACATATTTCACCCAAATTTGTTTTATAAATAATTTAGAGAAAATTGATGATATTGACGTACAACAAGTGCGGTCAAGCGAAAATCTATCAGATTTATTTACGAAAACATATTCCCCGATAACTTTAGAAAATTAGTATATTCAATTGGAGTTTTGGATACTTCGAGATTTGGAATGATACCATCATATGAGGGAAGAAATATATGTTGCACTTTTTTTCCTTTACTGTAATTTTTGCCAGTAAGGTTTTTAATATAACACTAAAGAAATTATGTACTCGCTTGTTCATTCTCCGGGCTTAATCCTACTAAGTTTTTCCTAGAAAGATTTTAAAGAAACATATTCCTAAATATATATCCAAAGAGATTATTATGAAATATTAATATTAAATATGTGGATGTATACTATTTATAATGGTTGTTAAATAAAATATTATTAGTTAAGTTAAGAATAAAAGTTGATAAAATTAGATATGATAAACTTACAAGAATGGTAGATGTGATAGTTTATTAATTAAGAATTATTGATGTAAATATTTTATTCGATGGATGTAATTTATGAGATTTACCTATAAATATGTTATTTGTGTTTTTTAAAATCATATTTAAAAGTAACTAAATGAAATGAAGTTGTTTATTTTTTAAATCTCTCTAAACTGATATAATATTCATTAATAAAATACTTAATAGTTAAAATAATTTTATTAAATTTTCTATTCTTTTAATACTGTTTATGATTATGGAGAACTATTCTTTTAGTATTGTTTTATGATTATGGAGAACTATACATAAATTCCAAAACGTTAAAATTTTTTAACTCTAAGTTAGGAGTGAAAAAATTTCCGTGGTGAATTATCCTCTATGGAATCCAAAGTTATTGGGAGTGAGAATCCTCGATAACGAGAATGGAGAGTTGACAGTGATTCTCCGTCAATTAAAGCACGTGGATAGGACGAAAACAGGAGAAGGAGAAGAAGAAGAAGAAGAAGAAGAAGAAGAAGAAGAAGAAGAAGAAGAAGAAGAAGAAGATTCCGGCGTGGGTATTCTCGATCCGAGTCAGTCTACATAGGTTTCTCAACGAAGAAGAAGAAGAAGAAGAAGAAGAAGAAATTAGAGAATAGAGAACAAGAGAACAAGAGAGCTGGGTTTTCAAGGTAGTTCATGCTCAGATTTGTTCGATACAAGTAAGCCCAACGTGGATTGCCAAAAATAAATTGAAATTATCCCAATTTTTCGTAGGTTTGTTCGATGTTAGTTAGTAGTTAGTGAGTTTGCTTGAAATTGCCGGTTTTTACAGTCCAGTGTGGTCATAGAACTTCCGACGACATGAAATAATAATGTGTTGTTTATGATTTCTGGTAGTAAATGGCGTTGATCTGTTGCAAACTCGATTTTTTTACATCTGTTATGTAGTACTAATTTTATGTATATTGTGTACCAATTTACTTGTTGTTATGGTATATATTCGCTTATTATGGCGTACCATTATATGGTCTGTAGCAGTTCTGGCGTTGGAGTTACAGAGGTATTCGATGGTTAGCTGCTAATAATGAGGTATCAATTTAATGTGTGTACCTTTATAAGTATGGTTAGAGTACCATATTTATTTATGTAGCGTACCTATTCATGTGTGATTAGTGTACCATATTTCTTTATTGAGTGTACTTCTAATGTATGGTTGATGTATCATTGCCAACGGTTGCTGAATTATTTATAGGGATAAATAACTATGTTGCCTACAAGTATAGTTCATGGGGGCACATTGTTTGAGTTGTGTGGTTACAAACAATATGCACTTATTTTTATCTATATTATTACATGATGGAAGAGGACGATGAAGACTAAAATGAATTTGACGTTGTAGTAAATTCAATAGATGCACTGAGTCGTTGCATTCGTGGAGTTGGGCAATATTTTTGTGCCATATTAACCGTATAAGTTTAGTTGCTCTTTCCATTCTTTTGTCCATCTGTTGCATATAAGCTTACGACATATTTTTTGGGGTCATATGTTGCATATAGGTTGATTCGTAAACGAATATCTTGATTACGAGCATGTTTTTTATGTTGATATAATGTTGGATTTTTTCTGATAACACTGTTATGACAATGCCTGAAATGATTGGTACGGTAACAATATTGAAAAAGGTATGACAACCATGTGTACAAGGTACGTCAAACACCAACTACATGATACGCAAAACGCATTAAACTGGTAAGCTAGATTAAAAGCTGTAGGAAAAGTGATAAAAAAAAAAATAAAATTCAAAAAGTTCTGACAAAACACAAAAAAAGATAATTTTAACTGTATTATGGAACAAATTCTAACACAGAAAAGAATGTTCTGACGCATAGAAATTTCTGACATACACGAAAAACTCCCTAGTCTGAAAGGTACAATATATTTCCTATGTGAGAAATTCCTCAATTTTGGTATGATAAACTTCTTAATTGTGATACAATATATATCCATAATAAGGTACAGTCATAATCGGTTCAATGGTACATTACACAGTATATTTGGTACAATTTATTAAGCTAAGCGTTTTTTTTTTTGTTTTTGAAAAATCATATTTCCATATGTATATTAGTTGTATGTTTCACTTTGTACCTTATTTGATGGAGTAACTCCTACACTCATGATTTTATATTACAAACCCCAAGTTTCACTAGAAGATAATGAAAAATATTGAACAACTTACTAGAACATAGTATAGATATTTGTTAAATTGAAAATATTCAACTTATTATAGATGTTTTTTATTTAATTTCTATTTATTTATTATTTTTAGGACTTTACATTTATAAATACACGTTCTGAACTTCTAATTTAGATATCATTTGCACTGATAAAACATGATACAGTATCGTTACTTATCTAGGTATGCCAAACTACTTAGATGTGGTACATTATATTGTTAGTTGAAGGTATACTCTTATGTTGCACAATGGTACAATATATACGTTGTATTTAATACATTTTATTAGGATAAGTATTTTTCGTCGCGTTTTACATTACTTTCGATGCAAAAACACTTCGTTAATATGTTATAAGTTTCCTTTTGTATTATATTTAATGTGTTAACTCTCAAAATTGTGGATTTGTATTTTAAACTCAAACTTCAATAGTAAAATCTTCTTATATTTATCATTATCTTGTTATGAAACTTGGGGTTTGAAATATGAAATCATGTTTGTAAGAGTTAAACCGTTAAATTTGATACAAAGTGAAACATATGATATATATATATATATATATATATATACGAATAGTAAAATAGTTTCTTCCAAAATAATTAATTCGAACAATGGTGAAAATAATTATCTTAATAAGTTGTATCAAATATAGCATGCATAATATACCATTGATAAGCCTATTATGGTACCTAATAGTGGACATATATGATATTATATTTATGTAGTTTGTCGTATCAAAATAAGTACCGATGACATTTCATCGTGGGACACATTTGTTGTGGGTATTGATTTGGACGTCCGATTGAGCCAGAGAATTTTGATTTGTGATGTGAGTTTCTATTTATCACTAAATGTGGTTTTTTGTTTTTGTTTTTCTTTTTAATTAAAAATCCTGGAAAAATGGTAATTATGTAAGTTTTGAGGGGTATTTTTGTCCAACTGCTCCTTAAGTGTAAGATAAGTTTCAAACTGGTCCTTAGACGAAAAATAATCTAACAAAGGGAGTTATATGTAAGAATTTTAGGCTAATGGGTATTTAAGTGTATTTCTTCCTTAATTTTATTAGTTTTTTCTTAATCAAATCTACAATGATATTATGGTCTAATTTGCAATATAAAATATATGGATAATATTAAAAAGTTGTAAAAGCAAATGAAAGTGAATATTAAGATAACAACATTATTGACAACGAGTTTAATGATTTGAGAATAAAATTATTTTATTTTGAGTTTGAAAATGAATTTGTTACTATGACTTGATTTTAAAAAAAAAGTGTAGAAAAAAAAGAGAGAAAAAGGCCATACTATTCACACCTCCCTTCAAACTCCACACCCCCCAAAACACATGAAATTTGTAAAAAAAACATTTACATAACTACATGAATTCAACAATAATTATTTTATAATTTATTTTTAACAACATTAATTGCATGAGTTATTCAACAATATTAATTAAGTTATTTTTCCAAGGTACATCGATATAATATTTAATTTATTTTTTATTATATTTAGAGATGTTCAGACGGCTTGAAAAATCTGAACCGAACCGGTGATCAACAGTTCGGTTAACCGGAGTCAATGGTTCCGGTTATAACCGGAAGAGTTTGATTCCGATTTTTATATTTTCAAAACCGAAAATCCGTGGTTAACCGCCAGTTTTTTCTAAAATAAAAAATAAAAAAAATAATTATTAACGGTTCAGATCTCGTGGCCGTTGGAGATCAACGACCATAATTTACTGGCCGTTGGAAAACCGACGATTTTGAACGAAAAAAATAAAAAAAATAATAATAATAACCGGTTTGGAAATGGAACCGACAATTCCGAACCGTGGTTAATCGCGGTTCGATTATGGTTTGAGATTTTGATGCAACTGGAACCTGCGATTCCACGGGAACCGAAACCGGAAGCGGTTGAACACCACTAATTATATTACTCCCTATATTAATCGCTGCAGTTTTCTATTAACTTTAAAAAAGTTAAAACTTAATATTTAATATATTAATATCAAATAAACACAGATATAGGGGTTTGAAAGTGCCTTGCTGAAACGGTTTGAATTGGTGAAATGGATGCAATTTGAATTGTTGAATAATTACGTATTTTAATTGATGCAGTTTGAAATTAGAATTGGTTTAGTTTAATGGTAAGTATTTAATGATTTTAAATTTGTACTATAAAAATTGATAAGTATTTAATAGTTTACTTTAATTATTAATTAAGGGTGCAAATAGAAAAAAGGGGTGCGAATAGAATTACGTCTTTGGTTATTCTTCCGTTGGCGCCTGACCTGATCTCATGGGGATATTGCCGTCCAACGCTGCGCATATTGTAGGCTAGAAGTATTTTATTATATAAATCTGTTTATGAAAAAAGAGGAAAGTGAAGGAGCTGTTGAAAGATTTTGAAGTTGGGTGCGATGCATTGTTGACGGTGCTGGTGTATGTAAACAGTGGCAGAATTAGGGTTCTGCCGAAGGGTATTTGTACTTGTGTGGATGATGAGTGCGAGTATTTGCCTTGTAGGCCTGACGTTGGGTTTATGGCACAAGTGTTGTATTTCGCATGTTTTTGCAAGGCCACACCAGACGATGCATTAATGATAGTCTATTGCAAGCCTCTGTGGCATTGTTTGTGAATGTTTACTCGCTGGATCCATTATCGACTTTGTCGTCAGGTTCGATCTCAATGTAATAACCCTCGACAAAGCATTGCCTCGACAGCTGGTGAAACGATTCCGAGAAAGAAGAGCCTCGGAGTCGGACGTTGTTGAGCTGGTCAGAATGCTAATTCAAAGAAGAGCGCACCTATTTAGACGATGAGTGTGCTCTCCATTATGCTGTTGCTTACTGTGACTCAGAGACAACAGCAGAGCTTCTTCACCTTGCGATAGTTGATGGAAACCACAAGAACCAAAGGGGACATACCGTGGTTCACTTTGCTGCTATGAGAAAAGACCCGAAGATCATAGTGTCCCTTTTGACACAAGGGACCCGACCATCCAAGATCACTCCAGATGGAAGGAAATCCTTGCGAGGGCGATAAATACGGAGTAAGGGAACGCTATTCCCATCGATAGCCTGTGCATAGAGATTTTGTAACAAGCCGAGCGACAGGGTCCATTGCTTAGCGAAGCTTCGTTGTCTCTTGCCATGGCTGGCAATGATTTACGCAGAAGTTGCTTTATCTGGAAACTAGAGGTACTTTTCCATTGATCGTCTCACCATTTCTGCTTGTTCCAATATTTAGATGCTATTTCCTTGCAGCTTGTCATTTTGCTTATTCCTGATTATAGAGCACCTAAACGAAATCTGTTCTATGGAGCTTCACTTAGAATTGCACTGAGAAAGGAGGTTACTGAGAATTGCACTGAATCAACATAAGTTTAATGGATTTAGAATTCAGTTTTGCGTATGCTCTCTTGGCTTTCTGTCTTTACTCTCGAGATTCTGACAGTTCTGCCATGTTATCCTGAATAAGCTATTTGTGGATGTGCAAAATGTCTACTCCTATCTTTTGAAATGTTAGCTACCTTTAACTGCTCGTCCGTGGGGATTAACATGAGAATGTGAGCTAGTAAAGCATATGAGCATGTTTAGGTTTGTTTAGTGAGATGCTCATTAGCATAGGAATAGCATCTTGGTAATTTAACTAAAATAAAAGGTATAAACATCATAGTTGTTTTGAATAGTCTTAATATTTCCCTGCCTTTCTGGACAATGAACTTCTATATTAGCAGTATTATCTGATATTATCTACTTAACCAGTTATTTGGATATGTTTTTATTGCTTAATACATCCTGGTCTCATCATAGGATGACAGCACATAATTGCGATCCTCATTATAGTGTCCGCTTTCAGTATGGCTGGAGTTTCTTAATCAAATTTGCAGGTTTCGGCATTTGCGATTTGCATCCCTGCGTGAGGCTCTAGTTGGTTTGGTAATCACCATTGAGTAAATCATCTCATCCGTTTTCTAGACCTTGCTACCGAGGCCATTAGTTGGCTCATGGATGGTCTTGTTGCATTGCCGTCATTATTTAGATATAGACTCTTATTTGGTTGATGATTCACAGATTGCTAGCTAACTAACTATTGATCTTTCAGTTGCGTTGGCCACACTTCTGCCCAAGTTGATGAGACATCGGACGTCTGATTAAACAAATTGTGAACGAGAATATGGATCCCCACAGAACTATCTAAAACTGGTAAGACGTGTACTGCATTTATATATTGACACCATTATAGTTTCTGAATTATCAACATATTTCAGTTTTGAAGATGGACAGTTCTAACTCTGATATCTCTAAGGACAATTTTAAGTATTGATGCATAACTCTATTGAGTTGTTCCCTAGTTGAGAGAGTCTCCTGAGTATGCACTACAACTGCATAGGAACTTCTCTTAGAGATCGAATTTTCATACCCAAAATTCTAAGACTAAATATGGGCAAGTGATTAAATTTCGAAATCTTGAATACAAAAGTTTGGTTTCCTCTATACCTCCCTCCGTAAATGGGGGTACAATTCCCTTGCATACTTTCCTCCTTTTATAATGTTATGTTTTATTGGTGGGAGAAGTGGAGCTTGGAAAAACTCTTATCTCCCCGCGGCTCTGCTGTTATTAACAGACAGGGAAGATTTATATTGAGCTCCTAAAGAAGACTGTCCTTCCTCGGAAAAGATTGGAACTTGAAGAAGTTCTATTCTAACCAGGGCATATACCAAAGGCAGAAGAAGAATACGACTGTACGGTTATTTAATCCTCGTCCTCGCCATCTCTAGTCTAGGCATGAAGAGGCCAAATGGTGGTAATGTTACTATATGGACAGTAAGAGGGCAGAATGGTCGCTTCTACGCTATACACAGGTTTTGTATGTATGATTAGAATCTTTAATGTTGAAATAGTTTGGCTTATTAGTGAATCATCAGGGCTGGGGTACATGTGGATTTGAGGCTAGACTGACTAGACATCATTAGCCGATGATGCAATAATTAATATTTCTTGTTTGGGAAACATATGGTATCTGTGAAGATCTCCTTTTCATCACATATCTTTCACTTGCACTAGACGCGTGGCCTTCAACTTGTGACTCTTGTTAAACTTTGAACTTTCTAGGAGTTGTTGTACTGTTGCCATTTTTGGTTTTAGTGAAAGAGACGTTTGAGCACACATGTTGTGCCACCTGATAGAGGGTAATTAAGACATATTCGATCATCTTGGTGGTATGGTTTTCTTGCATTTTTTTGGATAGTTTTTGCTTGGATTGTTATGGGATAATGAGTTTTATGGTTAGTTTGGAAATTTAATGTGGGATATATGATTAAAATCTAATTATTACAACAAAATGAAAAAGAATAATAGTAATTATATCGAAAAGTCACATTGGAAAACGCTAAAATTGATCAATTGGGGTACACTTAATAGGAGCTTCCAAATTATGCATAAATTTTGAAAGTCCTGAACGTTTTCTTAGGGCCTATGTATGACCGATTTAACCTGTCGATTGTCTCTAAGAGATAGGTCAAGTAGCGAAACACATGATATCTCCATACAAAGGTTATGGATCCGATTTCAGTTGGAATCCTTGACTTTCATTTCATTGTCTGTAAGTATAATAGGAGCTTCCAAATTATGCATAAATTTTGAAAGTCCTGAACGTTTTCTTAGTGCCTATGTATGACCGATTTAACCTGTCGATTGTCTCTAAGAGATAGGTCAAGTAGCGAAACACATGATATCTCCATACAAAGGTTATGGATCCGATTTCAGTTGGAATCCTTGACTTTCATTTCATTGTCTGTAAGTATGTGCATGAAAATGCAAGAGGATTAGTCCCGCTGAAGGTTGATGTCGTCGTATAACCAACATGTAGATTGAAATGTGGTTCAGAATGTACTTACAAAACTGCTTTGCTAATTTACATTGTATACTTACCACAAAAATACACATTGTTATTAATTTCTGAAAATACAGCGAAAAACATAGGCCACGGAAGAAAGAAAAACTACACTGACTGACTACGCTGCAGAGACTAGCTTAGAAGAACCTCTCAACTCTTGATGATTATTCATCAAATCCTCCAACTCAAACACAATATGATCAGCGGCCGACGATGACTGTCGCTCGCCGTGCTGCTCTTGTTCTTCCTCGTCGTATATCATATCGTCTTCAATTAACTTCTCCCACAGCACGAAATTCTCCGAGCTGCTATCGTTTGCCTCTTCGAATTGATCCATCTCTGAGGTGAAATCATCCATAGATGCTCCTTGACGATGATGATGATGATGACGGTCAGTATTGTCAGACTGAACCAGCATAGAGTAATCCTCATCGTCGTCAACCATCGCCTTCTGATCGTCCCAATCGCTGCTGCAGTCTATCAACTTCCTCTTCTTCGAGAAGCAACCGTCGAGGCCTATCGTCGTATCATCCCTTTTCCTATGCTGCCTCTCCTCGACAAAGTCCTGCAAGAAGGTAGGGTTTTTCAAGCATTTCACCACGAAGATAGCCATGTTCTTCTGCTTCGTCTCGGTCAAACTAAGCCTCTCCTTCATATTGGCGAGGCGGTGCCTCGTCTCCTCCTGCTGACGCCTGAGGACTGAGATTTCGGCTCTCAACGCAGTTTGAGCATCTCTGAGCTTTTCCAGCTGGGATTCGAGGCCGCCGCCCTTCGCCCATGGATCGTCAGGCGATAAATGGTGGTGGTGGTGGTGAGAAGAGTGCTTTCTCCTCTTGATGTGCTTGAGCAAGTGCTTCATTCCCTGCTGGAAATATTCGTTTGCGAACTCCCATCTGTCTGGGTCGATCTTTCTGAACCTCTGTAGAAGAAAGAAAAATCCAATTTTTTTTTTCCCATTAAACTAAGATATATACAAGTATTTCCAACAATCAAACCTATATTTATTACATTATATCGGACAATATATACTTACATATGTGTTGAGCTGACGAACGAAGCTGGAGAAATTACTGTGCTTGAAGTGTTTGGGCAGCAGGTCGGTCGAAAACCTGTGGGGGTCCCACACGATGAAGCTCGCCGCCCTCGTCGCCGTCTTGCTCCACGATATCACAGAGTCCGTCTGAGGATCATCGACCATCTCGAACGTCTTCTTCAAGAACGGCGGCGGCCCACTTTCCCTCAAGCATTCCATTGGCTTTGGGAGCTGATTTTGATCGCCGCCATAGCCGTCGAACTGATGCTTGAGGCAGTATTCATCGTCGTCGTCGTCGACTACTTCGTCAAAAACAGAGAAGGGTTCTTCTTTCACAGTGCTAATTATGTGTTCGAGACCAGTTTGATTTGCTTTGAGCTCCATATTCTCCATCTACTGCGTCTCCTCCACAGTGATTGTCGTGTGTTATATAGTGCGGAGAGTGAGGAGATCTAGCGTCTTATTATTATTACAGAAGAAGACAAAAAGAGGAAAGGAGATGTGCTGTCTAAATACTGACCAAAAGAGGAAAGTGACGTTGTCCTAACCCCTCCCCCCCCAACTGTTCGTCTTGCCATTTGTACCATTCTCCTTCGAGCAAGCACCTTGTCTTTAGCCCACGTATCCATTTGGTCCCTCGGCATTTTAAATATATCTGTTTGGCCCACATTATTTGCAGGGAATTAGAGAAAGACCCCCTACTATTTTTTGTGAATAGCTGGCCCCCTCCCTTGTCCACTAGGCTGATCTTATATGCTAAGGATATATAATGAGCATTTTACGGGTTAAATGTGTTGGGTTTTAGCTTGATTGGGTCAATTGGACCCAATGTTGGGTAAATTAACTCAAAGCTAAAACTGATCGATTTTTATTAAATCGAGAAGTTGTCGTTCGTCGAAACTCGAAATTGATGAAAGATTCATAATTTACGTTTCGATGAAAATCTATCAAATATTACTCGGCTCAAAACCGATGTCGGGTGAATGAGAAATTAATTTTTGAAGTTGGCCCAATAAAGATATGAGAAAAAAAACCGTGTAAAAGGGAAGCTTGTCACACGTTGGTTAAATCATCTCACTTTCACTTGTATATATAGAATTATCTTGCGTAGGTAATTCAAAAGGACTTGCCTAATAAGTGGACTAAGTGGGCTAAAGAAGGCTAAGTGGGCTTGTGACTTATGAGAGGGTTTTACTCTAAGTAATAACCCGAGTCCGAGGAGGTGCCTTGCACCGATAAGCCCGCGGCTGCGGCCGAGGTCAAGTCGCGCCATAGTGCGCATTGGGCAATTCAGTGACGTGTCGTTGACACGTGTGCAAGTGAAGATGCGTAGCGTTGTGTAGGCGCTGATTGGACGAAGTGATGTGGCGGGTCCATAGTGAGCGATGGGTTGTGTCGGTTCGACTCGGGTCCGAACCGTTGGACTGAAAAGTTGTCAGTTTCAAAGAGGCCCAAAAATTGCGACTATTTGCACACTGATCCCTGGTCAAACGGTCAACAACTGTTAGAATAGGCCAAAAGTTGCACCTATTCTCATAATTGCCTCAAGACCCCTTCAACTACTATAAATAAACCACTGCCCAGATTGGAGATTCATTCAATTTGCTCCCTGCATTCAAAGCATAGTACACTCCACATCCCCAATTCCCAGTGCATGAAATTTCCGAGTTTCTGGTAGATTCGTCGAAAAGCTTCGAGTCGTAGTGATGCGATCCCGAAGTTAAGAAGTCGTTGTATCTTGGGAACGATCGCCGTAACCCGAGAGCACGTAATATCTAGATGATATCGTCTTACGGGCATCGTATATAATATGCGACTCGACCTATCGTTCAGACGAAGTTCTGACAAGATTTTTGCCACCGACCAGACGTACCATCAGAGTCAAGAAAATGTATTTTCTAATATGTTTTTTAAATATATGGTAAGTATCGATAAGTCCTATGGGGTTGGCCGAATTGCTTGGGTGATATTCCAATCGCTATGTCATGGGTTTAATTCCAATTATTATCATGTTGGGTGAATTTTGAAATAAATTTCACATGATCCCTAATTAGTCACATCCTCAAAATATGCGACGCAAGCCTATAGTCGATTGAGCGTGGATACCTCGAATTGCAAAAAAATAAAAATAAAATATTTGTATATCTTATAAAATAAATGTTTGTTTGAAAAGCTTGTATAATCCTTTCTTATCAAAAGAGCACACGGTTGGCAATGGAGCAAGGTCCCCACCACTGTTGAAGAATCCTTGATCCGTGAGTTTTTTTGTATGTAACCTATTTTTTCGCATGTTTAATAAATGGTGGGGCATATATTTTCATGACTTGGGAATGGATGAAAGTGAATAACAGAACTGAATATGATTGTGGCACAGTAATGAAAACGGAAGAAAATCTGGGAAAAATTTCCCACAAACGAGTAGCCTCTGCCCTGCCAAATCTAAACGATATTCTATTCTTATATCTCACGTTAATTCCAAACAAACAAGTATATGCTAAAGAAGTCTTATTTAATAGAATACTTCATTTTTTTTTAAAAAAATATCTATTATTTGTAAAAATTGGTCGAGGCGGCCGACTATGCAGCGCCTAGGCGCTATTCGGCCCACACCGCGGCGAAATTCGTTTAGGCGGCGGACTAATCGACTGAACTGATTAATCGACGATTAGTCTGATTAATTGGATTAATCGGCGATTATCCAAAATTTTTATTGTAAATTTTTTTAATAAATAAAAAATAGGAATATTTGTACTAATATTATTTTTGTTGGGATTGACATTATTTATTTGGAATGTATTGATAAATTTGATGCACTATAAATGGGAAAAATAATGAAAAAAAGGATATATCGTCTAATTTCCGCTTAAAAACCGTCTAGGTCCCGTCTAAGCCGTCTAGGCGCTAGGCCCCCGCTGAGCACTCGACTAGCGTCTAACGAATTTTACAACATTGATCATATTATATAAACATCGTTGTCATCGTAAAAATTATCTGATTTGGTCCGCCACTTCATTAATTTATATGTCATGTAAAAAAATTACTATTTTACCCTTAATTAAAATTAAATTATAATTTTATATATTAAACATTTATAATTATAAAAACTTTTTATGTATATATATATTTATATATCAAAGCACACACATGGAATATATAAAATATTAGTAATTGTAAATTTTATACTTCAAAGCTTAATCCTCTGTCATTCCAGATTAGTTTGCATATCTTTCGGCCCATGGGCCCTTATTGGGCCATAGAGAATAATCAGATTGAATGCAGTTGAAAAAAGCCCAAAACATTTTGAGATTTCCATAAACAGCCTTACAAGCCCTTGTAGTATGTATAAAGAGGCCAGCAAATGAGTAGGTTTAGTCGGATAAACCGCACACCTCTCTCACCGTTTCTCTCGCTCCTTGGGAAGGCCTATCTTTGTTAGGGTTTTTGTGCTCTTTGCTTGCCTAGGGTTTTTTGTTCGGCGCAAAAATGAGCAACAACAAGGAAGGCTTCAACGTCTCTGATCTCACCGCAGGTAATGGAATGGAAAAACCCTATTTTTCAAGGGTATTTGATTAGTATGTTAACGGTTTGAGGAGTTCCCCCCTTTTTTATGTTTGTGTAGCTTTGAATGCGGAAGATAGGGCTGACCTTGTCAATGCTCTTAAGGTTAGTTGCTTTGCTGTTGATAATTTCTGTGTTGTTTGATTTTCAGTTCTTTGTTGGTTTTTGTAGATGGATAAGCTGTTGGTTGGGTTTACGAAATTTGGGAATTCTTATTTCTTTTACAAAATTAACGAGAAAACTAGATAACCTTTTTTTTTTTTTTTTGTAAATTATTTGTTCCTAACGCAGGATAAACTTCAGGATCTTGCTGGTAAGCACTCGGATGTTCTTGAGAATCTGTCCCCAAATGTGAGAAAACGTGTGGATGTGCTAAGGGAAATTCAGGTTGTAACTCCTTTGATGTTGTTATGTCTTGCGTTTTTTACCTATTGTTGGCAGAGTCTTACAGAGAAATCTTGGCTATTAATCTGGATTGTTATTTTCGGGGTGTAGATGAGATGGTATTGCTAGGGTAGTTTTGGGAGGGTAGTTTTGGGATATTTAGTGTATGTGTTGCATGTTTGAAAATTAGGTGCTGCTTCTGCTTCTGCGGTTGAGTTAATTTAGTTTTGTGTTACGAGCTATATTTTAGTATTTCTGATTATGCAAAAAAGGGAAAAATGATAGAACAAAATCTCTTATATCATTTTTTCACAAAATGATTAGTACTGTCTTCGTGCATTTTAGAAATTGTTGCCATGAAATTTTTTGTATTCGCATATGTTTTTTTTTGTGCTGATTGGGTGTTTTTTTATCAATGCTGCAACCTACACTTAACAGAGCCAACACGACGACTTGGAGGCTAAATTTCTAGAGGAGAGAGCAGCACTTGAGGCTAAATACCAAAAACTATATCAACCACTATATACTAAGGTGACAACAGTTGTGCATTGAGTTGCATCTTATGTCAATGGTGCTTTGTTTTCTGATATTCTCTTCTATGGAATTTGTAGAGATTTGAGATTGTAAATGGTAAGATTGAAGTTGAAGGGCTTCCCGATGCTGAGAAAGAAAGCGAGGGTATGTTGTAATAGTGTATATTTATCAAATAATTGTGTAATGAGAGGTCTCTGAGTTATCCAATCTGACAAAATATGTAGAGAAAGGAGTACCTGAATTTTGGCTCATTGCAATGAAGAACAATGAAGTTCTTGCGGAAGAGGTACATTGTTTGGCAATATGTTGTGTTATATAGTATGTCTGATTTCAAGTTTGTTTTAGTCATGTAATTAATTTGCATTTCTGATGAGCCAGATTTCTGAACGCGATGAAGAAGCCCTTAAATTCCTCAAAGACATAAAGTGGTACAGGATTGACAATCCTAAAGGATTCAAGCTTGAATTCTACTTCGATACCAACCCATATTTCAAAAACTCTCTTCTGACAAAAACATATCACATGATCGACGAAGATGAGCCAATTCTGGAAAAAGCAATCGGGTAATATTTGCTTCAATTTTGTTTTTTTTAATCAAAGTAACCCATTTGACTTCTAAATGGTGTTCTAATTTTATTCCCCTATGTTTGTGCATGCTTTATAGGACTGAGATAGAGTGGTTTCCAGGAAAATGCCTGACACAAAAGATTCTAAAGAAGAAGCCCAAGAAGGGTTCGAAGAATGCCAAGGCAATTACTAAAACTGAAAATTGCGAGAGCTTCTTCAACTTCTTTAGCCCGCCTCAAGTCCCCGAGGAAGAGGATGATATCGATGAAGATGCTGCTGAGGAGCTTCAAAACCTTATGGAACAGGATTACGACATTGGGTCAACCATTCGGGACAAAATCATCCCTCATGCTGTGTCATGGTTTACTGGAGAGGCTGCCGAGGATGAGTATGGCGACCTTGATGAAGAAGATATAGATGAAGACGAGGACGAGGATGACGAGGAAGAAGATGAGGACGAAGATGACGATGAGGATGACGACGAGGATGAAGGCACTGCTAGAAAAAAGGTACACACATTGTGCAGTGATTAAGACATTCTTATTTCATTTAATTTTTTTACTTTGTCTTACATAATACTAACCATTGGTGTTTGGTTTATCTTGGATTTACAGCCATCGGCTGCGAGAAAGGTACTAAGTCCCCCTACCCTAATCACTCCCTCTCCATGTAATATATCGGGGAATTTAAATCACAGAGGCTTATAATTCGTCATACTTGTGTGATTTGCAGAAGAGCGGACGGGCTCCTGCAGCTGAAGGGCAACAAGGTGAGAAGCCTCCGGAATGCAAACAGCAGTAAATGCGGCTGTTGTTTGAATGGGGACATGGACACTGTGGTTTGATTTCGAGGAGGGGCGAGTATGTGAAATTAGTTATATGTATTTAAGGTGGTGTTTGGTACCGTTCTTTCTTTGGATTTTCCGATGATTGGTTTGAAATTTCTCTCTTTGTCAAGTGTCCTGTTTTGAGAGTGTAATGGAACACACAGATGGTCTTTTATTATGAATGATTTTATGGATTGCTATGCTATGCTATGCTAGTATGGTGATTGATGAAGCAGCTTATAATGTTATTATAGATAGTATATACCTCATCTTGTTCGTTCTACAGGTTTCAATTTGGTTGGTTCATTCGTATCAGTGTTGAGATTTTCCTTGCCTTATGTATTTTTATCTCTTATCAAATTTTTTCATTTTTAGGACATATGTAAGAATGGTTCCAACGATTCAATACTAATATAGTTCCAGCCTAAGTGGTCTGATAATTCTAAAGGAGTTTGAATTTATTTGGTATCCTTATTATTCTGTCAGTTTAGGCTTGAGACGGAAAATACACGGATTATAGTTGATTAGTTCGACTGAAGGAAGCGTGTTGTTGTCCTATAGCCATTAGTGAGGTTTGCCTGTGTTGAATTGGGATGTGTTGTCTACGGTGATATTGTGTGGACTTAGGGACGTAAGCATGAACTGATGAGGGTTAGTCCGGTTGGAAGCTTGTAAGTGTTCTGTAGCCGGTTTGTAATTGATTCTGACTGTACCGAGAATATGGTAGTATTGTGGGACGATATACCTCACGTCGGCCAAATTAAATTACAATAAAAATGTTTTGGAAACCCAGAATTATTCAAAAACTTTTGAAAAAAAAACACTGACAAATTTTTTAGGAAAATTTTGGTTGGTAATCCTGTGTTTAAGGCTTTTTCAGTTGGTGTCTAAAGATATTTTCAATTCCGTTTGATAGTTCTGTGTTTAGCCTTTTTCAGTTGGTGCTCAAAGTATTTTTCGATTCCAATTGGTACTTCTGTGTTTAAGTCTATTTCAGTTGGTGCCCAAAATATTTTTAAATTCCGATTGATAACCCTAAGTTACGAAAAATATAACCTTGTGATTTTAAAAGATTAAAAATGAAATCTTTAGGTATATGAACCGTTTTTTTTATGTTTTTTATAATTCCGTTAGCAACTAATATGTCTACACCTAAAGATATCATTTTTTAGTCTTTTAAAATAGCGGAGTTATGTTTTGTCATAACTTAGGGTTACCAATCGAAATTTAAAAATATTTTGGGCACCAACTGGAAAAGTCTTAAATAAGGGTTACCAACCGGAATTGAAAAATACTTTGGCCGCCATCTGAAAAAGGCTTAAACACAGGGTTACTAATCAAAATTGAAAATAACTTTGATTATCATTGGAAAAGTAAATACAGTGTTACAATTTTCAATGTTTATTATATTATAGTTCTCGAAACAAACAATAAATATTTACGATTTTACTATTCTCCTCTCCTCGGCTATTTCTCGTGGGAACGATATTGAAAAGAAAAGGGAGGAAAAACCCTAGGGGTGGTAAACAGGTCGGGTTGGGTCAGATTCAGGTTCAACCTGTTTAATAAACGGGTTGAAAACTTCAACCCTAACCTGACCCGTTTACTTAAACAGGTTGAAATATCGAACCCATACCCGACCTGCTTTAACCCAAATTCAACCCATTAACCCGTCAACCCGTTTAATTTTTTAAAAAAAAATCAAGAAAATACTTAAATAAACAGAACTAAAAATCCAAATTAAACTAAACAATAAAAAACAAAGCAGTTTTTTTGTTTCTAAAACATTAACATAATTAAGAAGTAATTAAAGTTCCAAATAACAAAAGTCTCACAAAACATAATTAAATATAAAAAAATCATATCGTCATCAAGTATCAACCGAAGTCGTATATATTTGACTCGAACTTCAACTATGCTCTCTTCCATTTGATCTTCCACCCTCATCTTCATGACATCTCCGCATAATTCATCGAGAGACCACCTACGAGGGCTTTGGGACGTGTGATTTGTGAAGCAGAATTAGAAATTACTAAATGGACTGAGAATTAGTTTCATGTTGAGAATTAATTTAAAATCATATATGTAAATGAGTTGATAAACGGGTTGATATCGGGTTGATCTCGGGTTGAAAATTTGAACCCTAACCTGACCCAATTAATAATTGGGTTGGGTTCGGGTTGACCAATTTACTTAAACAGGTTGAAAATGCCAACCCAAACCTACTATTTTCGGGTGCGGTTCGTGTCAGGTTGGCGGGTCGGGTTAGTTTTTAGCAGCCCTAGAAAACCCCCTCATAAACCCTAAAATCTCACTGTTGCTGTCTCTAAATTCAGGGCACGAACAAACATGTTCGAAGAGTCTACACAAGCTTGGCTTCACTTGATGATATTTGGAGGAGAAAGCTTTTAATGATCGAAGAAGAGCCTTGTCCTTTGAGTGCGTGAACAGTGAACTGTACACTCCAGAATACAAGGCGCCCTTCGCTATTTATTTTTTTGTTTATTTTTCTTCTGCTCTTCAACGTTTTGGCCTAGTCTTTATTGGTGTAAAAATGGCGAGGCTTCTACGAAACTTTTCTTCTCTGAGACGATCCATATTCCCTCAGCTGCAGGTTTTTTTTTTATTTATTTGTATTTTTTTTCTGCAGTATATTATTTAATGTTGTCTTTGATATTAAATGTGCGACTTTATCCAGTTAGTAAAAGAATAGCTTTAATTGGGATTATATCATGCCTTTGTTTGTGCTCATATGCTTTAACTTGCAAATTTTTTTTTTAATTTTTGCAACCGATTGTTCTTAGTTTGTCTTGTAAAATCGTGGTTGTTGTTTCTACTTTACCGCATGTATGTGTGAGAATTATAATTGTTCTACTGTGCAAAATTTGCTCCCCAAATTTGGTTGAAGAAATGGAAAAAAGGCACGTATGTGTCTACTATATGAATATTATTGCTTTTGCGACTGACCCTGTTTTGAGTTGGGTTGGAAAAAGAAAAGGTAACGAGAAGGGTTGTATGGTTATGACTTAAGTAGTACGGAATGGCTGTTACCTACATCATCCTTTTCTTTCCAGCAAAAAAGAATAAATATATGTAATTACAAATTTCAATATATTAATTTTCAGGAACCAAGAAAAGAACTGTTGGCGACTTCTAGTCAGCTTTGCTGGTTTTCTTCCAAAGGTACTGAAAGATTCTGTATTATTGTGTTTCTTCATTTATCACGTGGCATGAAGATGGTTCAATTTCTTTAATGTTCTTAGACTCTTGTAGTTAATTATTTCTGTAGAATGCTACTTTTCTCTTGTATCACTATCAATGAAGTAAGTGTACTTGTTTTAATGTTTATGGATATGTTTCTTAGTTTATGAACAGGTGTTGCACGGATAAATTGTAGCGGACTGTGGACTTTACCATATATTTGAATTCATCTATTTTCGTTCATTGATGTCAGCTGACTACTGACTTGGGTTGCGTTGTTTTCATTTTGTTCGTATTCTACATTTAGCTAATATTTAAGGGTTATTAGTGTTGTGCTGCTCTAGTTTTTGAATTAGTTTAGCTATTGGCAATTAGTATTTGTAGAATTGCTTTGTTATAATGTTTTTATATGACGAATTATGAATACAGAATTATTGCAAATTAGTTAATTGTTATAGTTGGGGCTAAGGCATATTTTATCTTCCATCAGCTGTCTCTACTTATGTGGAAGAGGTGAACTTTCATGATATTTTACTTTAAATGTGTAAACTAATAATGAATTAAATAGTTCCACGTTATTACCTTTGGCTTAAGGTAAGAGAAAGGCAAAGACGGACACTAGTGATTCTGGTGAAGAAAACTTGTCCAAGAAAGATTTAGCCCTGAAGCTAGCATTGGATCAGATACATGCCTCTTTTGGGAAGGGATCCATTATGTGGTTTGGTCGTTCTGTATCACCTAGGAATACCCCAGTTGTGTCTACTGGATCATTTGCTCTGGATATTGCTCTAGGGATAGGAGGACTACCGAAGGTAATTAAAAGACGAGTATATTTAAAGACCTGGACTTTTTCCATGTTTCACTTAATTATTGCATATAATTTATATTCCTATAGATAAAACCCCCTTTCATGAGGAAATAAGTTGTCGTTGTGGATTGGATCAATCTGCCCTATGACATCAGATGAGATTGACCTTGTGATGGATAGAATAAACATTAGCTTTCGATCGTTGATCTTTTTTACGGGAAGGTCAATTTATCTTGTTTGACTTTGGGCAAGTGATTATTGCAATCTGATCATGGAAAGCTTCTCTAATTCTACTGTTTAGTTTCATTCTTGTGGCTTAATGCATTGGATAATGAATATTTGTATGATTATGAAGCGAACTGATAAAATGTGATTTGATGCTTTTGATAGAGTTGTTCAATATTTGTCTTGATATGGCCACATATTTATTTGATTAACATGTTTTTGATTTTTGAGTTTATCAGGGGCGTGTTGTGGAGATATATGGTCCAGAGGCTTCTGGGAAAACCACCCTTGCTTTGCATGTGATTGCCGAGGCTCAGAGACAAGGAGGTTAGTCACTTCGAATGTTTATTCCCGGGATAATGTTAAATCTTCCATAGCCAATATTCTGCAATCTTGCTTACCCTTTAAGAGTAGAATCAGATTATATTATACTACACAAATCATTCTTCCAAATATCCCAGGTTAAATTTTTGTAAACTGATATTCCATAAAAGTGTGTTTCCAAGTTATTTGTTAAGACATTTCTGAATGTAATTGGGTACTGTTACCCTATGGCCTTCATTTTCCGAAAGCATGTGATGAGTGGGATAGAAGTGCCTCCCTGAACAATTTTATTGTTTTTTCCCCTTTAATTTCCCTATATGTAGAGAACTCATTTGCTGTTCTTCGAGAATAGGTCCTCTAATCATTTATGTTGTAATATATTCACCATTTATGACATATTTATGTTTTCGTTATTGTCTTTCATATTGATATAAAAATTCCCAGATAAATTCACTTCAAAGAAAATCATTTTTTAGATTCTTCATTTGAAAATTCGGGCTTCAATTTGCAACGTTGTTTTGACATATGTTTATTAATTCCGCCGATGATGATCGGATAAGCATATGTTATGCATAGCAAATTTACATCAAGTCCTGTTATGAAAAGATAATTTGGACCCAGACTTTGTTATCCACGCATAACATTTAAAATTGTTCTTATTTTCATCAGCATGTGATCTTTTTTATATTATTATACAATATCTCCATCATATCAACTTGGTACATGATAAACATATAATACCTTCTTTTCATTCCCTTTTGTTTTCGTAACAAATAATATGTTGGATGAGAAATCCTAAAATCATTTCTGCCTGTACTGATGTCTCTGGTTCCTCTGCCACGTGCAGGCTACTGCGTATTTGTTGATGCTGAACATGCTCTTGATCCAGCATTAGCTGAGGCTATTGGAGTGAACACCCAAAACTTGCTTCTTTCACAACCAGATTGTGGTGAGCAAGCTCTCAGCTTGGTGGATACTCTTATTCGTAGTGGTTCAGTTGATGTTGTCGTAGTGGATAGTGTAAGTAAGAATATCTAGATAACACATCCTTGGGACTTTGGAGGAGACATATCTTATAATCTGCTTCTTTATGTAATTTTTCTTGCAGGTGGCTGCTCTGGTACCAAAAGGTGAACTTGACGGTGAGATGGGAGATGCGCATATGGCAATGCAAGCTAGGCTTATGAGCCAGGCACTGCGAAAACTGAGCCACTCATTATCTCTTTCACAGACAATATTGATCTTTACAAATCAGGTTCGTTAATAATTAGTTTTATCTATCTTTACGAATCTGTCTTTACAAACCGTATCATATGGTGAGGTTTCTAAATGCAAGTTTGATTGTGTTTTTTCTTTTGATTTCTGGAATATGTTAGGCTTTTGATGATTTGCAATTGTTCAGGTGAGATCCAAGCTATCAACATTTTCATCATTTGCTGGTCCGACCGAAGTCACTTGCGGTGGGAATGCCCTAAAATTCTACGCTTCAGTACGTCTTAATATTAAGAGAATAGGGCTTGTCAAAAAGGGAGACGAGGTAGTAGCAGATAGATGGACACTTTATATTAATATCGAAAAAGAATTTTAGTTTATTTTATTAAACCAGATGAAGTCAATTTAGTTGATATAGTCGATATCCGTTATATGGTTTTTTTGCAGGTCATTGGTAGTCAGGTGTCCGTGAAAATTGTGAAGAATAAGCATGCCCCGCCATTCAGAACAGCGGAATTTGAGGTCGAGTTCGGCAAAGGGATATCGCGAGAAGCCGAACTCACAGATTTAGGGGTCAAGCACAAGATGATAGTTAAGAATGGTGCGTTCTTTTGTCTGAACGATCAGTTTTTTTGTGGAAAAGAAGCGTTCAAGAGTTACTTGTCCCGAAAAACAGCTGTGAGAGACGAACTCATGGAGAAGTTGAGAGAGAAGCTTCTACATTTCGCACAAGACGATGCGAAGGAGCCTATCGAAGGAGAATCTGTTGACGAGGAGGTCTCTGCATCTGACTCAACAACCGATGAAGAAGTCACCACTGCACTCGAAGCATAACTGTGAGTTTCTTTCTCTGTGCAGTAAAACCTCGCAAAACTTCAACTTATATAGAACCTTCCAAGTTGTTATTGTCCTTTGCGCCTCTTCCATGGTATCAGATGCCGCTACCTTTCTCAAGTCTTGGTCTTTCAGGTACTATGCCTTCTTCTAGAACGTGACGACAGTTTTCAGATGTAAGAATTTTCCATAAATTGTGTTCTTTGAATCAGTTTTCAGCCTCATTTTGTGCAAGGATTTTCTCTGTATGTATATCCAGGAAAATTTAATTAATGGAAAATCGTTTGAGCTGATTCGTGAGAGAATTTGCATATATATTTTAGGCTAAATTGCATAGAATCCACCCGTGGTTTAAAAAATAAACATCAAAATCCATATGGTTTGTAAATAGTGTAAAATACCTTCGTGGTTTATTTAATTTTGCGCTCTTTGTCATTTCCACCCCCTAATTGGGGAGTACAATGCCATATTTTAGACATCATGGGGTATGGTGCGAAGTTTTGTGCAGCACATGGGAGTTTCACGCAATAAAAAAAGCATATGGTAGTAATACGCATTTCACTATAACCACGTGGGGGTATAACATAATTTACCCTATATTTTATTATTTTCTATCAGAACTATGTCAGGCTACAATAAATGAAAAGAAGTATTTGTCATCTAAAAACACATAAGAGGTATTTCAGTAGGAAATTTCGAGTTTAAGGTTTATGATTTATGGTACTTGTAGTACTTGCGGTATATGAATTGGTATAAATATAGTATGAAATGTTGCTACATAAATGATAAACCTTAACAGATATTTTTCCTCAATCATGTGTTACCTATATTTTTCTCTTTGGTTTAGGGCTTAGGATTTCGGAGTTATGATCAAGGGTTTAAGGCCTAATAATTTGGTAATATGATTTACTGCTAATGATTTATATGATACACGAATAAAAAAAATTTAGTGTTCGGGCTTCGGGGTTTAGGGTTTAGGATTCGAGATTTAGGTTCTTTGATCAACAATTTCGTGAATTAGTCTTCGTATCTCGAAAATTATCATCATAATCAACTACCATTACATTCACATATAAGAATAGTAATGGTATGATCATCTCAAGAGAATGTACACTATATTTCCTTGACTATTAACTCCAACATTAGAATTTGGTGCGCATATCATGACTCAAAAATAAATCTTTCGGTTTAACTTTATGAAATCATATATTTATGTATCTGGAAATCGTATTCCAAAAAAAAAGTTAATTAACAAGAATATTTATCAAATGAGATTGTGGTACGGAGAACCCATTATTTAGTACCAATATGAATTAAAGTGTTTTTGTTTAGGCTTGATATGTTATTTTCAGCAAAACATTTGGTAATATGTGTTGCTAAAGTGGTATCATGTAACAACAGAATAGTTATATTTCTATAAAAGTTCAGAACCTTCTAGAATATTCTTGATTATTTGTTATTCGTGTTATATGATGCGTTACCATTACATGTTCGTGTAGTATTCAAAGTTTCTTAAGAAAAACAGTATTGTTATTCTAGAAGTTTTAATGAAGTGTTTTCTTTTGTATACACATGCATTATTTTAGTTGCAGAAAGTGTTATTCAACTAAAAAAACGTTTCAATTTTGAGGAAAGCTAATTTTCACATTATTGCATGATTAACATCAATAATTTGTCGATTACTAAGACGTGTGATCAAATTGAGTCGAATTCACCTTATTCGTCCATTAAAATCGAGATTTTATTAGTTATCATGTAACGACAGAATAGTTATTTTCGAATTGGGTTTGAAGCATTATTCCGTTAAATCCATAAGAAATTGAGGTCGATTTAACCTTATTTGGTCAGTAACGTCGGAGATCTTAAAAGTTTCAGCGATTTTTGGTTATCGTCGATGGTTTCGATATATTTCTCTTAGTCCTTTGCTTGTTTACAATATGCGTTATTAACATGAAATGAGCTGTTATTTTGTTTTAATTATGTATTATTTTGCATCAACACTAGTTGTATAAGATATACATTTGTTGCAGGAAATGTTATCCAGATTGCAATAAGTGTTGCCCAGAATGCAATGAGTGTTACCCAGCAAGCATTTTATTAGCAAACGTTTCAATCTTGAACGCGCCAAAATTCTGCATTATTCCATGATTAACATCAATAATTTTCATTGATTATTAAAACCCATGAAATGGAGTCGATTTCACCTTATTCGGTCTTTAACATCGAAATTTCACCCGTTTTCAACGAGATTTTCAAATTTGGTTTAACGCATTATCGAGATTTCACCCGGCCTTTAATGTCGTTGTTTTCCTCAGTCACTAAAACCCACATACAAATCGAAATCGATTATCGTTATTCAATCATTAACATCAAAAGGTAATATATAGTTGAAGGAGATTTGAGTTTCAATCGTACGTTGAAGATGATGGCATTTAAGTGTAAATTTGATATATTATGACGGGTAAATATGTCTTCTCACATAAGTTGAGTATTTTTCTCTAATATTTTTTAAAAATAGATCCTTTAACACTAAATTAAAATATAATAGGGCTTGAACTGAAACCCAAACGTATTAATAGGGCCTGAAACTAAATTAGCCATGCATTAAATGGCCTTGATGAAGATGGCCCACACCCAAGCAACGGTCACAAGTTCAAGAGACGAGTATAAATACGAGCCTCTCAACATTCGTGACGGGTGTGAAGAACACAACGAGAATTTAAATCTACAAAGCATTTAACCAAAGCTCAAATCGAGTCTAGCTGAGAGTTAGCATTGTGTTGCTGTGATAAGTTCTTCACAATACCGGACTGTAATAAGCTGGTATATCTAGGTGGACTGTAAAAAGATGTCTAAGTTTGTTTGCTAGGAGTTTAGTTAGCTGAGTATAACTAAGAGTTATAGCTGTGTAAGTCTAGCTAAGGAAGGTTGTATACCGGTGTGTATAAACCGAGTCTTCTAGTGATACCTTCCTGCTGGGAAGAAGGGGAGACGTAGGAGAGTTTAACTCCGAACTTCCATAAACAAGTTCTCTCTTCATACAAACCGAAACACACACCGCACTCATTCAATTCACCACTTGAACCGGTTTGAATTCCGCATCAACCGACCGGTCAGTTAAGGTTCAGTAAGCAAAAATCGACAAGTGTTTATTCATCCCCCCCCCCCCCTCTAAACACGTACACCGGTCCTAACAAGTGGTATCAGAGCAGGTTTACTGAATCAGCTGAAAAGATAAATGCCAACAAGCTACCGATGTTCAGCAGAGAGAACTTCCATGGGTGGAAGATAAGAATGGAAACTTATCTTACAGCTCAAGATAACGACATGTGGGAAATCATTAATGAAGGACCACCAATCCTCATGAAGATCAATCCCAACCATGCAGCCGACCCAACTGCTCCTCAAGAAATTCCTAAGACAAGAAACGACTGGACACCTGCCGAGAAAAAGCTGATGAATCTCGACAACGTGGCCAGAAATACCATATTCAGAACGCTTGATGACGGAATATTCAACCAAGTCATACTGTGCAAAACCGCCAAAGAGATCTGGTCCAAACTATGCCAGATCTGTGAAGGGAACGACTCAACGAGAGAAAATAAACTCATCGTTGCAGTTCAAAAATATGACATGATAAAGATGAAAGCCGGCGAAACAATGATGGCTTTTGAGGAACGATTCAGCAGCATCGTCAACGAACAGAGGTCCCTTGGAAGAGAGCTGGAAAATAGAGATCTAGCCATCAAAGTAATGAAGGCACTTCCAAGGGAATGGGACGTGAAGACGATGGCTATGAGGGAGTCCAAGGACTTGAACAAGCTGATGCTGCACGACCTGTTCGCTGACCTGAAAGCCTACGAGTTCGAACTACAAACTCGTATGGAGGAAAGCATAGTAACCGAACCGGTCAAAGCACTAGCAGCTGCTGAAGGGCCATCAAAGGCTGCAGAGGACGTGACCGAGGAAGCAATGACTTTGCTAACCAGAAAATTCGGGAGATTTATAAAAAGAATCAAAACAACTATCAAATGTTCAATAAGATTAGCAAAGAAAATGATGATACTGATGCATGCTTTAATTGTGGCAGGAATGACCACTATGCTGCTGACTGCCCAAAACCAAGGAAGGACAAGGGCAAAGAAAAGAAGGGAGACCGGGAAAAGAAGTTCCGGTACAAAAAGAAGTCCAAAGCCCTGCTTGCTGAAGACAAGTCAAAATGGGCTGAAACTGACTCAGATGAGTCCAGCTCTGAAGAAGAGAGCGACGGGAAGTAGCATGCTTGATGGCCAACATAGAAGAGGATGAGTTCGATTTCTCATCACCAGAGTTCTCAAAAGAGGAACTGGCCCAGGCATTACAAGTGCTGATGCTTGAGTACCGAATACTCTCGAGCAAAGTGAAGGCAAAGGCCACTAAGGCTATAACCGAAGAATCGGCCCAGGAGAAGGATAAATTGGCCTCCAAGATTGCCAAACTAGAGGCAGAGAACCTCAAATTGCAAGGAGTGGTTGCTACCTGGACTGAATCATCCAAGAAGACCGACTGTCTTCAAAGAATTATGAGGTATGACAGAGATCGTACCGGTCTGGAATACAGCAGCCTCGCAACGATGGAACCAAGTACCAATCCATCTACATCAACTACAAGCAGCGTTCCTCCTAGCACACTGCCAAAGGTAATTACCTTCGTTAAATCCTCAGAAAAGGTTAATGAACCGGCCAGGGAAGTCAGCCGGAATAAAACCGGACTTGGGTATAAGATCCAACGCATACCGGAAGAAATACCCAACCGAGTTGGTAAGATGCCAAATCAGCAAGGGAAGCTGATTAAACCGATATCTCAGGCAAGAAATAGGGCACCCTATAAGCCTAGAGATCAGATAACCCAAGGAAGGGTACAAAACTGGACCAATCAGAGACCCCACATGCATAGGGGAATAGACCACAAAAACCAACGTCCAGAACTGGAAACTGGTCACCCCCAAGACACAATACCAGTCGGTACCGGTCAAATGGTATAGTCAAAAGGCAACGATACCTTATTAATCCAGAAACTGGAAAATCCGTAGGGATCATCCAGGTCTGGATACCGAAGAGTTTAATCCCATCTGGACCCAAATAAGTGGGGACCAAAAATTTCTTTTTTCTTTTGCAGGAATACGCCGAGGAACTGAGAAGATCAAGCTGGTATCTGGATAGTGGGTGCTGTAGGCACATGACCGGAAATGAAAAGCTCCTAACAAGCATAAAGCCTTGTACCAGCATTACAGTCACATTTGGAGACAACGGCAAAGGTACAACCGTGGGCAAGGGTAAGGTTGTTCATGGAAACTTAACTCTTCGAAATGTTTACTTAGTGAAAAACTTGCACTACAACTTAATCAGCGTAAGTCAACTGAGTGATGCAGGTTTTAAAATCATTTTTCAAAAGGACAAGTGTTTGGTAAAAGACCAACTTGACCGAACCGTACTATTTGGAACTCGAACTGACGGTACCTACACAGTACGCTGGGCAGAACAAAATGCACCTAGTACGATGTGTCTGGTGACCGAAGAGTCCAAAAGTTGGTTATGGCACAAACGGTTGAACCATTTAAATTTCAAAACTATTTCAGTTCTGAGTAAAAATGATTTAGTAACTGGTTTACCAAAACTAACTTTTATAAGGACAAGGTATGCTCAACTTGTCAACTAGGGAAACAAATTAGATCTACCTTTAAAAGCAAGGGTAATGTTAGCTCAAACCGATGTCTGAACTTACTGCATATGGATCTTTTCGGTCCCATATCAGTGGTCAGCATTGGTGGCACCAAATATACCCTTGTTGTAATATATGACTTTTCAAGATATACATGGGTAACCCCTTTGAAATCCAAGGATCAAACTGCCTCAAGTTTAATAAAACTATTCAAAAGAATACAAAATAAGAACGACAGTAAGATCAATATGATAAGAAGAGGGGAACCGAGTTTTTAAATACTTCTCTAACCAGTTTTCTTGAGGACCATGGCATTCGCCATGAGTTGTCTGCTGCCAGGACACCACAACAGAATGGAGTAGCTGAACGACGCAACCGAACCCTAAAGGAAGCAGCCCGGACTATGCTAGCAGACGCAGACATTTCGCAGAAGTTCTGGGCAGAAGCCATCAATACCGCCTGCTACACTCAAAACCGGTCTATGATATGCAAGAGCAGTGGAAAGACTCCATACGAAATCTGGACCGGCAATGTGCCTTACATCGGCTACTTCAGGACGTTCGGAAGCAGGTGCTACATCCATAACAATGGAAAGAACCATCTAGCTGCCTTCGAACAACGAGCACACAAAGGATTCTTCCTTGGATACTCTTCAGTCAGCAAGGCATATCGGGTTTTCAACTGTAAGACACTGACTGTCGAAGAGTCTGCTCACGTGGTGTTTGAGGAACTTCAAGCAGAAATCGATACACCCAGAAACATTAATCGGTTAAGCAATCAGCTGGAAATCTCAAATCTTGATGAATCAAGCGATGATGAAGAAATATTCAAGGAACAGAATCAACCGGAAGATACTCAGGAAATAACAGAAGAACCAGTTATCGAATCAATCCCAGAACCTCCAACTGTAGAAACTCCAGTACCTATTCAGAATACTGGTGAACATGTTGAGGGGGAATCTATCAGATGGAACCGAACCAAGTTAAATCATCCAACCAGACTCATTATTGGTGAGCCAACCGCGCCTATGAAGACAAGAAGGCAAGCTCATCAAAATCTCTTCAGTTATGCCTTTATCTCTCAAATCCAACCAAGCAAAATTGAAGAAGCACTTAAGGATGACAGTTGGATCGAAGCTATGCAAGAAGAACTAAATCAATTCGAAAGGAATCAAGTTTGGAGCTTAGTCCCAAGACCAACTCAAACGGTAATCGGTACCAAATGGGTTTTCAAGAACAAACTGAATGAAAAATGGCTGGTTGTCAGAAACAAGGCCCGACTGGTAGCTCAATGATTCAGGCAAGAAGAAGGAATTGTCTATGACGAGACATTCGCACCAGTCGTAAGGTTGGAAGCTATTCGGTTGTTCTTAGCATATGCCGCTTACAAAGACTTCAAGGTCTATCAGATGGATGTTAAGAGTGTCTTTCTAAATGGACTCTTATCTGAAGAAGTCTATGTGGCTCAGCTCCCGGGATTTGAAGACCATGATCATCCGGACTATGTATACCGGTTAAAGAAGGCCTTGTATGGATTGAAACAAGCGCCTCGAGCTTGGTACGAAACTTTGTCAAAGCTCCTGACCGAACATGACTTCCAGATTGCGTCGGTTGACAAGACACTATTTCTATATACTAAGGGGGAACACTTGCTTATTGTACAAATCTATGTCGATGACATTATTTTCGGCTCGACGAACCCTAAGCTCTGCAAGAAATTCTCAAAACTGATGCAAGACAAATTTGAGATGAGCATGATGGGTGAGCTGTCATTTTTCTTGGGACTTCAAGTCAAACAATTGGAGCACGGAATCTTCATTAGTCAACCCAAGTATACGAAGGAGCTGATAAAGAAACTTGGAATGGAGAACTGCTCACCGGCATCTACTCCTATGAGCGCATCAGTCAAACTTGACAAAGATGAGAAAGGGGTACCGGTTGAAGTAACTAAGTACCGAGGCTTAATCGATCCACTTCTCTATCTGACTGCAAGCCGACCGGACATCATGTACAGTGTCGGTCTATGTGCAAGGTTTCAGTCAGATCCAAAGATAAGCCACTATGCTACAACAAAGAGGATATTGAAATACTTATCGAATACTATCAATGTAGGTCTTTGGTATCCAAAGGATTCCAGCTTTTCTCTGCTAGGATACACAGATGCAGATTATGCCGGGTGTAAGATTGATCGACGAAGTACGAGCGGGACATGTCAATTTCTTGGAGATAGGCTAATCTCATGGTTTAGCGCGAAGCAGACGTCGATAGCCACCTCTACCGATGAAGCCGAGTATCTAGCAGCTGGAAGCTGTTGCTCACAGATCTTGTGGATGCAACATCAGTTGAAGGACTATGGGATAGAAGAATCGGATACTCCCATCTTCTGTGATAACACAAGTGCTATTGCCATCACTCATAATCCGGTTCTACATTCCAGAACCAAGCATATTGAGATTAGACATCACTTCATCAGAGACCATGTCCAAACTGGAGCACATCCCTACCGAGCAACAAGTGGCAGATATATTCACCAAACCGCTACATGAAGCTAAGTTCCTCTATCTCTGAAATGCACTTGGACTACTTGATATGCAATAAGTAGATCAATGCATAAAGTCAGGGGGAACATAGTTAGAATCGCACATAGAAAAGGCTAGTTCAGATTTGGTGCTAACCGGTTTGAACTAGCTGTGCATATGACTCTAACCGGTTACCCTAGACCTTACAACAAAAAGCATTTATATAAGCATCGCATTCTACCTTCATAATCGGATTTCTTTTCTTGACTGATCAAACTAGAAATAACCCTCGGTTTCGTCCAAAACCGACTTATACATATGCAGATATATAGTATATCATATCAATCCGGACTACATACAAAGTACTTTTCAACATGTTTGGACTATACTATTTTTCTCGATATCTAAAACCGGTCTCAGTTTCTCAGTAAATCCGGTATTTTCGTTTTCATTTAAAGCGTGTTTTAATGCTAACATCTTATTCCTTGTACAAAAATATTAAGGAATACTGACGGTCGCTCAGAGATTGCGCAGAGGCAGTGACATGACAGCTATAAAGGTGCAAGCGCCATTACCGTATTTAATGCAAAGTAGGGGTAAACATGGAATTTCACTCCAAACAGTACAGTATCCCGCTCAAAAGGACAATCTCTCTCCTATAACACATCATCATCGTCCTCATTTGATCAAAACCTCTTCAAATCTTCATCCAAAACGCTCTCAAGCCCTAAAAATCTCTTCAAGCTCAATCTCTCTCAACTCTACACACAGAAATGGCTTCAACAAAACTTGACCTTACCCGCGCCGCCCTTCAGATCAACTTCATCGAAGCTTTCAACACCACAGATGTCGACATGCTAGACATACTCAATGGCCTCGTCGACTCAAGTCTGGATGTATTCCTGGGTTGCACACTGGAAATACACACCGCCGAAGTTACAGAGTTCTTCACCACGGCGGTGGTGGTGGATGATACCATCCACACGGTGGTCCAGGGGCAAACCATCTAAATCATCCAGGACCAGTTCGCAGCCACCTTCAGTCTTCCCCAAAAAGGCCTATCTAGTCTCACAAACATTGAAGACCGGCGGAAGCTGAAGGCAATGAAGAAGATGTCTCTGACCGGTGAGACATTCAAGGAATCAGCTAAACGCACAACCCTCAGGCCTACATACCGGTTGCTGCACGACATTGTGGCTAAGGCCATTCTGGGCAAGGGTGGGTCCTTTGATGTTCTCACCCCAGAGAAACTGGGAGCAATGGTGGCGATTCTGGACAGAATCAACGTGGACTGGGCCACCATCATTTTCAGCGGGCTGAAGACGATCGTAAACAACCCCAACTGTCGGTTCAAGAACTTCGCCCCCCAAATATCTTATTTTCTGGGCGAATTGCTGAAAGGAGGGAGCGGTACAAAAGAGTTGGGACCGGCCAAAGTGGTTGACTTGGGGATGATCAACCAACTGCTGACCGGTCCAGTCACTCCAACTAAGGGGCAGAAACGTAAAACTGATCAGACTGATCCTTCGGACCGACCTCAAAAGAAGGCAGTCGCTAAACCCCAGCCTCCCAAGAAAACTGCTCCCAAACCGGCCAAGACAGAAAAGAAGAGCTGGAAATTGGTACAACAGCCTTCTTCAGAGTCTGATCAGCCTGCATTTAAGGTGGTCAAGAAGAAGCGCACCAAATCGGACACAACTAAGCCGATCGAGACCCAGTCCAAGCAAATCCCCAGGAGTATCAATCGGCTCCAACAATTTTGGAAGCAGTCGTGGAACCAACGCCGCCAACGAAATCAGAAGTGGCTTTCAACATTGTCTCCACCACTCCTGAAGAAACTATGGCCCAGACTGTAGCGGAAACTCCCAATGATGAACCGGTAACCACACTACCAGTTCGGAGGGATCCCAAAACCGGTGTGGCTATTACTGGAAAAGCTTCTGTACAGACCAAAAATAAGAAGCCGCTAAGTCTAGTACGGGAACAAGTAGACGAAACCGCCTTGGAGTTAACTTTTGCGGAAATAGAAGAGAAAATAGCCGAGCCACTCTATGATTTTGACGAGTGACTGGCGGTCAGATGCACCCCATACAGTTCAAAGGTTCCGACCGCGCGAATGTCAGCAGCCAAGAAGACTGAGGGCTTGCTGATGAAGACGTTGAAGATAACTTCGGTCTGGGATCTCCTTCATGCACGAGAACTGTATCGGATCCATCTGACTATACCTGCTTTACTTGAGTACATACAAATAAGGCAGAATGGGTTGAAGAAGGACGGCACACTGCCACTTGAGATGAAGATCATTAACCGGCTCGAACGTGAATACTCCAGTCTGGTGCTACGACACAGTCAGCTGTCTCCATCAGATCTTATCTACACCGGTCATTCATCATCTAAAGTGGGCAGTTTGGAATCTGAAGCGCCAATACAAGTACTTGCCCAAGAAGCCGAGACTGCTCGTAATGCAGACACCGGCTATGACTTGGATGTTCTGGCGGAACTGGAGAAGGAAGTCTACTGCATTGCTCGAGAAGCCCAACTCGAAGCAGAACACGCTGCCTCCAAACCATCACTAGAACTGGCTACCCTAACTCAGTTGGATGACGAAGTTCTAAGCATTGCTCGAATAGTTCGAGTCGAAGCAGCACAAACTCCTTCGCCTGATCCCAAACCGGTTACACCGCAACAAGAACCGGTTGTTTCCCTTTTAACCGTGGCGGTTCTCAATCCAAAACCAAGTCCAATAAGGGATGAAGATATCCCAGAAACAAGTCCAAAGTCTCCTCCAAGAGTCCAAGAATCCAGTCCATCGGTCCAGACTTCCCCGTTATCAATGGATGGTACCAGTCCGCTTCATAATCTGGTACCCACCACGGAGGCCTCGTTTCAACGAATCAACCGAAAACTTCATCATCAAGAGTTGATAACGAAGGCCTTCTATGCTGATGTCAAAGGGCACATGAAGCAACTGACTGATGACCAGTCAGACCTTAGAGCTGATATCTAGAGTGCACAGACAAATCTCAAAGCTCAGCTCAATGTCATGTCTCATCAGCTAACTGAGATCGTGACCCATCTCTCCAATCTTTCCGGTCCAGTCTCAGGTGGTGACAAAAAGGGGGAAAGTACAAGGAAACATCACCGGTCTTCTCACTCCAAAAGCAGCTCGCGGCAGCCCTCTCCACCTAGAGCGAACACGATATCTACGCTAAGGGTGCTGCAAACCGATGAAAGATGAGCCAGGCAAGAAGAGATCTTGATACCGGACGAAACACTGCCCACCCTGGGAAGTGCAAGAGCGATCCGCCCACACCCAACTGAGAAGATCTACAATCCGCAAACTCTGAGGTCGATAGCGTGCAACATAACGTCGGACCAGTTGAGTCATCTGACAGTTGTGCATGATCAGAAGAGTAAGCGTCTTGTCATGGCTAAAGTTCAGAAAGAGCGGGAGAAAGCTGCTAAGGAAAAACCGAGATGAGACCGACAATGGACTGGCTGGACTAGTGATAGGACTAGAGGGATAATGACTTGTAATAGATTGTACATTCAAAGTCTTTTTGAATAAAATATTCTTTTACAGTCTTTGTTTCCTTTTAGTTTTGTCAACTACCAAAAAGGGGGAAATTGATAGATCAAATCGGTAAACAAACCAGTTAAGGTTTTGGCGGTTAACAAAACATCCTAAAAGAAACCGGTCACAAATAGCAGTCTAAGAAACCGGTCACATGTCAATCAAATATCGGTTTCAAGGACCAGTCACGAAATCAGATTCCGGCCATGACGAAGCAAGAAGATCAGACCGATCAATGATACGATGACATCCGATCCAAAATGTACCGTTGAAGATTCAAATATCAAGAAGGTACAAGAGATCTTCAGTACAACAGTAAAAGATCAAGTAAGGTCAAGACTTGCACGAAAGAAGACATGAAGACAATACTGCTGATACTTGGCGCAAGACTGCAACTTTGCCGAAAGAGGAAAGATCATCAATGCGGTCTGCGCAGCCATTTAATGAAGATGACCCACACCCAAGCAACGGTCACAAGTTCAAGAGACGAGTATAAATACGAGCCTCTCAACATTTGTGACGGGTGTGAAGAACACAACGAGAATTTAAATCTACAAAGCATTTAACCAAAGCTCAAATCGAGTCTAGCTGAGAGTTATCATTGTGTTGTTGTGATAAGTTCTTCATAATACCGAACTGTAATAAGCTGGTATATCTAGGTGGACTGTAAAAAACTGCCTAAGTTTGTTTGCTAGGAGTTTAGTTAGCTGAGTATAACTAAGAGTTATAGCTGTGTAAGTCTAGCTAAGGAAGGTTGTATACCGGTGTGTATAAATCGAGTCTTATAATGATACCTTCCTGCTGGGAAGAAGGGGAGGCGTAGGAGAGTTTAACTCCGAACTTCCATAAACAAGTTCTCTCTTCATACAAACCGAAACACACACCGCACTCATTCAATTCACCACTTGAACCGGTTTGAATTCCGCATCAACCGGTCAGTTAAGGTTCAGTAAGCAAAAATCGACAAGTGTTTATTCAACCCCCCCTCCCTAAACACGTACACCGGTCCTAACACAAGGCGTTATCATCTTCGGCAAGAAATCATCATGAAGGAGGTGAAATGTCTACTCAACAAAAAGACGTGAATTATGAGGCACAAAATAAGACACATTCACCACGACCACGACGCCCTGATACTGAAGATCAGACTGGATTTTCTTGAGGAGATAGACAAAGTAATCCGAGGCATTGTAGCAATGGAGGTCATTTGTTCTGGAGATAATGTCTTTTATTTATATTTTATATTATATTTTTATATTGTATGTTGATGACGATTACACAATTGTATTTGGTGGCTGGAAATTGATTGATCGAGTTCCAACTATGGAGAGGATGACTGTGCATCGGTTTTGAGTGTACCTCGTATCCATTAAATACAAGTTACTATGATGTGTATACGTGGATGGATGTAGGTGCCATATTGTCATAATAGCTCATACCTAATGGTTACAAGTTAATTACTCAAATCTATCTCATAAGAAAATGTCTAACGACTAATTTGGTGCTTCTATTATAACAAAATTTCACTATTGATGCTCAAACTTTTAAATGCGTTATTTTAGTTCCCGAATTTTGAAAAACCGTTCCTTTTTTGTTTTTTTTTTTACCTGAACAACCGGTAAAAGAACAAAAAATAAATGGTTTTGCGAAGTTACGAACTAAAATGGAACATATAAAAGTATGAGCACCAATAGTTAGATCTTTCTTTTTTTACATACATGTTATTGTGTAAACTTGACATAAAATTTAATTTTGATCACCACGAGATTTTTTAACTTTTTTTTTACAGGAAAATATATATGTACATGAATACACAGGAAAATTATTCAACTTTAATACGTATTTGGGAATTTGATTTAGACTGAACTTAATCGAAATGTGAAGATTACGGTGTGGGATACCTCTTGAAACAAAATAAATTCAAGAATCTCGTGTTGGTCGAAACTGAATTTTATATCAAGTTTGATTTACTATTGGTGCTCAAAGTTTTTAAATGTTCTGTTTTTATTTCTGAACTTCGCAAAATCGTTATTTTTTTTGTTCTTTTGCTGGTTGTTTAGGTCAAAAGAATACAAAAGGAAAGATTTTGTTTTAAAAGTTTGAGCACTTATAGTGAGATTTTGGTATAGTATATGCACCAAATTTGTCGTCCACTCATAATATATTTTTACGAATTATGTTATAGTGTAAATTATCCTATATTCCCACGTGAATATACTGAAATACATGTTCTTATCTTATATTTTTTTATTAAGTGAAACTTCCTTGTGTTGTCTAAAACTTAGCACAATATCCCTGATGGCTTCGAAAACATAGAATTGTATCCTCCAATTAGGGGATGTAAATGATAAGGATTGCATAATTAAATAATAAAATAGATGAGTTTTGATGTTCATTTTTTAAATCACGGGTGAATTATATGCAATTTATTCTATTTTATAAATAGAAAAAATAAAAAATAAAAAAGCTAGTCGCATCCCTGTTATGTTATCTATTCTTTTTTTTTTTCGAAACGATAGCTTGAATTTCATAATAACAAACGTACAAGGACTAAATAGTCCGATGGGGTCTCTCCGGTAACATCTAAATCCGGTAGAGAACAAAGGCTCACAAACGAGCAAAAGCCAATCAAAGCAAACCACAAACAAAAAAGAAAAAACCGACAGAAAATGAGACACATGGTCTTAGACCGAGAACTAAAGAACCTATCACGAAAATGGCTATTAAGCCAAATTTACAACACTCTTCACTTTCTTCGATCATCGATTTCAATGTCTCAAATTCATCGGACTAGAGCTCCACAATGGGAGAACAAGCTCCAACAAGGGAGAGAAAACTCCCGACCCTGAGGCCGGGAGACACGAGCTCTCGGCCCGGAAGCCGGGAGACTCAAGGTCGAACGGGGCGGGAGCGGGATGACGGCAACCGGGATGGCGGCGAACGGACGGCGGCGGCAGCAGGACTGGCGGCGGCGACCGGGGTAGCGGCGAACGGACGTCGGCGGCGGCGGTGGACGAGCAGCGGAGGGGTGTTCATTGGACGGTTCGGTCCGGTTTTTTCAAATTTCGATTCGGTTTTTCGGTTTTCGGTTTTACAGATACCTAATCCGATATCCGAACCATTTTAATTTGGTTCGGTTCGGTTTTTTCGGTTCGATTTTTCGGTTAACCATTAAAGATTTTAATTCATATGTGCACATATATTATATATATATATATAGGAATTAACTCTTATAACATATATATATATATATATATTATAATTGCATTACATATATATATATATATATGAATTAAATAGTAATGATATGATAAATGCATTACTCATATGTGCGTAATTCGTGTATACCTTTTATAACATATAAAAGAGTGCGTTATTAAATAAACATTGTACTTTTAATTATTTTTTATGAAAAATATAGTTATTTTGTTGGACTTTATTACCAATATGACTATTAATCACTCTCATAAACTACAATATTTTAAACTTGTCTAATATAAATTATATACAATTAAATATATTTCGATTTTTCGGTTATTTCGGTTATTTTTTCTGAAATCCGAAAATCGAACCGAGAAACCGAAATTTTCTAAATACAAAACCAAAATCGGTCGAAAAACCGAATTAACCGAACCGAAAAAACCGAAAATTTCGGTTCGGTCGATTTTTTCGATTTTATCCGAAATTTGAACACCCCCGTCCCCCTAGCAGCTGTGGTGGTCCAGCGGCGAGAAAAAATAAAAATAAAAAATGAAGAGCTCCCACGCGGCATTGTTGGAGGAGGGTAAAAGGGAAGGACGTTTGGGGTGAGGAAACAGTGGCGATGGGGCGGCGACGGCGGTGGCAGTGGCGGGCGGCGGCGGCAGGTGGTGGGTCTGGGAAATTTTTTATTTTTTTTTTCCTAAGCTATAAAACAAAAAATAAAAAGAACAAAAGGAAAAGCTCCCCCAACCTCCATTAATGGAGGCGGGGGAGGGGGGAAGAGGGCTGTTTGGAGATGGAGGGGAAAAGGGAGGTGGCGGCTAGGGTTTGGAGAGGGAGAGAAGGGGAGGAGACAATAGACAATAAATCAATAGTGTTATTTTTTCCCTGTTATGTTATCTATTCACACCACCAATAATAGAAGATAATATCATACTTCCATAGTTCTGCCAATCAGATCCCACTCCACGTTTTTTCTCTTAGGTATTGGCCTAAAAGAAAATATTAAAGAAATGCAAGAAACAAGCAACTGAAAGAATTGTGCTTTTGAATCCAATACTCAATTAGCTGTCAAACGATCACACCTCAGTAGCAGTGGACGTGGTACCCAACAAAACATTATCGTTTCAATCAAGGAGTGACCTTTCTTGCGCAAATCTAAGCTCTCTTCTCTCCCCACCAAATTCAAGATTCGGCCATAATTGAAAGCTCAGGTAATACTCTTGCAGTCAAAGTACTTATCAGTAAAGCCCATATCATTCTGAGCTATTTTTGAGTAGTTGAAGGTCTGGGATAAGTAGTCGTTGGAAGATATTGTGACAATATAATCTTTTTTTTTTCTCTCTATTATTCCATCATTTATATGTGAAAAATTTGTTGGGAGGACCGCTGTTGATTCTTGCAAAGGGTTCCTCAAACGCCAAGTTTTTTATTACCAGCAGTGTCGTCAAGGTAAGTTGATGTGTGGATTGTTGCTTATGGAAGGGCCGAACCACATAATCAGTTCGATGATTTGGTCAGAAGTGCGCGGATTGAGAATTTGAAAGTGTTTTATCACTTCATTGAATTTGCTTCTTGTTTTTCACTGGCTCCTTCGTTATTGTAGTTGACTTTTGAGTCACTGAATAACTATTTGCTTACTTTCATTGTCATTTTCTAAGCTTATCTTCCGGGTCGCCGTTACCTTTATATTGCAGTAGGTAGAAGTAAATTTCCAGGAAATATATCGTTTTTGTACTTTCTTGATATTCTTTCTATGGATCAGATATCATCCCCAAGTTAAGTGAAATGCGCTGGATATCTATTTGTTTAATAATCTGCTTTGAAAAAGTAGTTTAGTTAGTATTTTCTTTCTTGTATCTTCTGTCCTCTATACCGATACTAATGAGAAATAGAAGTGCTAAATCATATGCTGCAGTAGTTGCCGGAATATGCTTGGCCCAAATTCTTTGGTGGTCATTAATGCATTGTAACGATGATAAATCAGCAGATATGCAGCAGAAAATAACGATACCAAACAAGCGGGGCGAAAAGCTAGTCGGGTTGTTGCATGATACTGGGTCGCCGCAGATTGTTGTTCTATGCCATGGTTTTCGCTCATCAAAGGTGTTTGACCTCTCCTATGCCTTGAATTTCCATAGTTAAACTTGGTTGATCGGAGATCCATTGCTTATCAGCTGATGATTTTGGTCTTTTTTTAACCTTCAAAGAATTTATACTCGAAAGTGACGCGTCCTTTTCTTGGAAAACGACTAAATGGTCTCGGGATTCCGTCCATTTTTCATTGCGTGAGTAAAATTTATGGAAAAGACAACTTTTTTTTTTTAGTTTCGTTGCAAAAGTTCCAAGATCAAAAATTTAAATAGTCTTAAATGTCATGCTTATGGTAAGTTTATCATTAAAATGTGTGGCTCACAATATATGGCAGAGAACTAATGTATGTGCTTTATTTAATCATATGATGTCTGATGATTAATTAGAATGTAGAGCCTTAATAAATAATACCATCAGGTTTTGCAATAGTTTTTAGCATGTACTTCAGTTGTGACTTTGAACCATATCCAGTTAACAACTTTGACCCTGTTTGTGCAATAAGTTCTTGTTCCACAACATCTGCAGGAGTTCGATGTGATGGTTAACATTGCTAATGCCTTAGAAAAGGCCGGAATTAGTGCATTTCGTTTCGATTTTTCTGGAAATGGGTAAGGCGCCACGGAATACTTACTACTCATTGTTATGCGAAAGGTGCTATCTGCTAGAAAATTTTAGCCTTTTGTTTTTGCCTGTACTTCGTGCATATCTTTTCATGATGTCGATTTATTTTAGCAAGCTATTGTCTTATTGTGCTTTTCTTTTCTTTTTTTTTTTTATTAAGTTTCAATAATTTTGCAATATAATTTTATCTTTCGGCCCGATTTGCAGGGAAAGTGAAGGCACGTTTGAGTTTGGTAACTATGGTAGTGAGACAGAAGACTTGAGATCTGTAGTCGAGTATTTCAATGGAATAACTCGTTTCACAGCTGTGGTTCTTGGGCACAGTAAAGGTTAACCGTATGTTTGGAATTATATACTATGGCGTTGCAATATTTTGTCATCCCTCACGCTTCTACATCATCAAGTTTTATGTTAGATAGTCCTTTCAAATAATGCATTAAGAATCAAAACTAAAAAGGGATTCCATATATGTTTTGTCTTTGGTACGTCGTGTTTTATGTTGGCGTATCCAAATGAATAAAAGGAATAGCATTCGTGAGTAGTTATTTACAATCATGCATGAAATGTGCTTGCACGTTTTTTCGGCTCAGTCTATGGCAGGGTATCATAAAGTACTCAAACCGTGCCATCATCTCATTCTTGGGAATTTTTTTCTTTTGGAAAAAAATCTGCAGGTGGTGACGTTGTCCTCCTTTATGGATCCAAGTATCACGATATACCGGCCGTTGTAAATCTCTCTGGCCGTTATGATCTCAAGCAAGGACTTAAAGAACGTCTGGGTGAAGATTTCCTGGAAAAACTCAAGAAGAACGGATTCATTGATATTAAAAGTAAAACAGGTAGTCAATTTCCGATCTGAGTTGAGAAGCACGAACAATGCATTGATAGTAGGTCTATATGCATAAATATGTAGATAATATGCATCACTCTCACACGTCGACACATTCACCTAAGGATCAGCAGCATTTGGACAGTTTTCAATGCAGATAAAGTTGGGTTGCATTTTTTTTTTTCAAAGGAGAAGTGGAGTATCGAGTCACCCTAGAAAGTATGATGGAACGTCTCAACACAAACATGCACGATGCATGCCTTTCAATAGACAAGGCTTGCAGGTTAGCATGGCTTTGTTCGAAAGAAATGCTTGCTATCTTGTCTTAGTGCTTGATATGATAATATCCCAAAGGGATTTTAGGTAAAAGCTTTATCTTTTAACCCTTCTTGACATCGGGCGGTTCGAATCTCCACTCTAATGGTCAAGAATTATCGCAGTTCTGATATGGATGTGTTTAACTTGTCTTTTTGTTCGATTTTGTAAGAAAAACGCCTCATTTTTCGCAAGTGTGCGTACGAACAGGGTATTGATCGTTCACGGATCAGATGATGAAGTGATCCCTGTAGAAGATGCATACGAGTTCGCCAAGATCATACCGAATCACCGCTTGCATATCGTCAAAGGAGCCAATCACAGCTACACTTCGCACCAAGATGAACTAGTATCAGTCGTCGTGCCTTTTATCAAAGAAATCGTGGATGGTGAAGATGGTTCGAAATAAGCAGGGCGATCGGTAAATCTCGACTATTTTGTTGTCCGAACGCTTTAAATTTGGGGGTCCGTCGATATCTTGTAAAATCAGTTGGCGAATGTTTCTGACGAGCTTTTTACCATATTCTTGAAACGCAGAATATTTACTACCGCTACGTAAGGCGGCTGGAGATGCTGATAGACAAAGTTCTGCTCTGCGTGTGATGTGTTTACTTCAACTCCCACTACATTATTATTATCTTCAATAAAATGTCTCTACCTCTTCCACTATGTTGACAGACTGCTGCTTGACTCCATTAATAATACAGTTTGCTTAAAATCCCATGCATATGACTGTAAATTACGATTGATGTCGCTCACAATTGCTTGAAATTTCCTCCTTTTTTTGATCTTATCTATGCGAACTATCGAACGATGAGTCACAGTTTCAGTTTGGAAAATTCATAGATGCATAATAATAATACATACACATGGTGAACTAGTTTTGTCCATCTTTATCCTCATTGCAAGCAAATCCGAGGTCCATGGAGACTATGACCACATTTAAAAATAGACTACAAACATATTTAATAGCCAACCTTATCCAGTTTCTAAAATCTTATGGGTTGAATATGAAAATTTAATATATTATAGTTGCCTTTGAGGAAATAATAATATACTACTCTCTACGTCGTTATCGATCATTTATGACCTAACCACGCTAAAGATATTTCTTGGGAGAAAGATACAAAGAGCTACCCCCAAGTCCACGAACAAATACAAAAACCATATCCAATACAAAGTCTTCCTTGATTGAACTATTTTTGGTACGAAAAAAATATATCATTTTACACCCAATAAGCATACAGTTTGGAAAACCCTCTTTACATCGTTCATATATGACTTACGTACGAGGCTGAAAAAAAAAAAAAAAAAAAGCCCCAAGGGCCAAGTCTACCCAAGACTATGTCCCATTATTCTTCACTTTTTCTTCTTCTTCTTCTTCTTCTTCTTCAATCCATGCTTGCCTTTCTCTTCTCCATTTCTCTTACTCTCGAGGCTCAGAGTTCTACGCCTACCAGGCTCCATGGAACATAAGAAGGGTGAGTATCTAATCTATGTATGAGTTCTCTATTGTCTTGTCTTTGATCATACCTCGCCTGATTGGTTAGTTACATAACATAGGGCAAAGAATAATGTTTGTGTTGTTCTTCGATCATATTCAGCTATGCAGCAGAAAATAAAGCTAAAGAACAAGCACGGAGAGACGCTCGTCGGCGTGCTGCACAACACCGTAGGATCCGACAAGATCGTAGTTCTTTGCCATGGTTTCCTATGCACCAAGGTCTCTTTTCGATTTCTACACTGTGGCATGAAAATAGTGGATTTCTACTACTACTACTACTATACCAATTGCACAAACTTATGATGTAATAATAATTACATACACAGGAGCAGCCCATCATAAAGAACCTTACAAGGGCCCTCGTAAACAAAGAAATCAGTGTATTCCGATTCGATTTCGCTGGGAACGGGCAAGCCCTTTACTCTTACGATATCATATCCCATGCCAATGCTTGATATCTTGCCTTATTTGTTATGATTCCCAGGAAAAGTGAAGGTTCTTTTCAGTTCGCTAACTACTGTAGGGAGGCTGACGATCTGCGAGTCGTCGTCAAACACTTTGGTGAGAAGATAGCCGCCATAGTTGGCCACAGTAAAGGTTCTATCTCTTTCCTTCCTTATTTCTTTCTTATAAAGCCGTGATGAAAATGTCTCAAGAACCTAATTATTAAAGTTTGTCCCAGGTGGTAATATTGCGCTTATATACGCGTCCAAGTACCACAACGTAGACGCGGTGGTGATAAATATCTCCGGACGCTACGATCTCGAGGGAGGCATCAGAGGTCGTCTTGGCGAGAATTACATGGAAAGGATCGACGCGGATGGATACCTAACTTTTACCAATAAGGGTGAATATATACTATAATACTATACATTCGTCATCCTCCATTCGTTGTAATAAACGTGCCAAGTTACTGATCGGTGTCTCCGCCGTTTGTTGCTGTCAGGGAAAGAATATCGGGCCACCAAGGAGAGCTTGATGGAGCGGCTCAACACGAGCATGGCCGACATATGCCATTCGATCGACCGCAATTGCAGGTTGGTTTTTTCCTTGTACATATTATAATGCTCGGTGTAATAACTTCTGCCATTGAGACTAAATTCGATTAATATTTATAGGGTCGTGACGATCCATGGTTCTGGCGACGACGTGGTGCTGTTAGAAGATGCGAAGGAGTTCGACAAAGCGATAAGAAACCACAAGCTACATATAATAGAAGGAGCAAATCATGGGTACAAGGAGCACCAAGATCAGCTCGCTTCGGCTGTGGTTGAATACATCGAGGAGCATCTTCGACTTTCATACTCTGAAACTTGTTTTCCATTTGGAATATAAATCTATGGCGTTGTGTTAGTTTGTGTATAAAAATACATGATGTGTGATGAATATTAAATGCTCATACATGTATTTAATGTTAGAGATAATTTGTCCTTGAATTAACTTCATCCGACTCAATATATAACTTAAAGACTCTCTTCCTATCATCGATTGGTTTTAGAATGAAACTCTTAATTTAACATATATTTTATGTTTGGAGTTGATACTTACTGAATTTAGTGTTAAAAATTAGCACATCTTGTTCTGTATTTCGGTTTAAGTTTTAGTTTAAGACCATCTCCAACCGAGCTACATAATCCAAAGAAATGAGGTAAAAGTATTCCAACCTTACGTTAAACCAAAACTCAAAATGAGTTTTTAGACCAACCCCAACCGAGCTGCATAATCCAATACGTTAAACCAAAACTCAAAATGAATTTTTATGTTTATCACCGCGACTCAAATTTGCGTTTATGTCTCAAAAATTGCGTTTGATATCTCAAAATTGCATGTATGCCCTTTTATTTGTTTTGATTATTAAATATCCCAAATAGAAATAAAATTAAAAAATATATAAAAAAAGAATTGATATAAAGAAGTTGGGCTTTCTAATAAAGAACAGTATGCGTATTTTTTTTTTCTATGTATGCCCATGTCGTGTGAACACGCGCCAGAGAGGTAGATAGATGCAACACTGTCTGCTCATTCTTTATGTGTTTTCAATTCGTTGTGATTTGGTTCGAAGTTGGAAATTGATCAAAGTGAGGTATACGTTGAGTGAAGGATATGCAGCAGCGTTTCTACCCAGCAAATCTCATGGTTTGTGGTTGAATTTTGAGGGATTAGTTGATTTTTTGTTGGTATTAGTATGATTTGTTATGCCAATGCAAGGTGGTTTTTTAGGATGTTTTTGGGACCAATTAATGTGAAAGCAAATGGAAAGGATGTGCAGTTGAAAGTGAAAGAGGAATACAATATTTCAAGGTATGTTTCTCAAAATTCAACCATAAAAATCTGGTAATATGATTTATTGCTTATAATTTATATGATACAACAATAAAAATATTTTAGGGTTCGTGGTTTAGGGTTTAAGGTTTAGGATTCGGGGTTTACGGTTTACGGTCCATAAAATATTATTCGTGATTTAATATAAACTTTGAACATGTTTGTGATGCGATTCACATGTTATGTTTAATTGAAAAGATAATAATCTTGACTTTGGAAAGAATACTATATGTTTACATGACTAATAACATCAACATTCGAATACAAACATCCAACACTAATATAACGTGTCTTTTAAACTAATTTGGTGGTTTATTTTCATCAATTCATATATTTCAATGAATTACAATCTTATACATCCGAAAAAAGTGAACTTGTGAGCGAAATTAATGGAATTAGTAATGTGGTACTGAGAACCTATTACGCAGTACCAGTATCTACAACTGTGTTAAAAATTGGGTTTCTATTGTTATTGTCTATCGGACATTTGATATTATTTGCAGGTAATGTGGTACTATTTCCTAACAATCCATCACCTTCTATAATATTTTTAATGAAGTGTTTTCTTTTGTATTTTCTTGTGTTATTTTTGCACAAAGTGTTACTCAGCTTCAAAATGTTTCAATTTTGAGAAAAGCTCATTTTCACATTGTTTTATGATTAATATCAATAATTATTGTCGATCACTGAGACACATGATCAAATTGAGTCGAATTCATCTTATTCGCCCATTAAAGTCGAGATTTTACCCATTTTCAACGAGATTTTCGAATTGGATTTGAAGCATTATTCCGTTATAAACTTAAAAAATATTCGTAGATCATGAAGACCCATGAGAAATTGAGGTAGCTTTAACCTTATTCGGTCACTAACGTGGCAGAAGCCATCATTTTCAACGCTTTTTAGTGTCGTCGGCGATTTTTCGAATGTGTACAGAATGTGTTATTTACAAAAACGATTTACAAGTCAAGTATTACCCAGCAAGAAGGAAGTGTTACCCAATAATCAGGAAGTGTTACCCAGCAAGCATGTTAATCACATACGTTTGAAACTTGATTCCCATCAAAATTATTCGATATTCCATGATTTACATCAATAATCTCCGTCGATTACTTAGAACCATGATCGAATTGAGTAGAATCCACCTTATTCGACCATTAAAGTCGATATTTCACCGTTAAGGAACAATGGTTTAAGCTTTATGTTTCCAATGATTTTAATTTCATTTCTGTTAACCTTGAAAGACAAACGACGAAGCCAACACGGAGGCATGGCGTAATGTCCAGGCATTGGGTCTCTCGAATTTTATAGATGTTAGTTGCAATTTCGGCCTAAAATATTAATCGAGTGACCATTATCTTTTCTTATTTGCGTCAAGAATTTCGAAAAATTTCCTTTACAAATCTTACATTCGACGAAGTGAATATCAGAATAAACCCTCAAGGAGACATCGAGTTAGGTTTGGTGCAGGAGTGATGCTCGTACAAATGAAAATATGTGAAATTTCGAGGTCGAAACTAAATTTTGTTCTTTTGATACCAGTTCTTAACTATACATACAGTAACGCAATAATTTCATATTGTAACACATAATATATTTGCGACAACAATATATTCTTAGCTGGTAACTGAAACGGTTATGTCGATACCTTTTCTTTTAACATTTTATAGGGATATTTTGGCCAGTTTGAATTTTAGGTCCTTAACTCTAAGTTTTATGTAAGATATGACCTTTAAACTTTTTTTTTTTCTGATAGGGCCTGAATCATATTTTTAAACTTCAAGATGACCTGAAATATAATTGCCACTTGATGGAATGGTGACTTCTTTATGGAGGTGGTCGTTAACGCTCAGAAGGGTTATTGTTGATCTTTTTTTTTTGTTCAGTCGAAGTTGGAGTTTACTGATGATTGGATTTGCAAAGCTCCTTTATATCAAGTAGTTGAGCTTTCTAATAAAGTCTCATTTGTTGTTGTTTGATTAATAATGTGAAGAAAAAAAATTTGAAAATTAAATGGATGTTAGAATCCAATGAATCTGAAAATAAAAATGATCATAAACCATGGAAAATTACACAAAAGTACGGAAAATAAAAAATACATCATACACCACGAAACTAACAATATGTATTTTATCTTTAGTACTTTGGCAAATTGGCATCGCTTCCTCAAAGATTATTGAAAAACTGGCCAAATGTATCAGTTGGAAGTAGATCTGGTTTGATTTGTTGAGCTCTTTTCTACAAAATACATGCCTGATTAGCTTCAACATATGCTCGAACCCTTGAATCTTTTATGGAGCTGACATCTTGAAATAAAATTTTGTTTTCTTCATTCAATTCTTTTAGAGCGTGGGACTTGTTTTGCATTTTTAATTGGTGTTTCAGTTGTTCGTTTGTTTTTTTCAACTCAGCAAGAAGTTTATTGTTTGCTTCCCGCACGGTGTTGATGATCGGTGAAGTATCATCGTTTATCTTTCTTTTTTATTTTAGCTTTCTTTACCCCGATAGGTCTTTCCGATTTATCTGAGTCGTCTAATTTTAGAGAAAACGGTGTATGGTGATGCTTGCTCGATATGCTTGGGAGTTAGGTTTTCTGATTCGGAAGAGCCATAATGACGATATAGTTTTTTTTCCGCTTCTCGTAGCACCATCCTTAAACTTTTCAAAATTCTAAACAATGTCCCAAACATGATCATATTTCCATCCAGGTTTGAATTTAAGATCTTCTGTGAACAATATTTCTGCTCTGAGCATCTACAAATTGTTATAAACAATTAACATAATTAATATCAATTATAAGTAAAAATAGAATAAGAGGATATCTTCATCCTAAGAAATTTCCATTTAAACTCGACATAAGAGGATATCTTCATCGTGGTTATAGAAAGTTGATTGGATCGACATTCTTACAAGAAGTTAGATGTGATGTTTATTTTATACGATGTTGTGAGGTAGTAAAAAGATACTGCAACACTATGTTCTTTTATAGTGAAAAATGTTACCTCCCTGCAAAGTTTTTTTAGTGAAAAAAATAAAGGATTTGTTGGAAGTTTGATTAATCTCCCTACAATTACGTCTGGAAGTGAGGAGTTTGAAGTTTGACAAATCTCCCTACAATTATATCTGCAATCGAGGATTATGAAGTTTGACTGAAGACTTGATTATCAATAAATACAAACGATGATCCATTGAAATCACCAAACAAACAAACATATTATTCCCGCATTAAATTATTTGATTCATTAATTTATTACTATTATTTTACAATTATTATAGAAATATACTCGTTCTTTGTAAGAAGAGAATAATACTATTTTTATATTATTTGACTATGTTCCATTGAAATGTAATTGTAATGAATAATTTGTAATTTATTCCCTGTTATTTTTATATTATTTGACTATCATTTAAGCTGGCAATGATCAACGAATAATCTGGATTATGGTTTGACATTTTCAGCTTTTATTAGTTGGTAGTTATCTTTTTACTCTATAAAACTAGCATCTAATGTAGTCTGCCGTTGCATCATCAATATATATTATTCCCAGTTCACACAATACTTTTTCTCTATTTCTTTTGTTTTATGGTATCAGAGCTTTTTGCTCAGATCCTAGGTTCATTCTTCTTGTCTATCCAGTCTTGATTTTTCTTATTAAGGTTTTAACGAGACATATTCTTTGAAAAATATCTAAGAGGAAGTATTATGAAATTAATTAAAAGTTGATTTTTAATGAAATGATTAAATTATTGAAAAGTGGATGTTTTGGATTATTGATGAATTATTTGATGATAAGATTAGTTGGATGATAAATGGTATTAATGTTGATATGATATGTTTGAAAATTGATTAGATTGTATTTAATGTATTTACTTGTAGTAGTGAATTTTTATTAGTATAAATATGTAATTAGAGTTTATTGTAAATTACCGCAAGTATTGAAATGCTTAATTTATTTCTTTAACACTATAAGTTATAATTATAATAAAATAATCTTAATATAATATTAATTACTTTTTATAAGACATATGAAATATTATCTAGTCTATCACTTACCAATAACAGATGAGTTTTGGGTAATAATAAAATTTCCTTACTTATATTATAAATTATGAGAATAAAGCTACATTTGTGGAAACCTAAGTCAAAATTCCCACGCATAGCTTTTAATCAAAATTCCCGAAATTATCCCCCCATGGAAGAAGCTGCTGCTCGCATACTCCTCTGCGGCGACGCCCTCGGCCGCCTCAATCAGCTCTTCAAGCGCGTCTCCTCCGTAAAAACACACACACACACACACTCTTCCTAAACTGCTATATTCGCCATTTTTTATTTATTTTAAAAAAAATTAATTTTGTGCACAGGTGAATAAATCGTCTGGTCCATTCGACGCATTGCTCTGCGTCGGGCAGTATTTTCCGGAATCTTCGGAGCAGTTGGACGAGTTCAATGCTTACGTGGAAGGCCGCTCCCAGATTCCGATTCCGACTTACTTCATCGGCGATTACGGCGCTGGAGCTGTTAGTATTCTGTCGAAAGCTGCGAAGAGTTCGGCTAACCTAGGGTTTAAGATGGACGGAATCAAAGTGTGTGAGAATCTGTACTGGTTACGCGGCAGCGGAAAATTCACGCTCCACGGTATTATTATTGATATCTGCATATTCTTTTCTTTATTATCTTGTAGTTATTTTATCTAATTAATGGGTGCCAAAAAATGGTTACCATGGTGAATATTTTTCTCAGGAAGATTGATAAATTAATTGCTCCAGTTCAATTCAGAAAACTTTGATGTTTTAGCGATTCATTTAATATGACATTCTGCCGCATGAAATTTACGTAGTGCGAATTGAGAGTTAACTCTGAAATTTTCAACATCTAAGCTATTGGGTCATTACCTGTATTTCTAAGGTTGGATTCTGATGAAACTGTTTCTGGTCGTTGAGTTGTTCAAATTGTTTATATAGGTGTAGCATATGTGCATGCTGACTATTTATGGAGTGATATAAATGGTTGGAATGATACAATTACTCTTGTTTTCAGGTCTATCTGTGGTTTACCTATCGGGCAAGAAGTCCATAAGTGGACTACAATTTGGGACATACAGTCAGGATGATATTGATTCGTTGAGGGCGTTATCTGAGGGCAAGAAGTCCATAAGTGGACTACAATTTGGGACATACAGTCAGGATGATATTGATTCGTTGAGGGCGTTATCTGAAGAGCCAGGAACTGTTGATATATTCTTGACATATCCTTGTTGTAAACTAATTATTATACTGATGTTCTTTTGTTCCTTGTTAACCCTGCAATTTGTAGCTTGTGTGTCTCCTTAACTCGACTATTTCACTAATGAATGGCCCAGTGGGGTTACAAACAGAGCAGGCGCAGCTGGTATTCCTTCAGTAGTGTCAGATCCATCTATTGGAGATTCGACTGTAGCAGAAGTAGTGTCAGAGATCAAACCGCGGTAAAGGATTTCTCTATTTATTTACTCTTAAATTATTGGTTTCTGAAATTATGGTTGGCCTATAGTGCAATTTTTATAGATGAGTGCTAGCCATATGACAGAGGCATCGGCTAGACTTTTGGTTACAGGAAACCTATTAGTTTAATGCTTGAAAGTAGCCTCTTTATCACAAATTCCGGTTTGGTTGAGAGAAATTTTTGGACCCTTCTCATAAATCTTGGCTGGCTGTTTTCGTCTCGATATTACGTCCAAAGAAACATTCCAACAACTGAAAGACTCATCTAACGGTAACAGACTAACAAGACAGTTGAACTTAATTTTCATGCCAACTAAATTATCTGACATAATATACATGAGAATAGATTGACGTCCTGGTATGAATAGGAATCTTATATTTAGTTGGCTTCAGAGCACATGTAAAGACAAGACATAGGTTTTCTTCATAACGAACGGCCAAGTGATAAATAACTTACGAGAATGTTAAGAATTAAGATTATCTTGTATCTTTCAGATTCCTAATACAATTGATTTTGTTATAGCTATCATATTGCTGGCACGCTAGGAATCTACTATGATCGCGAACCCTATATCAATGTTGGTGGCGGCGTACACGTGACTCGTTTTATTGCCCTTGCTGCAGTCGGTAATAAAGAAAAACAGGTTTTTTTTCTTGAATCTCATCTTCTACTATATCTAAAAAACATGAACATTTGAATGTTACAACAGTTTGTGTTCTTATTCCCGCATCATAAATGATAATGGACTTTTTGAATAGCTAGACTAGACTATTCTACTTTCATAGTTATTTTCTCATTGTATGTTGTTACCTTTGCGCTATTTGAAAATTTCGGCACTCATGATTCCTACTTTCTGAACAGAAATTCATCCATGCGCTTTCACTTACTCCTGCATCCAAAATGGCCCCGGACAAGTTATCCATGAAGCCCCCAAATACCACTTTATCTCCTTATTTAGTTTCAGACCAAAATGGTTCAGCTGATGAATCAGTTAAGAGATACCTGGAGAGCGAGTCTGATACTCAGTATTGGCGGTATGATGTCTCTAAAAGGCAAAAGCTTGGAAATAATGAGACTGAAAGGCTTTGCTTTAAATTTGTGTCTTCTGGATCTTGTCCAAGGGGCGAAAAGTGCCACTTCCGGCATGATGCAGATGCAAGGGAACAATCTTTAAGGGGTGTGTGTTTTGAATTCTTGAACAAAGGTAAATGTGAAAGAGGTCCAGACTGCAGCTTTAAGCATAGTTTACAGGAAGAAGGTGAAGGAGGTTCTGAACGGAGATCTCGATCTGGACCTGCAAGTTCAAACAGGTCGAATATATATTACTTTCATTCTTTGAACATCATCTAAGACATGATTATCCATGCAATAAATTAAAATGTTGATCTCAGACGTCTTTTGTCAATGATGGAAAATCGTGGTTATGACTTTTGAAATTCAATCAGCTGTCTTAATCTCAGAAGTTTGAGAATTGGCTGAGGATTGTAATTGAAATATCATTTGTGACCATTGACGAATATGATCATAGTTACATCCACTACAGTGGTGATTTTTGTAATGTAATTTGGAACTGATGTAAAAGCAATACCAATTTGCGTACAGGTCCAGGGAATGCTGGTTTTGTTTGTCAAGCCCCAGTGTGGATTCACATCTGATCACCAGCATTGGGGAGCAATGCTATTGTGCACTAGCTAAAGGGCCATTAGTTCCAGATCATGTGCTCATAATTCCAGTTGAGCATTTTTCAAACACCCTAACCATATCTCCAGACTGTGAAGAGGAGTTAATTAGACTCCAGAGCAGCCTTCAAGCTTACTTCAATAGTCAAGGAAAGGAAACAGTTTTCTTTGAGTGGGTTTCTAAACGTGTTTCTCATGCCAATCTTCAGGTGCCAAAATTTCTTAACTATTATCTGTTGTAATTTGTTGGCATTATTCTTGTTTGTTTCCCTTTTATTTTTCTTTTTTGTTGGTGGTCAAAGTTATATCATTCCCTTTCAATGGAGTTGCTTTCCATTATTAGGCTAACCCACTTTGAACTTATTGACCATCGATGGATGTATGGAACCTTAGCATTTCTAAACTGTTGTATTTTGTTTGATTATTATGATTCTGAAGAGATGATTATCTGTTCTTTTTGCAGGTCGTTCCTATTCCTTCTTCCAAAGCAACTTCTGTTGAACAAATCTTCAATGTAGCTGCCAAGAAGTTGGGTTTCAAATTTGAAACAGTTAAAAGTAAGTGCTCTCCCACACCTACAACTGGAGATTGGGTTTGAATTTATTAAAATTCTTGACTGTGTTAGAAAATTGGATCGTTATGCAATGCAATGAAGTAGCAAGTTGGGGATTCTTGAAAAAATTTTAATTATCATGTATTGCTTAAGATCATTACCTAGTTCTCGCTGTTAAAGATGAACTACTGAATCCTCGTACTGAATACACTCTATGCTTGTCTTGATATAAATAAAATCTTCCCTAATTATTATGATTCTGCCTATTATTGTAGGTGATAATAGAATGGAAGGAAGGAGACTTCTGGGAAAGCAACTTGAAAGAGATCAGAGTTTATTTTATGTTGAAGTTCCCGTAGGAACCATCCTGTTTCACGTCGTTGACGAGAATGAAAAATTTCCCGTTCAATTTGGTCGCGAGGTAAGCTGTTGGCTAATACAAAGAAATGTGTATTTGACTTCTTAACTGAACTATCCATATGAGTCAAGAAATTGAAGGAGTGGTACAGACAAACTCATCTTGCCATTCCTTGTTGGCATCAATAAAATGTATTCGTATCCCCTTTCTTATTTAACTGGGGAACACTGCCCCTATGATTGTAGGTTCTTGCTGGCTTGTTGAAACTAGCTGACAAGGCAGATTGGAGAAACTGCCAACACAGCAAAGATGAAGAAACGAAAATGGCCGAAACTTTCAAGGGGCAATTTGCAGGGTACGATCCGAATGCCTAATATTTATGACAATCAACCATAGATATGACAATTGCTGCCCTCGACTGGAAGCGAGAGAATGCGTATACTACCAATGACAATTGCGGAGGTGTACTGTACGGATGGGTTTTAAGGTGACATCCTCAGTTTCTTTCTGCTCTCAGATAATCTGTGTTTGTAATAATAGAAGCTGATTTTGTGACCTTCTTGCTTTAGGAGAGAATATGCATTCTAACAGATCATTTTGATTTTTTATTCTGCGAAATAAATCAAATTAAATTTGGTTATATATATATAAATCAAATGATACTGTGTTGTTCTCTGGTAAAGGCTCTTGATTAAAAAAATAAAAAAAATGTTCAGATGATTGAATTTCGAATAGTGGTGGGATTTCATATGAAGGTGAGGAGGAGGGAGATGTCAAAATAAAATCTTGTCCAAGATCCGTTTGAGGTCCCCCATCTTAGTCATCTAAATCGGTTACCCATTTAACTTATTTAACCCTTCCAAATGGAAATGGGTCGGGTCATTCATATCCTACTCTACTTCAAACTCATTCACAGTTTGTACGATTGTTAATTTAACAAGGGCAACTTACTTTCCAACTAATCATTTAAATTTATTAATATTAATTCCGTAGGGAGGGAGGGAGGGTTCTCAATTTTCAAAGCAATTTATATTTTTTTTTGTAACGTTCACTCCTTCCAAATTCCAAAACATAACCAAAGCCTTCATAACTACATATATATATTTCATTCACCAAAATATAGAACGATATTATGAGCTGTAATATTTCAGTGAAACACGTGCACACATCAGCATCTCACATTCAAACTGTACGTATATATATTGTAATGTGGTCAACCAATTTATATTTTATTTACCATCAATGTTATTTTAATTACATATTGGCCTCTTTTTCTGATTGATTCCGTCCTAAACTAATCCAACCTAAAAGTGTATTCATATTCATTAATATATATTTTCACAATGTATCTCATATATTGTTAATATAGTCTCCAACTAAATGCAGTGTGACACACCTTTGCCTGTTAAGTCCTACATTAATTAATTAACTTGTAAAGGGGAATCAAATCCTTGCATATATTCATCATTTGGAATTATTTCCTAGTATGTAATTTCTTTTTTTTTATTATTATTATTATTTCTATAACTCACCTAAGAACAAAGATAATTCAATTTCCAAGAACCGCATAAGCAGCAATGGTGTTATCAAATGCAAACAAGATGGACCCCACAACAGTCTCTGACACACCACACACTGTCACTGTTTTTACCCGTTATTGTCGTTTCCTTACAAACAAGCCATTTGTTTCATTCTTTGTTTTACCCAAAAAAAAAAAAAGAATTCACCTGCTTAGCTTTTACTGATTGCTCGAAGAAACCGTTTTTATTTTTTTTTATTTTTTTGTGTTTAATTAATCAACCCACTGCACATTAACAACATGCTAATCTCTATGGTTGCTAGAGTCCACAAGCCTATTACAGTAGTAGGTTTCTATTGTAGTAATTCTTTACTTCATTCACACATGAAGATAATAGAAAGAAAATGAAAAAGAACGAAAAGAAAAGACTGTTTCTTTCTGGCGTTGCACATGCCTCATCTCAGTGGCATCAACCAACTCATTTTTTCAGGCTTTTCGACAAGCTAATGCCTTTGATTCCTACGCATTGCTTGTCTCCTACTCTTTCAGCTTGTGGGTCTCCATCTTTGATCTAAAGCCATCTTCTTGTCCTTATTGGGTTGAGTCAGTATATGTTTACTGTAAAAGAATGGACATCTTGTAGCCCTTTATGTCTTTTTCTGCCTTGTCCAAGCCTGCCCTGATTGTATGCTCATATTACATTACAACCCACTGAGGTTTGAGTTGAGATTGGAGTTCTTTTTTCATGCGATGATGATGGGGATGGGAATACTGCAATCTCTTTGGTCGGTGCTTAAAGTCTGTGCGTTTGCTTCTTTCTTGCTGATTCAAGAATCTGCTGGTATGGTAATAGTTATCAATTGCATTTTGCATGTCTTAATAAATCCTTTGCTTTCTGATAATTTGTTCTTTTTTTGTTGTGGTGGGCTGTTTAAAGATCTAGCCTTTGCAATTGCAAGCAAGCTACATCATAGCATTTTCTATTAAGGTTGGCTAGATATGGTTAGATTTGGACAGAAACTGTTATTGTTCGATTTCGGAGCGAAGCAGATTGTCAAAACAAAATTTTTGTGCTGATTTTTTCCTCCAATGCAATCGAAAAGTGTATTGTCCCTGAATGATTTCTATCTGAAAGATACATACAGTTAAGTTATTAACTGCTGAATTCAGAATATTTATGAGTTCCCTGCAACTTTAGCGTCAGCTCTGTATTACATATGGAAGTCTCCGAAGAGCATTACTGATTGGGATCTTAGATGTAAGAATGGATGTTTATTCCCCAAATCTCATCCTATGATACTTTGGTGGCATGTATCATTCTATGTTTAGGCTCAGTTTCGCAATGTACCGTTGTTATAATTCGTTGAGCCAATATAGTTTTCCTCAGTGTTTTTCTCGACCAAACATAACTTTCGACCAGAGTCTATTCGTATTTGCAGGAGAAACAACACATGGCCTTGTCCCTAATGTCGACTTTTTCATAAGCCTAAGTCCGACGCCAGAACCTCAGCCAACAAATGGTCGTATTCTTACCAGTCCTCATTGTTTTCTGCAAATGTTTATTAGCATCGGTTTCAGTCCATTAACTCTGACTATGATTTCATGATTTCAGACACAAGTTTACCACCTCCGCTGATTATAATGCCTCCTTTAGCATCCTCACCGCCCTATCCGTTAATCTCACCACCATCACCTGATAATGATTCTGTCCCTTCATCACCGCCGCCTATTTCTCAGCCAGAGCTCGCTCCGTCTCCTAGTTTACAACCTCCTCCAGGTATATATACATATATATATATACACATATATATAACTTGTAATGTAATGATGCTCTATACTTATCAGATACATGAGTTCTTCAATTTAATTAAGATCTTACACAGAACTTGTCACACCCCCTTCAACTAGTGCACCACCGAGTGAGGGAACCCATCATCCTTCAGTACCTAAATCTACGCCACCAAATTCTCATGATGCTCCTTCAGTAGCACCAGGTAACTTTTCGTCTTTATTTTTCTTTTTCTTCTTCTTTATGTCTTTTCTTTAATGCAGCTGATAGAGTATATAATTACAGAATTTTATCATTTTCTTGAATTTTTTTTTATTTGTTTAAGGTAAAATGATTTTGCAATGCAGTGTCGAATCCACCTGCACAGAGAAGAACCTCGGTGTCTCCGCCGCCGGAGCATCCGGCCTTGCCTGACGAACCACCATCGTCTCCTCCTGGTGTGCATTTTTTTTTTCTTGTATTTGGTTTATCTGCGTTCTAGTATGTAAGTCTTGTGGAGAAATGTCATAGAAAATTTGAAGAACTTAGCTTCTTTAGTTGAACTGTAACAGACTCCTCTAAAAATCCTGCACTTAGTCCACCATTGCCTCGGATATCCCCATCCTCCAAGCCAGTTTCAGCTGAACCACCTTCGCCAGGTGACACTATATTTAAATATATGTAATTGATGTTTACGTCACTTTCGTATTTTAAATTAATTTCCACTTCCAAAGATGTGATGAGGTGGTAGTTCCCTTCTCTTTTTCTCTGGTGCAAATCAGAACACGTAAAGAATTGACCTTTTTATACGCCCTTTAAGCAAAAATAGTTGGAAACTATCGACAGCATTCATAGTATCACCTTTGTGCGCCTTTTACAGTTATTGTTCTTGCATTTGTTTACCATTGTATCCTTTCTTACAGAGCAACATCCCTCTCCTATGTTACCACCTCCTCCGAGCATCACAAGCAGAACAGCTAGTCCGCCAGTTTCAGCTCCCACGCATAAAGCTGGCCATCGTCTTTCACCTGTAAGGAAAACGCCAGCTCAAGGTTTGTTTAGTATCCGCGTATTAATACCTTTTATCTATCTCGCTTTGTTTCATATTCAGGCGATGGATTACATATGTTTCTTTTTCTCGGTCAGCTCCTTCTACGAATAACAATCCTATGAATGCTCCACCTCGTCGTCCTCGCTCTCCTTCTGAAAAGGCAAATCACGTATCTCAATCTCCCTCTCCACTTTCACTTGAGATTCCTCCACCTTCAGGTTTTCTTTAGTCGATTTAAATACGATTGTACTTACTTGTTATTACTTAAAAAGTTTTGATTTTCCAGCGTTGAACTATGATATGTTATTACTTTTTGATGAAATAAACCAAGTTATATTATTTTGCTGAAACACGGATGTTCCTTGTATTGAAAGCTCCCCTTGTCTCCCCCAAAAAGTTCCCTTCTCCATCGCGAAGAAGTCCGAGACCACCATCGTCCCCACCATTACAATCATTACCACCTCCACCTCCTCAGAAAGGTAGATGATTATACTTAGTTTCTGTTACTTTTCTACTTCTTTATCCTTGTCCGTAAAATTTAATCAAGCTGAATTTTAATGTCATTTTGATATATACAGATTGTGGGCTTCTAACATGCACAGAGCCATTGACATACGGTCCAACCGAGTCTCCCTGTATCTGTGTGTATCCTATACAAGTTGGTCTTCGACTTGGCGTAGCACTGTATACTTTCTTTCCATCAGTTTCAGAACTAGCATCCGAAATTGCTTTTGGAACATTCATGAAGCCGAGCCAAGTTCGTATTATGGGAGCTAATGCAGCTGGCGATAATCCTGATAAGACTACCGTCTCGCTATATTTACTACCCGTCGGAAATAAATTCGATCATAACACAGCTTACTTCACATTCGAAAGATTCTGGCACAAACAAGTGGTTATAAAGGCTTCCTTGTTCGGCGATTATGATGTGTTTTATGTTAAATATCCAGGTAATATTGTCCAACTGCATTAAGTTTAATCACATTACATATAGTTGTTATAGCTGTTTTGATACGGGCTTATCGAGGAATCTACTAAGCAAATATGCTTCTGAATAGTTTTAACTTTGGCTAAGTGTAGGTTTACCTCCTTCTCCACCATTGCCTCCGTCTATTATTGCAACCATACCATATTCTGGTCCGGATAATAATGCAAGGACGGCGATGCAGCCTCTTGGGATCGACGTAAGTGGGAAGCACCATAAACATGGACCTAATAGAAGTATACTAGCCATTATGATCTTATCTGCTCTTCTAGCCATTCTTCTTGTTTCTGCTCTGGCATGGGCCTTTGTCTCAAGATATAGATGTTCTAAGGAAAGAATGGATACTTCTCCACCAAGTACACTTCGTTCTCTCGCAAAGACATCTGGTAAATTCCATTTGGCTTTGCTTCTTACGTGCTCTTTATTTATTGCACAAGTTAAACACAGATTTGTTCTTTCACTGTAATGCCTAAGGCAAAATCCGTATTTCACTATTTTAAATGTTACGATGTTTTGTAGAGTATTCTGTTTGCGATACTGAGCTGCTTAACTTGATTAGCTTTCAAAGTGGTTCTAAACAGAGGGGAAAAAGGTTCCAAATAAACCAGATGGAACTTCGCTAGTTCATCTTTAGTGTGTCTTACTTTACCCAAATGGTCCGATTATAGTTTTTTAAATACCTGCAAATCCCATACATCAGTTTCACTTTAAAAATGTTGCTGATTTTACCCTCGTTTTTATGCATATATCGATCGTATCAGTGACAGGGAATGTGCCCAGTTCCCCACCGTTCTCCATGAGTTCAAGCCTCGCTGCTTATAAGGGCTCGGCAAGGACGTTCTCATTAAACGATATGCTTCGAGCGACCGATTGCTTCAATGAAGCAAGAATACTTGGTGAAGGCGGCTTTGGATGCGTTTACAGTGGCACCCTTGAAGACGGGACAAAGATAGCGATGAAGATGTTAAAGAGAAACGACCAACAAGGAGCTCGTGAGTTCTTAGCTGAAGTTGAGATGCTCAGTAGGCTCCATCACAGAAACTTGGTGAAGTTAATCGGTATTTGCGTGGAAGATCAAACTCGTTGCTTGGTTTACGAACTGATACCAAATGGCAGCTTGGAATCTCATCTTCATGGTACGAACTAGCTTTCCAAAATCTTCCTGCAGTTCTCTTTATTACACAACCTTTTCTGCTGATACTATTCTTCCAGGAGCTGACAAGGAAACTTCTCCGCTCGATTGGACTGCTCGGCTGAAGATTGCGCTAGGAGCTGCTCGGGCTTTGGCCTACCTTCATGAAGATTCGAGCCCGCCAGTTATCCACAGGGACTTCAAAGGCAGCAACATTTTGTTGGAAGATGACTTCACTCCGAAAGTGTCCGACTTTGGTTTGGCCCGCAATGCACTGAATGAGCGAAACAAACACATCTCAACTCACGTCATGGGAACCTTCGGGCACGTACTTCTTTAACCTCTTGCCTCTCTTATTAAACACTCTTTCACATGAATGCTTCACATTTCTTAATATATCTGTCCTTTTTTAGGTATGTGGCTCCAGAATATGCGATGACCGGCCATCTTCTAGTTAAAAGCGACGTTTACAGCTACGGCGTAGTCCTTCTAGAACTTCTGACGGGGAAAAAACCCGTCGACATGTCCCAGCCGCCTGGCCTTGAAAATCTAGTCTCTTGGGCCCGGCCAATGCTGATGAACCGCGAGAGCTTGAGGTCAATCGTAGACCAATCCTTGGGCCCGGATTTTCCTTTCGATAGTATAGCTAAAGTAGCTGCTATCGCTTCGATGTGCGTTCAACCCGAAGTTTCTCATCGGCCCTTTATGGGCGAGGTGGTCCAAGCCTTGTCGCTCATATACGACGAAACGAAAGACTCGAGGCGATGGAGTTGTTCGAGCAGAGAGGATCTGTCGGAATCTAGGAGGAACCTTAACAACACAAACCAAAGGATGGATGATCTTCTTAGTACTCAATCTCCTATGTCTGATTATGACTATAGGCTTGAAGTTGAGAGAGATCTTTCCAAGTCTGAGCTGTTGAGTTCTTCGGCAAGATTCGGGATGGAAGGTTCCGAGTCTTTACGGAGACATTCGAGCTCGGGGCCATTAAGGACGAGCAAGGCAAAGCATTTGTGGAAGAATATGAGACGAATAACTGGGACGAGTTTGAGTGAGCATGGGATTATGTTGAAACTTTGGCCTGGATCTCATTAATATTGTGGGAGGGCTATAAGTGTTGTTAGTGAAGGTGATTATTACAATTAGAAATGTTTTTTTTTTTTTTTTTTTTTTTTATGATTGGTATTTTATTTTTCCATGAGTTTTGATGTATAGATGTTGTAATGGTATTCACAGTTTTTTTTTTTTTGCCTCGAGAAAGAATTTATGTATTTTTCACCATCTCAAAACTATAAAATTATATATACATACATGTATATTCACATAATTTTTATATAAACTTTACGTAGAATGTTTGCCTCTTTTTGGGGGATTTTTCAATTATTAAAATAGGTTTTTTTTTTAATAAATATCATAAACAAAATAGACCTTTTAGCACAAAGTTGTGATTAGTTCGTGATTAGGGTGTAAATTAGGGCTGCTAAAAACTAACCGACCCGCCAACCTGACACGATCCGCACCCGAAGTTGGCATTTTCAACCTGTTTAAGTAATTGGGTCAACCCGAACCCAACCCAAATATTAATTGGGTCAGGTTAGTGTTCAATTTTTTAACCTGAAATCAACCCGACATCAACACATTTAACGCATTTACATATTTGATTTTAAATTAATTCTCAGCACATTTAGTAGTCCATAATTCTGATTCACAAATAGCACATCCCAAAGCCCTCGCCGGTGGTATACCGATGAATTATGCGGAGATATCATGAAGATGAGGGCGAGCTAACATGGTTGAAAGTTCGAGTCAAATATCTATGGCTTAGGTTGATAGTTGATGATTATATGATATAACTTGATATTTAATTATGTTTGTGACTTTTGTTATTTGGAACTTTAATTGTTTCTTAATTATGTTGATGTTTTAGAAAAAAAAACTGCTTTTTTTATTGTTTAGTTTAATTTTGATTTTTAATTCTGTTTATTTAATTATTTTCTTGTTACTTTTTTTTTTATTTTAAACGGGTTGACGGGTTAATGGGTTGGATATGGGTTAAAGCAGGTCGGGTTTGAGTTCGATATTTTAACCTGTTTAAGTAAACATGTCAGGTTAGGGTTGAAGTTTTCAATCCGTTTATTAAACAGGTTGAACCCGAATATGACCCAACCCGACCTATTTACCACCCCTAGTGTAAATGACTCGAGCTCGGCTCATTTTTCTGATTCGAGTTCGAGCTCGTCAAGCTTTTTATTCGGAGCTCGAGCTTTATGTATAATTTAATAACATATATAATTTAATAAAAAAATCAAATAATCAAATAAATAAAATTGCGAACCGGCTCGCGAGCTTTCGATCACTTATGTACAAGCTCGAGCTCGAGCTCGACAATATGAGCTCGAGCTCGTTTGTAGTGAGTTCGAGCCGGCTCGATTCATCTTTTACCCCTAGTTCGTGACTAATAAATAGGAGTTGCTACTATTAAGAGCGCCTTTACGTTTGGACCTCTTTTTGGTCCAACAGATATGGACTTTCGGCCCATATTAAGCCCGAGTGTATTAAATGCAATGCCGCTATCAGTGGTTGCGACGATATCGTTTTCCTCAACTGATTACGATGTTTCATTCATACGGTTTTTGTTTTGTTTTTTTTTTTTTTTTCTGAACTTATTGCAACATGTCCTTCAGGGGTTTGTTGAGCCTACAGCAAAGTTAGTCGTCATGTTTATTAGCACGAATGCATTTTTATCTCCTTTTCATGCCATAGTTATACATCTTCAATAAAAGAAAATTTATCTTATCTAAATATGAGGAGGGAAATTATATCCATCACTTAAACAAGTTTTCAACGTGTCTAATGATCACAAAGAAAAAAAAAACTATTTTACTAATACATTTATTATATACATATATAAAACTTTTTTTGGCAATCCGAGATATATCCACTCAAACTGGTGTTAGAGAATGCTAGGGTGAATGACGAAAAGTATGATTTTATTTAATAGAAAAACACAATGTTCGACGATCCAAAAGCAAACAAGACGTAAACTAGACAACAAATTGAGAGAGACCTCGTCCTGAATTAGTGATTTTGTTTTATTTCCAAGAACAAGCATATGAAATCTTAACAATAAGAAGCTATTTAAAGTTTAATATTTCCAGGATCACATCCACCGCCCCTAGTTAGAAAGCGAAGAGATCGATCATAGTTCTATACGACCCAATTGGTGGCACGCAGTCGATGATCGTCTTCCATCATCCAGTACAACCACCAACGGGATAGCATTCAAGTGCTAAATAACATACCCAGAATAGCGACACGAACTTGTGGCTGGCGCTACTATCGATCATCGCCACTACCTCGGTTTCAAAGATGCGGCCCTTCAACTTCAAAGTCCTCGTCCCCGAGATTCCTTCGAGTGCGAACAATGGAGAATTCAGAAGTGTTAGGTTGCCCATTGCTTCGAGCGCGAACAAATTAATCCCTATTCTTAAGACATTCTATCCTATTCTCCTCACTTTTTGCCTCAGTTTCAATACCGATTGAGGTTGTCCTAAAAAGTTTATTGACATGACCGATCATAAGTGAAGTGATCCCGATTCAGTCCCTCTCATTGTCGCCATCTTCCATTCGATACCCTTTGCAAATTTATAGACATTCTACAAGCAATGATCTTTCAATAGTTCCAATTCCATTCCAACGATCGGTTGTAGTCCCAACAAGAAAAATCCTAGATATAACGGCTTCAATATTGTTGGATTTTAAGTTAAATAAGGTCTTATTGGGCTAAAAGACCCATTAAAGTCCATCTGATTGGTTTTTTGAGAAGTCATCGTTCGTCAAAACTCGAAATTGATGAATGATAATCATCGTTCTGAGGAGAATCTATTGAATATTCATTTGCTCAAAATCGATGTCGATGTCGGGGAGGTGCCTCGCACCTCCGAGCCCAAGCCCACGCCTCGCGCCCACGGTTGAGACCGAGATCGCACCCATGGAGCATTGGATAAAGATCGGATGGATAAGATTAAACAATCAACCGTTGTGACTATTCATAGAATAATCCTTGTCCAGGAGTTGTGTCTATTCGCACATTCACCCCAAAACCCCTTAAAACCTCTAAATAAGCCCTTACTGAAATGAAAAAATCATTCAATTGAGTCCCTGCATACATAGCATACTAGTAATCAACATCCCTACTCCCTAGCAAGCGCAAGAAAGTCCTGAGTCTCGTGTAGATTCACCAGAATACTTCGAGTCGTTGTGTTACGATAGCGAAATCAAGAAGCCGTTGTATCTTGGAGACGATTGCCATTATCCTGAGAGCATAGAATACTCGAGGCAATATTGTCTTTCGAAAAGCGTATACAATATGTGCATCTGTTATTGAAATGAAAACAATCCTACTGAAATAAACACCACCGACCAGACGTCAACACAGTAAACATTAAGTATATCAGTGAGGCACGTGATCGTGCTAACAAACTCGAAGTACTCTTGAACCCTCCTCCCCCCAATTTGTCGAACACTCTCCAAATCTCCAACTAATTTCCAGGACCTCATCAGAAGTAGAGAGAATCATCATTTTCAACCATTCTCATGAAATCCGCGGATGATCCGATAACACACATTATACACACGCTTGTATCATCCCCTACATACAAATTACAACCATAGAAACTTTCACATTCTCCCTATCTGTTGCAATGTGAAATACTGATCTGCATGCGCAATCCATCCAATGGACCGGACTCGTCGAAAATAGAGTCGGTGCATTGAATCCTTGCCACCTTCGCCCAACCGATCATCTCCTCCTTCTGATTCGCCATCCTCCTTGCCCTACCTCTCCAAATCTATTCTCTCGCCTGTTTTATTCGCTAGGTCGTAGATAAGTTTATGTAAACTTTCAAACTTGGTCTCAAACATATTCATCACCTTCTCTAACCCTTCATCGTCTTTTCTAAATTTTGTTTCATCCCCTCCAATCCGCCCTTCAAGTTATCCATTCGATTTTCTATATGTAATCTACTCGTTGGCATGGATTTCGATTCCCCTCTTTATTTTAATTCGACAAGCCAGACTAATAATTTGTTAGAGATTGCTAAGGCAAATGACGAAAAGTATAATTTTATTCAACAGAGAAACACAAAGAACAATCCCGAAATAACCAATACACAACCCTAAAGCAAATAAGACATCAAATCGAGATATACCTCAACCCGAATTAGATGTTCATTTTTATTCTCAAGAACAAGCATAAGAAATAAATGATAGAAAACAATAAGATATTTATATATTCTCGTCTAGCCTATGTTGTTTAGCCTACTTGGGCCTCTTCACCACCATCGACCAGCCCAAATCCAGGCCTAGTTTTTCCACGTGACATATGTATAGTAATCTGTTTTATACTTGGTACATGCATGCGATGCGATACCTAATGTAAATTGTAATAGAAAAGCCAAAATGTTTTAATATTTCGAATTCGAAATAATACAAAGAAAGTTGTCACTTCAAAGCTACACGCTTTTCAAATATTGGACATCAATCACTATAGTCTAGTCTAGCTAGTGGACCGACCCGACCATTCTTGGTGCACTGTAGCTCCGATTACAAAACAAAGGCCTCGAAAAACACGAAGACCTAAGAAACACTTTGCAGCATTCGAATGGTAAGATTCATACTTAATGTTTACTTGTGGATTCTTAATTTCTGATCGGTAATCTCTCTGCTTCAACCCCGTCTGCTATTTTTTTTTTTTTTTTCTTTTTGCTTCGGGAAAATTTGATTTAGGCGCAATCTGTGAAAGCTATTTCAAGTCCTGTTCCAGATGCGTGGTACCCTACCCTCGCCTTTTTTATGCTCGCGATCGGGCTCGTCGTCGCCGCTTCTTTCTTCATGTAAGTTTAATTTTTTATCATAGGAATCAGATCGATCGAATTCGTCGGATCTAGCTATTATTTCTTCGAAAATTTGATAAAAACTCGTTGGTGTGAGTTGTCTAGCTTTGCGCTGTGTGTCTGACCTGGCCGATTCTTGATCATTAGAATTGTGGCTATGGTTGTTTGCTGTGCGAAGCTTCTGTTTGATCTGTGCTTTGAGAGGAAAGGTATTGTTATGAGATGGGATATGTGAAATGCAACTGGAGACTTATTGGGAACATTATTTTGTTTTTTGTTTTTTTGTTTTATATCAAATTGAGAGATTGTCTGTGCTTGTTGTAATCCACAATACTATGATGACTTTTAGAAATTGAGTGTTTCGTTCCAAAACCAATTGGTGGTAGGTAGAGTAGCCATATCATAGCTTCTTGGATATATTAAGTGGCTTGGTGGATAGACACCTCAACAACAACTAATGATTTAGTTGATTGTATTGTAGCGTTAGCTCATATGGGTTTTCAACCATTTTGATTGGACTGTTGAATACTTGTATACGACTTCAAGTTTATCGAATCCGTTCTTATTCCTGGGTTCCAATATTTTCCTGGTCCTCCTATTCTTGTGTAAATGAAATTGCTAAGCTTTTCGTTTCAAATGGATTTGAGATCCAATCACACTGTTAACTATGAGCTTAGATGTCTGTGTGGAGGTCACCGAGTGACCACATCGCTTTAGCTATCGATGAAAGTTATTCAAAATCCAAATCACAGAGCTGCATCGAAACTGGGGAGCACCAACTTACATAAAAAAACAAATGACTCAGTCTCCATTTTCTTTCAAGTAATGTATATGTGGCAAAAGTTTATCGATGCTGATGAGGTTGTCAATTACCTGAATAGCTCATCATAACATCAGTTTAACCCTGAAGTATGAAATCTGACATTTTGGTGCAGCTATGAAGCAACTTCGTCTCATAAGAACCGTAGTCTTGCGAAGGAACTCGTCAGCGGTGCTATTGCATCTGTGTTTCTGGTATGCGAACAAGATAATTACCGTACTCTGTTAGTTTGTTCATTCATATCATTAAAGAATTTGACAATTATTTTCCTTTATGTTAATGCCACAGGGTTTTGGATCATTGTTCTTGCTGCTCACGTCTGGCGTCTATGTTTGAATCTATTAACGTAAGATATATCGATGGGATTTTCTTTTGGTTATCGATGTTAGATGTTTCGCTCGCCTGAGTTTGCTTTTCAGCAGTCTTATGATGGAAAGAAACAAAAGACCATTCTGAGGTTTTTCTCGTCTGACATAAAAGAATATTCTTACAACTTTGAATGCACTGTAGTCTGCATATGAGTTATCCGCAACAAATTTATCGAAATTAGGGGTGTAAACGAGCCGAACCCAAACATGGCCCAGCTCGAGTTCGGCTCGATTAAGTATTATTAGGGCCTGAGCTCGATCGAGCTTGATAAATTTCGGCTTGAGCTCAGGTCGGTTAAACACAATAAAGCTCGACTCGATTCGATAAGGTTAGTGTGTAATTCGAGGTGTTTGAGTTCGAATTCTTGCTTGACTTGAGCTAGAGTTTGGTATATAGTAGTAAATAAAAATACTTATTTTAATATATGTATAAAATATTTATTATATTTAAAAATAAGTGAGGCTCGATAATGGCTCGACGAGCCACAAGCCCAAATATGATATGCTCGAAGTTCGGCTCGATTGTTAAAAATTGAGCTCCAGCTCGATTTTGACCGAACAGCTCGGCTCGATTACACCCTTAGTCAAAATCCGATGTAAAAGGGTATTTTGGTACTTCTAGTGTTTTTCTTGTATCAAGTCCAATATTTAAAAAGCAAAATGCAAGTAAAATGGTGTATTTGGTATGCGAAATTCGTGCGTGGAAAGCACGACGGAAAAATATGTTAGTGCAACAAAACAATTGTAAATCGTACATCTACATCTTTTTTTTTTCTTATCAAAGTTTCATACCAAACGCATTCTAAAGAACTCATATATTTGATATTTTATTTCGTGTTTTTATATTATTATTTTTATTAATGATAGTAAATCTTATATGACAAAGCGATTGAGAAATTTAATTAATAATTAGGTCTCTATCTCCTTGCCACACTTTACCTTCTCTTCCAGTGTTTCAAGATGGATGCTCTTAGCTATTTATTTACTCTAAATCTATTCTATTTATGAAAGTATCTGTTTTGAAAAAAAAAAAAAAGAAATTTAATTAATTAAAATTTGACCTTTTTGTTTTTATTTTTATTTTAAATTAAATATGAACTAATGCAATTAATGTTTCATGTATAGATCTGTAGAATAATAATTTGATTCAACATAATGAGAGTTAAAATTGATTTTATCAATTAAATAAATTTTAAGTGTAATAAAATCTAAAGTTTGTTAAAATATTTGCTTAATATTTTCCTGCGCTTAACTCACTTTCATGAAAGGAGAAACACCCTTATGAATTAAGCACCTCACCCCCTTAGGCCTTCCTTAGTATATGCATTGTAGGGGAAAATCCTTGGAGGTCATCCGAACGTCACTGAGGGCAAGCAGATCTTACATCATCAGACTTATAACAAGTTTCGAAATGATACATTTGTATTATTTTGTATAATATTTAGGTATAAATTATAATAAATAATGAATAATTAAATATTTTTTAAAAAAAAAAATTAAAAAAAATCAGGCCAGATGGGCTCGGGCATGGCTAGCTCGACCCACCTCTTTATGGGTCAGGGCCTATATTTCTTCGGCTCGCAAAAACATCAGCTCGGCCCGGCCCGACATGACCCGTAATTTTCGGGCAACCCGCTAAATTCGGGTCCGACCCAACTTTCAGACAATATCTCCTTTTGTTCTGATCAGGAAGGTATCTCGCAAACAGGAGGACTTGTGAAGTTGTCATCATGTAGGGTGGACTTTGCTTTTCCTATATTTACAACCGAGACATTTTTTAATTCTTGAACAGTGAAAAATGAGCTACAAATACCTAATGGATTTCTTTTTTGAATGCATCGACGTGAAACTAGATTTAAGAATTCCAGTTGAGTGTTGGTTTAGAATTGAGCTTAGAAATTTCCTAACGGGTAGATCATTGGTATAAACAAAAAAATCTGCAAATAATCAAACCACAATTGAAAACAACTCCAACAGATCCATCTAATGAGTGTGAGGCATCATGTCACCCCTCGACTCATGTCGAATAGGCGGCAATCATTGCGTTTCCCTATAAAATCCACATTGTGGAGGCCCTCTACTCTACACCATGAACTTTATAATAACGCAAGGCTTTGTTATTGATTCCAGCCTCACAAATTTAAATCTAACAACGAGAGAATTTGTAATAGACTCAACGAATTTTATGAAATTTTCGTTTGTGTGTGTGTGTGTGTCAAGGAAGATTTGACGTGTCTACAAAATGAGTTATAAAATACGTTTTTTATTGAAGGGAGAAAACTCAAAATAGTCTCCAACCCTGTGGACCAATTTAGTCTCTGATGTTTTGCCTGAACCAATTTAGTCCCCGATGTTGTCGCTTTTTGTACCAATTTGGTCATTCCGTCATGATTAGCGTCAATTTTAGCGGGAATCTCGCAAACGTCCCACACTAAATCATGTATGAGTCGAATTTTGGAATATTTACAGGAGTTAGGGGTTCGTATTATTTTCTTTTCAGACGTTCTAGATGTCGTATTCAAATTTTGGAGAATAAATTTTTAGTTTCGTGCCCTAATTTCAATAACCATTTTAATTTTATCGACCCATACATGATTTATTATGAGACACGTGTGAGATTTCCGTTAAAATTTACGTTTATCGAGACGGAATGACCAAATTGGTCCAAAATCGACAACATCGGGAACTAAATTGGTTCAGGCGAAACATGAGGAACTAAATTGGTCCACATGGAAAATATACGAGATCATTTTGAGTTTTATCCCTTTATAAAATCTATAAATAGCTCAAAACATCAGTCACGGAAGGAATTTATATAAACAAATTTCTTTTTAAAAGCTATCCCCCCCCCACCCAACGGATCCTCTGACTTAAAACAAAAGATATACCAAAGTGGAACAAACGACAATAGTGATGATTGAAGAAAGGGCAAATATTCACATGAAAAAATCAACTATCTATAAAGAAATATGTGGGAGAGAAATCTACTAGCTCAGTGAGATAATAATACAGACACGCATTGTCCTTCCACAATGTGTGCTTGCAACGATGAATATCAGCATCGTAAACTAAAACATGCTACATATTCAGGCAAACTTAACATTTAGAAAGAAAATATTTCCTTCGAAATATCGTAGAAACACAAACTACGTGTACAAAGAAAATAAAACAAAGTCGAATCACAAAATATACCAAGAACACCAAGAAAAGCACGCTTTATCACATATAAGATGAGTGGGTGGGCAATAATCTAAACTCCATACTATGAATAACTGTATCATAACAAGCACATCTCACACCGATGATGTTGGTCGAATCTCACAACGTACTTTATTACTTTTTCAATGACCATCTTCCAATAATAATCGAGTACATTTTGGCAAATAGAAAGGTGAACTCGTCAAGCTCAACTCACCCATATTTGTCAAGTCACATGATGCTTACTTAACATGTCACTCTGACTCATCTGAATCGTGAGTATTCAGGCTAATAATATACCGATGTCGAGTATGCGTATTTAACATCGAAAAAAAATAATTCAACATCACAATTACAAACCCACAAACTAGCTCAATAACATAAAATAATGGCACATTTCATGCTACCACATATTTCCATGTGGACATTATCGAACAAATTCACAAAACAACTTGTACGCACAAATGTTCGTCAATAATGACCAGTATGAATATCTCATGGCCAACCAAGCTCTCAATGACATCTTCATGGCAACGTCACGCAAACTAATAAAAAATGAATGAATACATTGGAAAGTTCATAAATCGTACGAGTTCAACGATATAAGAGCAATTGATAGTAAAAAACATCTTCTAAAGCTGCAAAGTAAATGATATGCTCCAACATCAAGAATTGCCTAAGAAAATAATTAAATATCATCACAATCTTGTTGGAAATATGCCCTCAGAATTTTGTTGGGCTCGGACCCATGTAATATTCGAATCCAGATTATTGTAATCAATTATTATCGATTTTAGAGTTTTATTTGATATTAAGGCAAGCTATTTATTTATCGTATAAATTCTTATAAAGACATTCGATAAGAAAGACAAACAAATAAAACTCTAATGCTTAGAGTTTTGTCATCGATTCTGTTGGGCAAAGAGGAGCACATATGGACTATTATTCTCTAGTATTAAATTAGTCTGCAAGTCTGAATCTCCGTTAGGATGACTGGATTGATGATTATGACTTGTTCTATCGACGTGTCCAAGACTTTGTCAGCCATTCATTTAGAAAGTGGAAGCTCGTGACATTGATACAGAATAAATCGGGAACTGTTTGTAATTGGACTTTGACTCGTAGTCGAACTGATCACATGTTGAAAATGTCAATGTCCTAATCGACTAACTATAGTAGTGTACGTGGACCTTAGACCGAAGAGTCAATTCCAGAGTTGGCTTTGGGGTCTTGACTTGTCACTAGCTTTGCTGGAACCGATTGCCGAATACATGGATCGGCGATGAAATGCGGTCTTGACAACATAGTGGGATTGTCGGGCATGAGTTTCTTCGAGAATTTACGGCCTCGAGTAAATCGAGGTATATGTCTTATTAGAAGTTCGGGGATAAAAAATTACAAAGTCTTCGGCTGAAGTATTAAACTAACTCACGTGAGACAGAGAGAATAGTTTGGTAATTTCGTTTGTCACGATTTATCATAATGTCGAGTTCAGTGAGTTCGACACTGCATGACTCTCACTCGATCATGACATTAGAGAAATCTGTATACATAATACTGTAATATATAATTTGTTCATGAATTGAGATTAGATCGAATTCGTACTTAACTCGGGTCGGTTCGATACTACAAGATTGACTAGGTGAATACCGAACTCTTCAATTCCTCCCGGTGCCGGTTAAGACGAACAAAAAAGAGTCAGACTTAAAAAGAATCACCAAGGTAGTGTCGTTAACGAGAGATCAAACTTAGAGTCAACAAACTAAAATGAGGCTTGACCGAATTTTATTTAAGTGGTCGAACATTTATTATATGATAGTAAGTTTAGATATTACGAGGGTAAATTTGGTATTGTACCATAATTTACTTAAAAGGGTAAATTAAATATTTACCTAAATATATATTTTGAAATTTAATATTAGATATTAATGGGAATTTCAAATTTTAAATATTTGAAAGATATTATTTTTTGAATAAGGAGATAATAATATCTCAACTACTTAACTTAGGAAACATATTTCGAAATCTATAAATAAGGTGGGCCTAAGATTTTTAGAACTTAAGTGATTCATCTTGGAGATTTTCGAGAAAGACAAGTGCTCTCTCTCTCTAGAGTTTGGCGTATAAGTCGAATTCTCCTTTAACCATTCAAGTGAGATTTTGACCTTTAGACACCGCAGGATCGGATGATGCTTCTTTCTGCAATCATCGACCGATGGCCTTATGCGTTAGTTGTTATCGTATGAGGTATAATGACTTGATGTGGACTATTTTATAGATAATTGAACATTAAGTAACTAAGTCCAACTTAGTGTGAGGTAGGTTTGAAGAATAATATAGAATAGGATGAGATGTCCTTAATCTATATTATTCTATGGATAAGACAATAAGCTCGCACGGACCAAAATGTCTCTTCGACCTTCACATGCCAAAATAAAAAAACATCTAATGCCTTGAAGTTGTCATTTTGGAGCTATGCATCAAACTCATACACAACATTTCACAACAAACCCTCTCCATTCACTCGCTACATCTCTTTGAGAGAAAAAGCAAGTTGGGTGTTCTTCCCTCAAGCCATCTTCTAAGGGATAAAATCACCACTAGTCGGAATGAATTTCTAGTGCCGATAACTTGGATTGCTATGCTAGTCCCGTGGAGTGGTGAACGCTATCAATATCTTCCGCACGTGCCCTTGAGCACACGGTTCTAGGAACTTACGGGACTTCTCAACAGTGGTATCAGATCATGTTCGAGATTAAGAATCATAACATGAAGCTTTAAGAAAGAGAAACGTAAGATGAAACGAAAAGGGGACTAACTGCCCTAATTGAAGGCGGCATGCGCCTAACATCATTCTGAAATCGTGCTGTTATGTCATGGCGTGGTCAGGTCAACAACACCTCACAAGCACGACCGAATGTAGGATATTTTTTTCAACACATATTTTCAAATATTTTAGTATTTTCGATAATTTTGCCGGAAATACAAATATTGTTTCTAAACAAAGAAAGCGTAACATATATATTGCGTTTTCTCGCTTGTATTTTTTTTTTCTTTGTGAAAATGTCTAATTTCGATATCTTCTATGTTTTTCGTGAAAACGTCTAGAAACTTCGATATTGAAGAACCCTTTATATATCCTTAATATTTTTTGTGAAAACGTTTAATTCAATATTTTCTCCTTTTAAATTCCCCAATTTCAGAAGGAAGAAACAAAGAAAAAGAAAATCGAGAAATGGAGGAGACCCCAACAAACACACCAGCACCAGGGACGGAGCCGAGGAAGCGTGGTCGACCAAAGGGCTCGACGTCGAAATCTAAAGTCGACAAGGAGAAAGACCATGTCAGAAGCGGTGGGTCTTCGAAAGGTAGGAGGAGCACTTCGGCTGCCGCTGACGAGAACTACGCTCACTGGAAGCAACTTGTGCCGGTTCTGTACGACTGGCTCGCTTCTCACAATCTCGTTTGGCCGTCTCTATCTTGCCGGTACTTTCTGATTTTTCGTTTGTTTGTCACTTTTCGTTATTTTCTTGTTGCTTCGGTAGGGTTTTCTTTTCGGTTATAATGTGGTTTAAATGTACATGTTGTATTTGGAAAAATTTGCGTGCGACGCGCTAAACCTAGTGCTTGGAACGTACCGAGGGTTTTTCCCCCTGGAATGAGTTTGTGTATCGTCGTTATCTGATTCGTTTGGTTTATTATTGATAATCTTGTAACCAGTATTTGGTTAGGGTTTTGGTTGCGATTACTTCTTTTCTTTTCTTTTGGTTTTCTTGGTGTTTGGTTGAATTGGCTTGGTTGTGGACCAAGGTTTTGGGGCAAAAAGAGTTCGATCTGAGGGAGTTGGTGTATTTTCCATGTAATTTGACTTTATTAGTTTAATTTATTAGCGGAGGTTTAATAGTGGTGTTATTATCAATTCTTGTTGAACTATTGATTTGATGATAATTAATGTTGGATTGGCCTGGTTATTGTATTATTATTTGGATCTTGATTTGTCTTTTTTTTTTTTTTTTAATTTTTCACCTCAGTTGGGGCCCTGTTCTTGAGAGAGGAACGTTCAAGAACAAGCAGCGTCTTTACCTTTCCGAGCAGGTGAAATTTTCATCCAATTTCCACCGTTTTATTACATTGCCTCTTTGTGTCTTGTATTCACTGCTATGTTGATATGCAGACTGACCATACACAACCGAACACTTTAATCATTGCCAATTGTGAGATTGTCAAGCCTCGAGTTGCTTCGGAAAATCACATAGCTAATGTAATTCTTTAAGTTATCATCTAATGCGAAATAAGTTTGGCATGCCCATCGCCTCCTGTGTATTGTTTGTCTGATTTCTTACTATACTTTGTATTTTGCAATCAGTTCAATGAAGATGCTCGTTCGCCTTATGTTAAGAAGTATAAAACAATCCTACATCCTGGAGAGGTATGTAGTCAAAGCATTTCTTATTTCTTATGATTCTGTTGACATATATTTAACATTGAATTCTGCTTCTATAGTTTTCTGTTTTTCACTGGTGATTGTTTGATCTATTGCTGATAATTTCTTTATCTTTTCAGTTTTTGTTCCAGAGTATAACCACTATCTTTCACGTTTTCCTCATCAATACATAGGTTAACAGGATTAGGGAATTGCCTCAGAATAAAAATATAATTGCTACACACACAGATTGTCCTGAGGTAAGTTGATTGTTTGATCTGCTATTAAGCAATACGAATGGTTGGATGTTTGTTTGGTTGGGAATAACTAGATTAACATAACTTTATCCTTTATTAGGTTCTCATTTGGGATGTTGAAGCCCAGCCTAACCGGCATGCTATTCTCGGGGCTACAGATTCTCAACCTGATTTGGTGCATTTTGTGTTATGCTTAACATTAGGATTGCTCAATCTTTTACCAAAAATTGTTTCTATGCTTACAAGTGAAGAGTGTTCACAATGAGTTGGCTGTTTTTTACCAGGTGTTATCCGGACACAAAGATAATGCAGAATTTGCTCTTGCTACTTGCCCAGCTGAACCCTTTGTCCTTTCTGGAGGTTTGGAATTTTTCTGAGAAATTAAGGCTTTTCTTCTGTTGTATCTCCTGCCACCAATTCCCCCACCCTTCTATACAAATGTCCATGTTCTGCCTAAATTGTAAAGTTCCCCATGCAAACTCAACCAATCTCGATTTCAGGAAAGGATAAATTGGTGGTTCTTTGGAGTATTCAGGACCACGTATCGACACTGGCAGTTGATGGAATACAGTCAGCTGAATCTGGTCCCTCAATTATCAATACAGCTGAAGTCTCTTCACTTGGCCCTAGAGGAATTTTTGAAGGGCACAATGATACTGTCGAGGATGTTCAATTTTGCCCATCAAGGTGATTCCACTTGTCAGTTGATAGAATGTGTTGTTGGTCCATCAATTGGTGGTTCATACTTCATAGTCAACCATTGTTAATATCTAACATCAAAGTTATTGTCTGAGGCAGAGTTAATGATGGTGCACTAAGGTGTGAGTTGTGACGCACGAGGAGGTACAAGCCCATTTGGGCTTGAACCTTTATGTGCACTCCTCCTTTGATGCGTGCCTCATTCCTTTTACATATTGTCATTGTTAGTTATTATTCTTTGATGTGTCAATATGGGTAGATGACTCATTGCATTGTGCAGTGCAAAGCAATTTTGTAGTGTTGGAGATGATTCCTGCATGATTTTGTGGGATGAGAGGATTGGAACTAATCCGGTTGTGAAGGTCAGATAAATCCTTTCTTATGTTTTGTGTGCTTTCGTTTTGTACGAGATTCAGACAGTGGTGGAATCTGGAACTATTGAGAATAAAAATGCATGAAAGGCATAATAGAAGCATACTATTCTGTTGTTTCCTGAGCCAAAATGTTGCATTACTTTTCCAGTGAGTGAACATCTGTATTGGCTGACTGTTTTATCATCTTCCACTTTACTCTCTGCTGCTCATTGTTCTGGATTTCCTATTTATGTGTTCTTGAAGTTCGCAACATGCCTTACATACATTTTTTCCTGCCTAACATTGTGGACGCAACAGCTAGTTTCATGGTAGCAATTGATCAAATCTGCTAGACTGCCTTCATTAAAGTCAACTGCGAAAAGTGTGAACTTTACGTGTTTTAGTCTGTTAAAGGATATGAAACCGTTCGCTGGTTGAGGAGATCGTTTCTTTGTTTCTATAGTCTAGACATCGCTTGTCTTTTTTCCTAGTGTTACGCTGGTATTTTTTCTCTGTTACTTGCATCTTGTTCTGATTTGCCATTTTAATTTCCATGAGGTGCTCAGTTCTGCCTTCTTACCTGTGATTCTTGCTTGAGTTTTCCAGGTTGAAAAGGCTCACAATGCCGATCTTCACTGTGTAGATTGGAACTCCCATGATGAGAACTATATTCTAACTGGGTATAAAATAGTTTTCATGGTTTATTATGTCAATTTTCTATTATTGTTATTCGTTTTTTATTGCATTGTAACTTCATCTCACACAGTTTTGGTTGTTGTACTTTTTAGGTCTGCTGATAATACAGTTTGCATGTTTGATCGCCGAAGTTTAACATCTGATGGCATCGGACATCCTGTCCATAGATTTGAAGGCCATAGCGCTGCTGTTCTTTGTGTGCAGGTATCGAATTTGACCATTTTATTGGCAGTGTATTGTGTAAAATGTACTTGTTCTGATTTGATTATAATTTTAACTGTGTTTTTTATAGCCTTTACATCCTTGATATTTTTTACAGTGGTCTCCTGACAAGCACTCGGTTTTTGGGAGCTCGGCTGAAGATGGTTTGCTAAATATATGGGACTATGAGAAGGTGGGGTAACTCTTTAAGAAATGCTGATAACTTCATTTGCATGTACAAATTTTGATAATTTATTTTGACATCAATGTTCCTTGGTTGTATCAACTCTGTCGACACCAATTCATTGATATATGTGTAATTTATTATTTTATTTCTAAACTGATGGGTAGACATAAATATTATTGCAGGTTGGGGACCAATCTCTTGATGCTCCTTCAGGCTTATTCTTTCAACACGCTGGGCACAGGTTTGAGGATACCTCTAACTCAATTTATGCTGTGGTATTTCTGACTTTTTTATTATTTCAAACCTCATGACTGTTATCTGATTCCGAATTTTAATATTTGATACTTCATCCTGGAAGTTCTGTTATGTATAGATGATGATGATTGTTCGCTCTATCTCTCAAGAAATTATTGTGCTTTTATGTTTACTGTGTGTGAATGAAAGAAACAAATACCAGTATGCGTACAAACGAAAAGATGATGATGTCATAAAATCTGAAATGCATCTGTTGGATGATATTTCTTATTGATTAACAAATGGATGTTGATGTTTGACTCAGATCTTGTATTTTTGTTAAGGAGTAAAAGTTTGATTACCTTATAGTAATGAGTAATGCCAGGTCGGGTTATGTATCATATTGCCTTGAACTTTGCAATAGAGACGTACATCAATCTTCTTGCCATCTCTTACCTTTCTCGGAATGCATTAGTCCCATCTCCCTTTGTATTATCCTTTGAAAGAGTAATAAGTCCTAAAGCTGATTGGTTTGGCTTCAAAGTGTCTCATAACTTGCACCATAAAATTCTATTACCAATTTTGTTTTAGGGACAAAGTGGTGGATTTCCACTGGAATGTTTATGATCCCTGGACGATTGTTAGTGTTTCTGATGACGGAGAGTCATATGGAGGTGGTGGCACTCTTCAGGTAATCAAAACACATTCCTTCTCATTCTCTGGCTGGAAAGTTTTTGTGGTTTTCATTCTTTTTTCTTATATTAATTTGCAGATGTGGCGAATGACGGATCTGCTGTACCGTCCAAAGGATGAGGTCTTGACCGAGCTCCAGAAATTCAAAGACCACGTGGTCGAGTGCGCTAAGCCCTCCTAATGCCCTTGTGTCTGTCATTAGCCTTAGGTAAAAAATGTCTTGTGTGACTTTGAAGTTTGAATTCGATTTGCCTTTAGTTGTTTTAACTGACTGACTAGTAGTAAGTAATGGATAATGTGTTTGGCCGAATAGCTATGGATCAGTACTTGTTTGCTTTGTTGATCATCGGCGTGAAAATTTTCCGTTGATTCCGTTAGGGTTATATTTTCGAACAATGGCTGCAACTTTTGTCCTTCATCAGACATTATTCTGAGTTAGGCTATAGCCTGTAGTTTGATACTTTTCTTGTTACTTGCTCAAAGGCTTTCTTAGGGGGAAGGATAAGTTCACCTTTAAAGTGACTATTTCACATCTTTGCTTTGTGTTAATACAGCTGAATGAGAGACAAACAGTGATCTTCATGTTGTGATAAAAGCATACAAATCTCCTTTACAATTAGCGTACAAAATGCATATAAAGAGAGAACCAGCAATTCTTGACATTGAAAGATAAAAGATTAAAGATTATTAATACTATCTAATGGCCAACATAGATGTTCTGAGGGCTGGGTCATACTATAGTGTCTTTGGTGATTCGTTTCATTTCAGTCCATAGATTATCATTTATATATATATATATAATATATATATATATAAAAGTTAAAGTGCCTCGAGTTTCTCAATGGAATGAAAGTTTTGATTGATTTTCACCAATATATTTAATTTTTAAAAAAAAATTAAAATTGATGGGATGGGGCAGAAGGGAGCATCAATATAATACTATGCTAGTAACAATGTTGAGCTGGCCAATTTGCTTTTATTTAATTAACCATAAATAGTAAGTTACTATTTCACAACTCAGATAGATACTCTGCCAAATTGTATTAACTTATGACCATGGAAATAGGATAATTTGAGCGACGACAAATATTTTACACTATTTTCACATCATCATTTGTTATTATCTTTATTGTTGATGTTGTCCGTGCTATATATTTTCATAATAACAATAGAACGAAGGACAAAGTGGGCTTATTTTGATTACAATCAGAAACCAATTTGAGAACAATACTATTCTTTTTTTTTTTCAGGGAGGAAACCAATTATATGGAATATGTTGGAGAACATAACAATTTCACATTCAAATATTTGATAATTAGAATGGTTGGAAATAAAACATATGTACAGAGTTACGGGCAAAAGGTCATACATGATATCACAGTTCAAACCAAAAGACCATTTGGTACAAAACTTCACAAACAGCAGAAGAAAAAACGATTTTTTAGGTGAAATAGTAATTTAGCAAAGAGCATACGATGTCTAGATATCCGTCGGATCAAACTATATAGTTAGATCAATTATTGAAATCCTTAAAAAAATGATTTGAGGGATGCAATTGAAAGCTGATTTGGATTGAGCGGAGAAAAGACTCTTAAAGTTTAAAGGTATTAAATAATAAAAGAGAAAGCATATGAAAAAGAAGATAGACAATCTTCAAGATTCCTCCACTTGAATTAACTTAATGAAAGTGCGTTTCTTTAGTCTAATTTAAATGCCATTCAATATTTCTTTATCAATGGAACCTTTTTAAAAGCAAAGCCTCGATGACAATGAGATAACATTGTTAAAATCACCTTTTATTTTATTTTTTTTTAATTTTCCTAATAAGGATGAGAATTGGGAACAACATTTCATCTTATTGTTATATGAAAAGTTAAACTATAAAAGCAATTCACCTTGTAAATGATGATATGAGATTTGCAAATCCACAGGGACCATTTATTATTATTGGCTATATAAAGCTAAATTAGTAGAAGAATTTAATAATTGTATGTATGATTAAAATTGAAAAATGTTGCACTAATATATAAAAATTAAGGTACACTTGTCGATCAATCATACCTGTTAATCAAAGGGTTCTTTGTTAACCAAAATTGATAATATATGTTACAACTTTTATAGTGCAACATAGAAAGTCACCACCTTTTATTTATTATTATTTTATGTATTAGAGAGAGAGAATGCAAATGTTAAACTATTGAAGGATACATCACCTAAAAGATTAAGTTTGAATTGAATGAAATGCATCACATTTTAATTTTATTATTCTGTTCCTACGCGTCGCCTAATTTCTTTCTTATGTAACCTTAGACGTGATCGTGAGGATTCCCACCGATGACCACTTAGTCTGAGCTCTGACACCATATTAAATGAAAATCTTACATAAAAGTTTAAACTTCAACCATTCTAAGAAAGTTTGAATTTAATGAAATAGGATGTGTAATATTTAGATCAAGAAGATTAGTAATTTAATCTAAATGGAATGCAAAATTAAATTAAGCAAATTAAGTTCAACGTTTTTCAAGGGATTAAATGATTGGCCATGGAAAACACATTCAAGAGAATGACCTAGCTTTATACCCATATAATGGGACACTTTTCCTTTGTGAAATCTTACAAAGTACACATATAATATTTTCTTTAGAACCATACACAAGCATACATTTAGCATAAAAAGAAAAAAAGGCAAGCATTACAACGTATGATTTCGTAGAAGCTTATTGGCTAGTAGTGGTGGTCTCCATCAAATATATTCTTACAGACTAAGGAATAATGATATATGCTTGCACTTATTGCAACATAATCTCAAAACACACAAACGTTACGTGCGATTCAGTTAATGGCCGATCTCCATTGAAATTTCTTACGCCAATGATCAACCATTAAAGATGAATCAACACTTGCTCGTAATTGGTTGGTTGGATGGACAGATATCATACTAAGTTATTATATTTCTTCTTTTCCTAACATGTTTAGCCAATAGAATTGGTTTGTTTTTTTTCCCCTAAAAGATTGGTAGGTTTATGTGGTGTGTGAATCGAGTGGAAACTCAGTTCGAACGACGAATGTAAGAAGTCAATCTATCTTAGTGGATGACTCTCAACCAATATAAATGTTTTATGGAATTTGTCGTATTGTTTTTTGTTGGATGTCAACTTTATATATAAAAGCTTCAAGCTTGAGGAATTTTATTTCTAAACTTTCTGTCTTATATGTAATTTTCTTAAATGAGTGGTCGTGAGAATTCATATACCTGATAATTTTCAGGTCGTGAGGATTCATACATACACATGCATGATAATTTTCTTAAAATGGTGGTCGTGGGGATTCGTACCTATGACATCTCTTAGCCTGGACTCTGATAATATGTCGAATGACCACTCTACCTAAAAGTTTAAGCTTGAAGAGAGTGTATCATTTTTTAATTTTATATACTTTATTTCCAACAGTTTTGATAATTTAGTCGGAAAGTTCAATTATCATTTAAAAAATACAACTAATAATGTGTTTACAACTACAATTGTTCTTCTTTTCGATGACTAAGAAGCAATTTTTTCCGTGTTCTTTATAGAGATATGAGAAATTTCAAGCCAAATTTTAGGATTTTCTCGAGAACTTATGCTTACTATTAGAAAATGTTGGAAGTATTTTATAGTGTTCAATAATCAAGTTATCTTTGTCTAGGGACTTAATTGTAATATATGTATAGTTAGGGACTAGAATGCAAATATACCAATATTGATTGGTATATATAGGGCAAGTGTGTGTAAAATACACATAACTTGAGTTTAGCTTTCTCTCACTAGAAACACTCTCTCTAATCACTATCTACGTTAGGGTTAATTGTAGAGAGAGAAAGAGGATATTTGTAGAGAAAGTTTGTGATTAATGAAGATTTGATTGAATATTACCCAAATGCTTCCGCTCGATCATCTTCAAGGTAATTTCGATTGAATCTATGCTCGAGTTCTTCGTTGGATGTTAAAAACGGACCTAACAATTGGTATCAGAGCCGAATCGTTGTTGAATTGATGAATTTAGTTCGATATATTGCAGTTTTCGTATGAGTGTTCTTCGCGCCATATCATTTTTTTCGCATGATTATATACTATTTTGATTGTTGTTTTCGTATGATACTGAGCGAAATCTGTTTGCGAACGAATTGATATGTGTTAATTGCAATTATCTTCGATTAATTGAGCTTAATTTTCAAATCTGCGATCGAAATATTTTTTTTCTTCAAACTGTTCTTCACGCAAACTTGCTTAATTGGACTATATTTTGGATTCGATTGTGTTAATCGAGTGTTTTCTATGCTTACCCAATCAATTTCGATCGATTAACTGTGCTTAATGTGTTAATTTGAGTGTTATTTGAAGATTTCGCATATAAATTCGCGTTTTTCGCACCAAATAAAAGTTTTCGCACGAAAATATTTTCGCACCATTCATAAGATTTTTTTCGTACCAAGTTTTCTTTCTCGCATTGACCTGGATTTCGTACCTCTCACATTTGCTGAATTTGTCGCATTGACTTTATAAGTTTCGTATACTGTAGCTTACGGAAAAAAAAAAAAATTTTTATACGAAAAATATTTTTTTCTCTCGTACGAAAAATATCTCATACGAAAAACTTTTGAGTTTGACTTTCGTACGAAAAAGTCTACATACGAAAAATAATTTTTGTTCCAATACGAAAAAGTTTCATACGACAAACTTTCTGATTTTCAGTACGAAAACTTTTAGATACGAAAAACTTGATTTTCGTACGAAATCCTTTGGTACGAAAATCTATACGAAAAATATTTGTTAAAAGTTTTCGAATGCTACAGTGAACACGAAAACTTTTCTTACGATACGAAAAAATTCGGTATACGAAAAAGTTTCCATACGAAAAGTTTTGTGATACGAAAATACTATTCCATACGAAAACCTTTGCAAAAATTTTTCGTATAAATATTCTATTATTTCTTTAAAGATTTCGCATCCTATGTCATACGAAAAACTTTTCTCATACGACAGACATTTTTTCCACATACGAAAAACTTTCTATGCCTTGATACGAAAAACTTTCCATACGAAAAATTTTGAAGTACGAAAATATATTTTATCATACGAAAAACATTTGTCAAAATTTTCGAACGCTACAGTGACTAAGAAAACATTTATTATACGAAAACTTGCACAAATGAGAAAGATTTTCGGAACACAAAATTTTCGATAGTTTTAGGTACGAGATTTTTTGCGTACCTGCTTCAAAAAGGTTCCCGGTTCATACGAAAAAAATTTTTGGGTAACAAAATTTTTTTTGGACTGGTAAAATTTTTTCGGTACAAAAAATTATTCTCGGTATAAGTTTTTTTCTTTTCTAATCATTTCAAATTTTTTGATACCTAAACTTCTGAAAACTTAATCATTCGAAAATCTATTCGAACACATTGATCCAAAATTTAATATCAATTCAAAAACACGATAACGATCAAAAACATCCAACCCAGAAAGTAAATATGGAAGCCAACTACTTGATAAAAATCAAAGAATTAGAAGCTAAGCTAGAAAATAATTACAACTGCTTAGTTAAGAGTCTAGAAGAAAAATCTATTCTTAAAAATAAACTAACAATAGAACAAGAAAGGCTGACGAGCTTGAAGACAAGGGTCGCACAACAAGAATCAACTATAAGCGAACTTACAAAAGACTTATCTACATGTAGAGACGAAAAAATAAATAGTGCAGCCCAAAATAAAAGTCTTCTTGAACAAAGAAATCAATTATATTCAAAAATTAAAGAATTAGAAGTTGTTCTAGCTAAACGAGGACAAACTGAGCAATGCGAAATAAAAGAAACTATATTGTCTCTAAATAAGTCGACTCAAACAATTGAGTCCGTGCCAAACGAGGAACATTCTATACAATCAACAAAACCAAACTCTAAAGATCGTGATATTCTAGAAAATGAACGCAAAATTGCTGAATTACATTCTCTTCTGGAATCAGAACGTAAAGAGTTTCGAGCAAAAATGGATAAGCTTGTAAAGGAGAATTCATTTCTCAAATATTCCTTAGAAAAGGGCACAACTACAACCATTTATCCTGTAAAACCTGAACCTTTAAACGATATATCTTCTAAACAGGATCAGAAAACTCAAATGACTAAACCTATAAAGCAGGAAAGAATAGAGCAAGACAATTCATTTTCTATTACAATAAACAAAATTGTTCCTAACTCTATTCTTCCTCCAAAACTTCCTAAAGTCATTCCAAAGATAAAGCAAGAAGCTACTAAAGCTAAAACAGACAATAAGTACACATTCTCTATTAAAACTGAAACGTCCAAAAGTAATAATTGTCTAAACAAAACTAGCTCATTTAGTACACATTACAAAGTGAATGATGTGAGTCTAGAAGGTAGGAAATACGACACTTCTATACTTAATGCTATTGATTCTATAAGTTCGTATTCCTCTCTCAAGTACCCGGTCAAAGTCAAATCCGAATTGCATCTTAAGCGACTGGCGAAAGAGAAAATTTTCTCTTCTATAAAAAGACACACATTCACCGATGCCGAAAAGTTAAATTTCAAAAAGGTACAACAAATTTGGAAACCTAAGCTACAAATGGAAATAAGTAGTCCTCGACAAATGTGGATTCCTATGACTGCTTTATGTGATAATTTTGCTTTCAAATTTGAACCTTATATGCATAATTGTTTCCCTGCTAATAAGGGAGGACCCGTCCAAAAATGGGTACCAAAGTCCCGATAATTTGTTTTGCAGGATCCCGATCATACATGGTAAATAGACGACGATTGCTCCACATGTATGGTCGGTATGCGATGATGAGCAGTCGCACAAGACCCCGACATGTGTGGTATTCGGTTTGCTCCACACACGTGATCGGTATGTGACGTAAGCAAACACACCAAATCAGGACTATTCCAAAGCTCTTGATTTGACATTGTTTCTATTTTAATTATTCAAAAAAAAAAAAAGGCCATAAAAAAAAAGGGGACATAAAAAAAAAAAAGGAAAAAGAAGGCCATTAAAAAAAAAAAAAAAAATAGAAAAATAAGCCCATAAGAAAAAGAAAAATAAGGCCAATAAAAAAAAAAAAAAAAAAAAGAAAAGAAAAATAAGGCCATAAAAAAAAAATAAAATAAAAAAAAAAAAACAAAAAAAAAAAAAAAAAAAAAAAAAAAAAAAAAACTTTTGAGCTTCAAAGTTTAAAGAAGGCCGAGCCAATTTCAAATTGCAAAAGGCACTTGAGTTTTATTTTGGGGGAGTCAAACTCTATATTTACAGAATATTCGGTCTTCATATTCTATATTGTTTTTATTTAGGGGGAGTGGATCGATAGAAAAGGTGCAAGAGCTTCAAAAGAGCGTATTATCGTAGTTTTATTATCAAAAGCGTATATGTTTTAAGGGGATTGATACTCATAAGCGCATACTTAAAAGGCGTACATTTTAAAGGGGGAGTGATACTTCATTTACTAAAGGCGCTTGACCTGAAAGAAAGTAATATGCAAATTTCTCCACGAGCGCACATGTTTTGGGGGAGCAAGAGCATCATATTTGAGATAGCACATCTATTTAGGGGGAGAAAGGGCATCATATTAGAAATAGCGCAACTATTTAGGGGGAGTGTTACAATGAAAAGGCGCTAGAGCTTAAGGGAAGAATGCCCTGAATACAAACTTCATGCTTTTAAGAGGGAGTGCTACCTAAATGTCAATAAAACGCATGGACACAAAAGAGTTGTTCACATACCTGTTCCAAAGGATTAGTAGACCCAACTGATCATAACCCAGGAACAAACCCCGAGTGTATGTGAGGGTATTGAGCGTATCACGATGACATCCTTACAACTCAACCACAAACTATCCGGACTACAACCAATATAGGTACAGGACTGATTTATCAGATCCCGGGTAGAAGACGCTTCATCTGGTCCAAAGGCGCATGCACAACCCTTCCTAGCTACTCATTTGTCTCCCTAAAGACAGATGTTTCAATATCTCACGGGGAACCGCCTATGCTATCACCGTTTCATTTGGAAACGGGAGATATTGAACAAAGTGGTCCATAGCCCCACACCACTAAATTTTGTTTGATCACGTAAATGTCTAGTGTGTCCTCATAGCCTAAATATTTTTAAATTTTCTAGGACACAAACATTATTTTACACATACTATGCAGGTCTACGTGACCTAGCCAGAACTTCTGTAGACACATTTATCGCAAAAATGTGCTTCTATGATCAGAAGGAAGTCCTGCCGTTGCAACATCCAAACAACAACGGTAGCAGGCCATCTTCTAGAGCACGACTCTAGAATGATGTCAACGGGTTACCTATGTGGCCCCGTAGTCCCTTCAAATGCAAGTCTGTGTGACTTTGCATCAACGACCAAGAGTGACATCTAGGGATGTTTCACGATGATCGGTCGTCTGTCCCGTTTTTCAGGTGCTTCATCCGGGCCAACACGTTCATCGTACACAGGATCACGATCACACAGCATGACGATACAAATGAATCGCCATGAGGGGGAGAAGTATATCAAGGAGGCCGAGCATGTGAACTCATTAAAGAAGCCAAGCTTTCAATGCACGTGCTGAACCACAACAAACAAGACCTCTCTCCATGGTTCGAGCATACACGACAAGTCAATGCTGATGATCCGCGCGACTCTGATATATGCAAGAAGGTGACGAATATTCAAGTTGCAAAGAAGAAAATGAGGGTGCATGTAAATAGGGGGAGACTGAAGATTCTCCAGACGCTCTCAGATATTTCTTCAAACAGCAAAAAAGACTGTGTCAAATTCGAAGTTGAGCACAAAGGGGGAGATTGTTGGAAATTATTCTGTTGTGTTCAACTGATGATGAAGACTGAAGATTCGAGAGACAAAGACAACCGAAGCTTCAATTATAATTGAACACTAAGGGGGAGATTGTTGGAAGTATTTTATAGTGTTCAATAATCAAGTTATCTTTGTCTAGGGACTTAATTGTAATATATGTATAGTTAGGGACTAGAATGCAAATATACCAATATTGATTGGTATATATAGGGCAAGTGTGTGTAAAATACACATAACTTGAGTTTAGCTTTCTCTCACTAGAAACACTCTCTCTAATCACTATCTAAGTTAGGGTTAATTGGAGAGAAAGAGGATATTTGTAGAGAAAGTTTGTGATTAATGAAGATTTGATTGAATATTACCCAAATGCTTCCGCTCGATCATCTTCAAGGTAATTTCGATTGAATCTATGCTCGAGTTCTTCGTTGGATGTTAAAAACATCACTATCTAAGTTAGGGTTAATTGTAGAGAGAGAAAGATGATATTTGTAGAGAAAGTTTGTGATTAATGAAGATTTGATTGAATATTACCCAAATGCTTCCGCTCGATCATCTTCAAGGTAATTTCGATTGAATCTATGCTCGAGTTCTTCGTTGGATGTTAAAAACGGACCTAACAGAAAAATACAAAATTTATTAGAAGATTCGAAGCATATGCAAGTTGCTGAAAAACTTTGTATGAATAATAGAGAATTTATTACATAGTGTCCTCGATGAAAATATAAATTGACTAGATATCTCTTTGCTTTGTTTAATATTTTAATCACCGTGAGAACGGTGGCTAGTGGGACCAGGTATACCCGGGGGCTAGCACAATAACATGCAAATTAGGCCAACCTAGTAATTAACATACGACTTCACTCAAGGTATTTGGAAGTGGAGGAGATCTAATTGTGCTCCTTCCCAAAGATCTTAAAACCTCAACTTAACAACTAAGTCAAGACTTCATGAACATTTTTATGCTTTTCCTTAACAAAAATAAGATTGGGATCATGGCTTTTCAATATGTTGAAATGCTTGAATAACCTCATATTATTTCCAACTATTTTTCACTTACCCAATTCTTATTCAATTCATTGTCATGATGTAAAACAACAAAATTAAATATTTGTATAGGAATAATGGACTTTTCAAATTTCTTTCTTTTTTTTTCCCAAATAGTTAAAATAAAAAACATATCATGAATGAGAATTTTCTTTTTTTCGTACATTATGCTAAATGACCAAAAGTTGATTGTATGAATGATAACATAGAGAGACCCACAATAATAGGGTCTTGATGAACAGCTCTTCTGATTCAGACCATTCAATATCATTACCAATAGATTCCCTACAAACATCAATTCAAGAACCAATAAAAATCGTACTACCAACATTATGCTAAAATATGTTCCGAAAAAAAAAACTAATTATGTAATTAATAATAGTGTTTGCTATTAATATACCCTTTCTGTTGAGATTTTCTATGGTCGGGATGCTTTTATTGATAGTTTTCCATCTTAAGTTTGTGTTGTTATTTTCTTTTGTTTAATATTTTTAGGGTCTTTCTACCTTAAATCTTTGCACTGTTATTTTCTTAGATTTCTAGGAGAATTTTGCGGGGCTAAATTAATTCCGTAATTATTATTGTAAAAAGTAAATGCATGGCTAAGTAGTGAGATTATATATATCAATCTCATTCAAGGAGATTGTAATAATGGACGTGAAAGAGCTACCTAGTACAAGAATGACGACTAGTCATTAAGATGCATGTGACGATTGATAAAACGTATGTATATATTTAAAGAATATGAAGGGGAAAAAAAAATAGAAACTCGTGGAAAGAAAATATATATTATTATTATTGTCAGAATTAGACCTACCAATATTGGATGAGTAGACCTAAGAAAAAGACTGAAATAAATCACACAATTTTCAGAAGCAACTATACATCTCTACTTGTTGTCTCATTAATTGAAGGACAATATTATTTCAGATCCTCTGAATCTCGCTGTCCTTTTGAATTATCTCTTTCTACCTTCAAAAAACAAAATACATAAATTAAATAAATAAATAAAATAAAAATAGGGGACAGTCATGGGTCCAATCCAAGCACTTATTGTTCCATCTAGTAAACAAGTAAATAAAATTAATTAACCATACCAAGCAATACAATACCTAAAAAAGGAGAGACAAAAATGAGCTCATTTCGATTATCACAGTAACAACTCAAGAGGAGACATATATCGGACATATATTATATCTATCTCGTACGACTTGCCTCGTCAAGTTAATCGATAATGCACAAACGACTATGGACAAAATGAAAAATACGAGATGTGATGATGTTAGATTTAAAGATCTAGCAATTCGGTTTTGATGAACACAAAACTTATTATTTTGTTACTAATATATTTAATTAAGTGTGCAGATGAGCTCGGTTCGAAAAATAGATATCAAATATGAGCTCGGCGCGAAAAACCGAGTCGGTCAACTATTGGTCAACTCGGTTCCTGGACTGGTCGTTCATGGACTGTACGGTTCCTGTACTGGACTGGTCGGTTCATGGACTGGACTGGTCAACTCGGTTTCTGGATTGGTCAACCAAATCCTAAACTGATGTAAGCCCTTATTGCACCAAGTACAAGGCAGTTAAGCAGACAACCTTGACTAGAGTTGACCAGAACAATCCAAAAGCTTCCAATGGCTCTTAATGTGTCTAACGAATACATCAAAGTTGGGAAGCTATAAATACAAGAGAGAGGGGCAAAATAAAGACATAGATCCCGGAGATAATATGACCACATTAAAAGAGAGATCCAAGAGAGAAGAACAAGATCAAATAGAATAATCAAGAGTATTCTTCCTCAATGTGTGTGATACAAAAGAGAGATAGAGCTACAAAGTTCAAACCCACATACCTCACTCACACAATAGAGAGATGATCGACAGATTAGTTGAGTGAGAGTCTTAATACAAAGACGTTAAACTATTTGTTTGTAGTTTTCGCACAAAGACGTAAACAAGTGCTTAGAGTCTTAGCATATAGATTTTAAATATGTGAGCGGATTGTGAGGTTGCGGCCCACAATCATAGATCGGTTAGCCTTGCGGGGTAATCGTGGTTATGCTAGAAGTTTAGTTAGCAGGGATTTAGCTAAGGAGGTTGTACATCGTAGAATATAAATCGAGTCTTATGTTGAGTGCTTTCCTTGCGGGGAAGAAGGAGAGACGTAGGAGTAGTTAGACTCTGAACTCCCATAAACAAATTGCGTGTTCACATCTTTGTATTCATATTTCTAGCATGCATAGTTGAAGCATTTTAAGTGTTTGATAAAATGCTTCAACCAAAACCGTTTTAACTGCATAGTTTTGAAACGTTTTTAAATACCCACAAAATCGATTTTAAGAGGATTATGTTGAGTACTTTTCGCTTGGTTTAAAACTCAAACTCGCTTAATCTCTCGGTGCTCGTATATTTTCAAGAACCTGAGTTATTACAACTCTAATATTTTTCAAGTGTTTTAAAACGAAAAAATTCTCAAAAACTTATTTTAAATTAACAGTCCAAACCGATCATCAAAATTAATCAATTAAATGGTCGAACATATATTATCTATCTCTAAAGATTTTTTTATTAACATGACAATCAATAAATGCCTAATGATTCCGGACGATGTGAGGTTAAACACATAATATTACTAAAATAATAAAAACTAATTATACATATTGTTGGAAATAAAGTATATAAAAATTTATGATACACTCCTTCAAACTTAACATTTTAGGTGCGGTTGTTATTAAGCATGATATCAGAGTCCAGCCTAAGACATGCAATTAGTACGAATTCTCACGATAACTCATTTAAGAAAATTATACTTTTAAGAATAGATAAGAAAGAAATCAGCTTATTTAAGAAAATTACATTTCTAAAACTATATAAGAAAGAAATCGGTCTAAAATAAAGAATTTGCTAGAAATAATATACATAAAATTAAGAATTAAGATATGATACAGTTGGCTTACCCTTTTACAACGCACACCTCTCACTTTCTTCTAGTATTCAAAGACTTTTCTCTATTTGATTGCTTATTATTGATTTTGAAAAATTGATTTAAAATTGGACACAAGGCATTTAGAATCTGCCACAAGCAATTTGGTACGTAAATCAGTGATCGTATTATTTGGCTGTAAAAGGTTTGCAGAGATTGACAGAGCAATAAAGTGACTCTCATTTATTTCCACAACCTAACTTAGTGACTGAATCATATCATTCATTCTATGATGAACTATTACTATTATTATTATTATTATTATTATTATTATTATTATTATTATTATTATTATTTCATCATGAATATATCTATATATTATTATATTCATATAATAATAACTGACGAAAGATACTGTCTGAGCCGCATGTGTGCAAGGTCCACCTTTGCGCTTTGCTTGATTTTTAAATAAATATAAAACTATTCTTTTAGTTATTCATTTAATTTGGTTCTACTTCTAATAAGAAAAATACGTCAAAAAATATATTATCTTATTATACTTCTTTTTTTCATTATATTTTTTCCCCTAAATGTAGAAAAAAAATAAAAATAGCAGCATGATATAGCCTGGTTTTCCGGATCATGTCCTTTAACTTAGTAAAAAAAGATTATATTGCAAATCTTATAAATAAATATTATATTCATGAGCTAAGATCCAAAGCTCATTTATTGGCTTTTACAAGTCGTTTGAACAATCATTCTAATCCCTAATACAATCAAGAACTAGTTTTGTTTACTCTCAACCAAGGCTTTGAAATGGAGTTTTTGAATTGGATCGAAAAATTTATTAGTTTAAAGTTTAATATTTCAATCCAAATAAAGACAAAGTAAAACGGACGCTCTATAGAAATAATAAAAATATATTAAAATTAATACAGTAAATAACAAGCTGCTCAAGATTAGTAAGAGTTAGAATCAAAGAGCTCTCTTTAATTTAATTCAGTTCACCAAATATTAAACGTCTCTTAGCCCTCACCTTCATTGCCCCCTTTGCAAAAGAAGAAAAAAAAAAGGCATATACATACATCATGATAACTTCAAACAAACAAAAAATAATATATATATATATATATATAATATATAGATGTTCTTACCTACTAAATGAATGTAGAAAAATAATTTAACGACCAACCAAGACTGATGACCCTATAAATCATAGAAACAAGCCAAAAAAAAATAAAAAAGTCCTAACATCACAAATTCCACAACTAATCATTCATTCATTAGTTGATTAATACACCATTCTTATCATCATCATCATTGTGATTAATATAGTGTTTAATAAGCCTATTAGCTTCCCTGAGCCCACTAAAGTAGGCTCCATGCGTGGTTGAGTAATGTGTCTTGTGAGTTGCTTCCCCAGCAAATAGAATCTGCAATGGAGGAGGAGCTTCATCAAGATCAAGATTAGGGTTCTTGCTCTTCTTCCCCGGCAATGGCTCGGCTAGTACATCCATGTCTTCGATGCTCGACCCAACCGCTACGTAACTGTATGATCCCAAGAACAAGGGATTAGTACCCCATTGAGTCCTCAAGACCCTCTCAAACCTCGGATTGACTGCACTCCCATTGTTCGAATGATCACTTTCCTTGCATAACGATTCACGGGGCAGTAAGTTCGATACGGTTGAATCGAACCCTCTTACAATCTCCTCCTCGGACATGGATTCTAGTTCGAGGGCTTCTTGTCCGGTGAACCACGACAGCACCACCCTCGAATCGCTGTAAATAGGAGTAAGAAACGACGTTTTTCTGATCCAATCGGAGATCTTGGGGTGCTTCAGCTCGGATTCTTGGCCGTGAAACACCATTTGAACGAAGGGGAATTCTTGGACAGATGGGCTTAGCTGCAAGAACACCTTGTCCACAACCCCATAGCCGAGCTTGGTAATAGCCCGAGCTTTCGAACTAGGCAAGGCCGGGTCGAACAAGGCTTGTTCTTTGCCGATCCCGCGCTTTAGAACTCCGAGGGAAACGGTAACAATCACGTGATCTGCGTATGTGACCGACCCGTCGTCGAAATGCAGCTTCACAGGCCTATCATCATCATCATCAACATCATCATCATGTCCATTTTCCTCTGAATAGTCTTTGTGCTCATTGTCTTTCCACACTATCTTCTCTACTCGCTTGTTGAACTGAATCATATCTTCGGGCAGAACAGAAGCCAACGATTCGACGACGCTAGAGTACCCTTTAGCTATGGTAATCTCTTCGCCTGGGAACATCACATAATCCTTTTCAGCATCGTAATCAAGATCGAACAAATCAGCCGAAGTGAAAGTCCTCTGAACACTTTCGAGCATAGCAAAAACCCTATCTTCCAGGCTCTTTTTAGTCCAATCCCCAACACTTACAACGTCCTTCTGATCATCCTTAGCAGCCGCCCAATACAGTTCCAGCCCCTGTCTAAGAACAGAGCCAACGCTCGCAGCATTTACAGGGCGGCTTAAACGACTCAAAATTTCCCTGGAAAATTTCTCACCTTCGTCGTCGAGAATGGGCTGCTTGCCCTGTATGAAATCCATGAGATTCTTGAAAAGCCGCGAGATCGGCTCGACAAGAGAAGGGGCTAGCTTGTAGCCCCCTTCTGCTACGGTGATGGGATCTTCGATGATACCATCCATACACTCGTAAGGCTTCTCCGAGCTCAGTGAATCGGTCTGGTGAGCGATTTTATAAACCGGGCTGTTCTCTATTCCATGGATCCACGTGGCGCCCTGCTCAATCCTGTCGCCGCAGAACTCAGAGGTGCTGATTCTACCGCCGATTCTGCCGCTTCCCTCGACGATTGAGAGGTCGAAGAGATGGTTTGTGGGTGAATATGAGTGGAGCTTGTTGGCTGCTGTTAGGCCAGCCATTCCAGCTCCAATTATGACTATTCTGGGCTTTTTGTTCACCATTTTTTTGTGGGTTCTAACTTGATTATCTCTGTCGAGAGAGAGAGAGAGAGAGAGAGAGAGGGAGTTGATTGATGGTGAATGGTGTGTGTGTGTGTGTGTGTGTGTTTTGTGGGTGAGGATTGTGTTGTATTGTGTCACTGGAGAGGATATATAACGGTCTATCGCAGTGCAGTGTTTGCCAGCCTTGGAAGAAGGGATCTATCTATTCTATTGTTTTTCCTTTTTTTTTTTCATGCTATATTTTATTTTATTTATCAGTTTCCTTTATTCGTCGAGTATTTAATTTAATAATTTTTATATCAAAGCTAATAAAGACAGGGTTTTACTTTATCTAGACGAGCATATTTGTGCTGGTTTTCAGTTTCTCACTTTTCACTATTTGCTTGTCTACTCAATGTTTTGAAAGATGTGTCGTTACATCATTGGATTTCCTAGTTTTACCCACATTATAATCATCATCACTATTTCTTTTGTTATTTATTATTACTATTATTATTATTGCACAAAACTCTTTTGAGTTTAAGATCTAAGTACTTACTAAATAAACTCGTTTCAAAATTCTATAAGAATGATGAAAACTAATAAATGCGACGATGAATGAAAATGATATTATAGGAATACTAGGAATCTTTTTATTGGAGGTATTTATATCACTATTAATACCTTTGTATTTGAATTGTAATATAATTGTGCATTGAGACATCAGAAATTAAATTTCGTTTTTTTCTTACGATCATATATAATAGTAATACTTAATTCCTATAATATATTTTCTTGTATTTACTCGATTTAATTTTGATAGGGTTCAATGGGATAGATGCAACGATCTAAATGTCGTATGCCAATGTAGTTTCATATGGTTATCCTCAACTTCATGATCTTAAGAATGCATAAATAAATAAATAATGCAATGTAAAAACACAGTAATTATCAAAATTAAGTCTTGTTAAATTTGATGATTACAATAATAATGATATACTACTATCTTCATATTATTCCTTTTAGTGTAAGATTACTTGAAGATATCTACTAAACTTATTAATCTTTCTTGAAACAGCTTCACATGTTGATATTTATTTGGCATTTTTCTACTACATGTGTGGGAATCAATCAAAACTAAGTAAACATAGAGTAAATAAAATTACCATTACAAATTACTAGCATTGTATTATCAAATAGATGTAAAATGTAATCATCTATTATATTATTAGAGAGATGCTTAGAGTAACTGTAATTAAATTAATTTAGTTTGTCAATTATAATTACTATTTTATCCTTAATATTTTTATTAATTACGATTGTATCATCCAAATTAATTTTAAACATTTTCATTTACAAATTAACCCTTCATTTTACTGTTTATTTCAATTACATCATTATAAATAATTTTATAGTAATACACCGTAAAAAATAAATTATAACTTCATATATATTATATTAAATTTAAAATAAAATTATATTAATTTTAAAATAAAACTTACAGTTTAAAAGAATATATATATATATATATATACATATATATTGCACACTCATCGAGTGTGCTTATAAAACTAGTATATATTATGGGTGGACGAGAACAATTACTACTAGGCCGATGATGCCCGTCACCAACCTCACATGTAAACGGCCCACCAAAATTATTATTATTATTATTATTATTATTATTATTATTATTATTATTATTATTAGAAATTAATCATCATATTACGAAAAAAAAAATTGTTTGTTGCAACAACTGAAGTTCTAATTTCACCTTCCTCTTCTACTTCAACCAGTCTTAATTCATATTTAACTATTTGCAGTTGATATTACAATTTTTAAATCATTGGGAGCCACTCTTCAGCAAATATGCTGTAATGACTCACTGGCAAATTAATTAATTGATCTACGACTATATAAATACACACACACACACACACATATATATATATATTACTGTTTTTATTTATTTCTCTCAAGTCTTAAGTGTATACTAAATAGGCCATTAAATGAAGAACCAAACATTTAAAGCTCCATTGCACATTTTGACTTGGTCTCTTCCATCTGTGTCCATCGCTATCAATCCGATTTGATAGCCAATGTATTTAAAAAACCGAATTTGATAGGTAAAATAATTGTGTCGGTTGAGAACATAGATACGAAATGATGTAATAGAATCTTAAATTACGAGTTTATCTTAAAGTACAATGCAACTGCGTATAATATATATATATATGCCTACTGTTATTATTTATGTTCTATTATTTATGTTCCTTCGTCTAATCATGTTTTCGTGTACGCTTAGTCACGATTTATTTTATTTTATTTTTAAATGGGGATTTAGATAAACCCTAAAACAGTAGTTGCAACTAAACGAAATCAACTGATATATTATATATATATATATGTTACCATTAGAACGGGCAATGCAAGAGAAATCATAGAGAATGGTAGTCCAATGTCGATATTCAATTTATTATATCATGCAGTGGTCCTCTGACATACGTATGTATATGTATATATAAATGTATTAAGTTTAGGCCTTGATATTTAATAACTTATAGTATGCTCTTTATCTTCATCATTTTACATGAATGTCGCATTTGTGTTGTTTATATAATATGTTGTATTTAGACGATTAACATAGTTTGTAGAAGATGCCATGGCAATAATTGGACGAGTCACTGCATGAGAAGTGTTATAAAGCAGTACTATTGTGATAGGAAAAGTGTTACATGTGATAAAAGCTTCAAAAATAGATATTAAATAATAAAACATTGGACATTTTGTGAAAATAATGCATTTTGCTAATGTTCTACTATTGATTCAATCTACATATAGTTTTAAGTGGATCAGCCAAGTGGATAATATTCTGTGTCATAAGCCAATGAGGATTTCCAACTTATTATTGGAAAAACGAATCAAAAACCTAAATTAAGCCCGACAGATGAAGATAGTGATTTATTATTATAATTATCAAATAAATAACCAAAAAAATTAGAACTGTTACAATTCGTGCAAAAATTTGTAAGTATTTCTGTTGCAATTGAGGTACTTTGATCTTAGGGTTGGGATAGTCATATTATATATTAATATTATCAACCTTTTGGGTTTATTAAGATAAAGGTGATTAAAATATTTGATTGGGTTACTTCGAAAAAACTCAATCTATAAATTGAGCCTTTGAGTGATCGGTTGAACAATGACTTAATAATTCAGAGATGGACCCAAAAAAAAAAAAGGAAAGAAATTTGATTAGATGAGAAAGCTAATTGATGGCTGGTGAGAGGATAGAACATAACTTGACCTACAAAGTTTGTTAATGACAGCGTTACATAACATTAAAAACACGGTTTTGGACTTCATTAATTTGCATTAGTTATAATAATGACTAAGTTGATGCATCGTTATCATCATCAATCAATCAATCAATTAATAATAAGTCAAACTAATCTTTGAGTTCGAAATACACAAAGCTGCAAAAGTTGTCCCTTCCTATATTAAGATAAGACAGTAATCCGATATTAAAAATATAAAAAAATTGTCTTAATTAACCATTTTTGGAATCCGTTGGTGGAAAGTTATCAGGATGCATGAGTTGTACTTGGCTAACGAGGTATACCAACTTTATCTTACAGTATTGTGGAAGAAATAATTGAACCAAATTAACTTGCAAATCCGATAATAATGTGCTTGATAAAGGGAATGTTAGTGATCTTGAATTAATATCTATTTCAGATTAATATTAGTTTCGATAATTATGAGAATAAAACTTAAACTATCTGTGTTAGACTAACGATCAACCATAGAAGAGCATTTGAGACACACCAATGATAGCTAGCATATCAGTCATGAAGTTGAAACTGACAAGAAGGTTAACGGTTGAAGAACCAGATGTACTGAAAATTGAAGACATTATGCAACCGGCATCAAGATTTGGGAATGATGATCTGATGAAAACCGGAAAAAAGTACTTCAAGATGTATCCTGAAAAAACCACGTTGCTAGACCGACACTAAATTCACTCAGAGGTTGGTCCGAACGGACCCCATGATCAAACATTCAATCAGTCAGAAAGGGTCAGAATAAAGACTTGGAACGATACTCAACGTTCATGTCTTGAATCCAAGTCGAGACACGACTATGTGGAGAGAGAGAGAGAGAGAGAGAGAGAGAGAGAGAGAGACGTACAACTTGAAAGCTATCTCCATTTCGACAAAGCAGAACCGATGACACAGTCTTTAGAGTCAACAAACTCATTTTGAGTAAGTGCATTTAATACAAAACAATAAAAGTCGATTTTGAGAAATAAAGTTTAAAGATCCCTTTGTTGCATTTCACAAAGGCTAGTTCGAGAACATCTATAAATATCTGAAGATTAATGTTAAGGAATAACTCCGTACATTCACAAGGACATAGAGCTCACAAAGTATAACAATCAAGCTTAGGGAGTATGAGCGGAATGAGAATATTAATTTGAATGTACATGTAGAAACAAGGTTGTATTAAGATTTCAACGTAGAACAACGTCAATTCGCGTTAAATCCAAACAAAGCATTGATTCATATTCATCATCATATGACGTGAGTATGAATGCAATCCGTTGTTGGTGTGGTGTGCTGCATCGAGAAACAAATATTTGCAAGTGTCGGAATGAAATAATTTTGCAAAGATCCGGATATGGGGACCCAAAGTCTATTTTTACCGAAGGCTACCTATTATAATCATTCTTTATCCTTATTATAAATCTTAAAAGTATATGATATCCGAATGATTTTCTATGGACTGGATATTTTTTATTATTCTGTATTATAATTATTTTTCGACCCCACATATTGTAAATTCTGGTTCCGCACTAGTTCCGGTCCCCTTAGACTAACCATTTCGGTCGGAACGTCAACGCCACAAAGTCCACGAAAGGATAGTACGCCACGAGTCACCTTGCGAAGTTCTATTCGAACTTTATTATTTGTTTTTTGTAAATTAATACATTACTTGGTTAATTTGTATGTTTTAATATGTTGCAAGAACAAGGGAATCCTTCTTCTACCACATAAGCTTCATTTGCTGAATCACACGAGGAAGGATCATTCATTCACCAACAAGAAAGTTCAGAAGATTGGTAAGTATATGTTGTTTGTTTATATTCGTTGTGTTGGTGTTGGAGTCGATTTGTTGAATGGGATTGATTTGTTGATATTGTATTGTGGAATGAAATAGAGTTGTTTATATTCATTGTGTTGTGTTGTTGCAAAACATATTTTTGTGTTTTTTAAAAGTTTTAGAATGATATTTTCATAGGAGAGGTGTTGCTGAATTTTTTTTTTGGTAAATTGATAGTTTATATTTCTAACTTATGTTATCAATAAAAAATTGGAAGATTTTAAGATTAAGAAGACAGTTAATCTATCTTTTTCAGACGCTCTAGTATTCTACGAGGTAGAACGATCAAAATGGTCGGCGGCCCGCCGCGCCGCGCCACCGTACGACCACCACCGGAAAATGCACGTTTCAGACTACATGATACGCTCGAATACTAACAAGTGTATTAGGTCGTGCAAGTAGTAAAACGGACGTAAGTCCGAGTATTGATCCACGAGGACAACTTGATTAATTTTAAGATTTTCTTTCTAATTATGATTTAGACTAAAGTAATTTTTTTTATAACTTTTAAAGATTTATTTGAAACAAACAAAATAAAAATACAAATAAAATATCAAAAGCAAATAAAGATAACGATTTTAAATCAATTAACAACAAACGTGATTAAAGCACATACTCGGCACGGATTATTCCTACATGTTCATGCAATCAATTTTATCTAACCAATACGAATCTAGCTAAGGTAAAAATTCCTAACATACGTGTTACCCGATATTGACGTAACTAGCAACCGTATGCGAATGTGAATCAATCTCTATATTCTTATATGACTGTAGTTACTTCGCATGCATTCAAATTTATGAATTTCCCCGAGTTTCGACGCTTTCGGCGTCTAAAGTCTCGAAAATCACACATAAGAAACCAAATTTCATCTCTGGTCGGTTTTACGTAGTGATGTTCGATGCTTTTATTCTAACAAGTTCAATCACTTTTTCAGTCTCATGAACCAATCAAATAGGTGATCAAGCACACGCAAGCATTAAGCACAATCAAAGAACACATAACTTAACATATACGATTAAATAAAATAGTAATAACATTAATACGGATTAATAATCCGGCCTTAATCACATTATAATTTAAGCTAGCATATTAAAAGATGAAAACAACGACGAATCTAATGAAAACATCAATATAAACATCTAAAGAAACTTATCGAATTCGCCTATCACGATGAACGGATCACGTCGTGTTCCCTCAGGGTCTCCATTGCGTTCTTGATGTGTTGGGATTTGTGAGCCCAAACCATAGTTACCTGGATCGCTGTTTGGCAAAAGCCCCCCCCCCCCCCCCCACCGATCCACGATCCAGATCACATGTTCCAGATCGTGGGTCCTTTGTGATCCAGATCGCTGTGGTACTGTGATTCGGATCAATGAAGTAGATGAACTTTGATTATTGCATTAGAACTAGAATATGAGAAGTCATTAGTGTATGAGAAGTCGTTAGTGTATTAATTCTTTCTTGGGACAAAACAAAATTGCAGTTGTCAGACAATATATTTAATTCAAATAAATGAAAAGTGATTTAGTAAGTCTTTATATACAACTCCACCAACGTATTTGTTCTCTTCATTCTGCAAAAATGGTGTTTGGCAAAAGAAAGCTAGATGAGTTTCGACTTGCTGAAAATAACAGCAACAGTGAAGATTCTTCTACTATTGTGATCGAGGATGACACTGCTCTTATTATGTCTCAATCATCTCAGAAACCAACTCCAGCTGAGAAATGTCTAGAAATAAAACAAAAGCCATTATTGGATGAGGTATCATAACAGGGGCAGCAGAGGGGAAAAATCCAGGTGGTGCAAAATGCTGGACATGCAAACACTGCATGAAAGTATTCACCAGTTCATACACTCGAATACATCTTCATTTCTTTGGTCCTGAGCCTGGCAAAAGATCTCAAATTCAATGCTGTCCAGCGCTATTAAAAGATCATGATGAGATGTTACGATTAAGGCGAAAAATTCAAGAAGCTGATAGAGCCGGCGTGTCTTGTTCTTTGAAAAACTCCACCATCACCAAGAAAAATATTCCACCACACGTGAAACCAATCCAAGAAGCCATGGGTATTATGGAAAGAAATGAAGTTGACTTGAAGGTCATGAGAGGCCTAACAGCTAATGGAATTCCATTCAATGTTTTGAGAAATCCTCATTTTATGGAAATGGTCACAACAATCAATAGAGGGCCAAAAGGTTATAAAGCTCCATCATTTGAGAAGGCAATAACTACACTGCTTGATGAGTGTAAAAGGAGCATTGAGAAGGATCTACACCCGATCAAAGACACGTGGTACACTCAAGAGGTATCAATAGTGTCTGACGGGTGGACAAATGTCAAACATGACGGGTGTACAAATGTCAAAGAACAACAAGTTGTGAATCGAGGGGTGCCGTAATTTCAATAATTGGTGCGGTGAGCGTGGATGAGAGACGAGGCCTTCACGATGGCGACAACTCGATTCGAAACGGAAGTCTTCAATGGCCAAGGAGATTTTGGCCTGTGAAAGAAGAAGATGAAGGCCCTACTGACTGAAAAGGGTCTTGAGGAGGCTCTAAAGCTTGAGGCCGAGATGGAGCCGAGAGATATGACCGATGCATTGAAGAAGAAGATTCGAGAGAGGGCCTACTCGACCTTGATTCTGTGTTTATCAGATCAAGTCTTGCGCAAGGTGGATAAGGAAGACACAGCTGAGGAGATATGGAAGAATTAGATGCTCTCTACATGACCAAGTCCGTTGCCAAGAGGTTGTATCTAAAGCATGCCCTCTATAGGTTTCAAATGCAAGAAGAACAACCCCTTGATGAGCAAATGGATCGTTTCTCACAGCTAGTTCTTGATCTTGAGAACATTGGGGATGAAATAGAGGATGAGGATCAGGCCCTGATGCTGTTGTGCGCGCTGCCTCAAAGCTATGACCATTTCAGGGAGGCTCTCTGTATGGAAAGGAGAAACTAAAGCTAGAGGACGTTCTCTCAGTCCTGAGTTCGAAGCAGTTGAATGAAACGAAGAAAGCAAATCTTGATGAGAAGATTGAGGCAGCTCAGCTGTTCTTGGCACAGAATAAGGCTGTTTCTTGTACAAAGAAAGGGAACGAGAAGGAAAAGAAAGAGGCTAAGGGCCCTGTGAAGTGTTGGCACTGCCAATGAGAGGGTCACATTTGAAGAAACTGCCCCAAGATGTCAAGAAACCAGTCGAAAAGGTGAGAAGAGTGCGTCTGCTAACTTTGGTTCTGATGACTTTGAATTTGCAGAAATCTTGAATGTTTCTGGGCAATAGAGAATGGCTGCAAGAATTTAAGGAAACAAATGATGAAACAATCAATGTTGGAGATGAGAAGATCTGTCAAGTTCTTGGGCATGGATTTGTCCGATTAAGGCTGGAGTCTGGCATTGTGGGGGTGCTCAAGGATGTTAGGTACGTGCCTAAGGTAAGGATGAACCTTATTTCAATCGGAGCATTGGATGAAATGGGTTTTACAACACAAACATCTGCTGGTAAGATCACAGTCAAGAAACAGAATAGGCTGGTTCTGTCAGGTGTTAGAAGGCATGGTATCTTTGTGCTCGAGGGTTGTTCTGTGGTGTCAAGCACATCTGAAGAAACTAGAAAGTGTGGTGGCTTGAATGTGGTGGAAGAGAAGCCACAAAGACCTCGCCTTGATGTGGAAACAGGTGGAGCAAAACCTATAGTTGGTGCTGTTTTCCAGAATTTGCTGTTGTGAGCTTGGATAAAGTAAGCTCAGTTGGTGAGTCGTATGAGACTGAGGTGGAGCTGATTCCACCAAGAAAGATAAGTATTCTTGGGCCATGTTCGAGGCAAGTGCATAGAATGGATAGAAGCTTAGAAAAAAGTGAGGAAACAACTGGTAGAAGCTGGACAGAAACTCAGTCTGAAGCTGAGAATGAAGCTGCGAGCAATGATGCTTCATTGAGAGGTGCTGAGGTCTCACCTGTGAAAGAGAGCGAGAAGAAAAGCTTGAGGGGTAGTAGAGGGATCTGCAAGAGGCCTCAAGAAGCCAGAAAGAAGAGAACTTCATGGGAAATGAAGGGAAAGAGCTCAAAGAACCGTGTTGGTTCCAAATGGAAGATTTCAATCTCATTTGGAGCTAACAAGGTTTCTTTCAAGGCTCGAAGCTGCTAAACAGCTTGAAGACCAACAGAGCAAGATGCTTGAATCAAGGTGGACCCTTGGTTGAGGATTGTAGATGATTCAAGGTTGGATTCTGCAGAGAAAGTTGAACTCAGAGTTGATGAAAAGCAGGTTCGGGTAAGCAGTTTCAGTCTGTACTGCTTGCGTGCTTGAGATGCTAAGGTGGAACTTTGTGGTGGAAATGAGAGTTCTAGGCTCAAGGTGGGGATTGTTGGGATTTGTGAGCCCAAACTCACCGGAATGAGGTCGGGAGATGATTGGAAAGAGCCGTGATCGATCACAGCTCAAGAGAAGAACATGCTTAGCTTGATCATGTATAAATCGCCAGATGAAATGTGGGCCGTTCGATCCTTTGCGCGCGATATCTGATGGCCAATGTTTAAAGCTGGGAGGTTTAAAGATGATTGTTGGATTTGGCGCGAGATAATATCGACGGCTCAAATCGTCAATGCACAAGTCTGTTTTTAGTTCTATATCTGATGGCCAACGTTTATAACGCGCGCGACGTACAAGCCTAGAAGCCCGCGGTACAAATCGTCAATGCACAAGTTTGTTTTTAGTTCTATAAATATCAAATTTTTGAGTTCATGTAGGTATTTTCGAGAGCTTGTATCTTTTTGTTGAGTGAGAATTAGAGAGAATTGTAAACACGAAAGTTGTAGAGGGTGTGGTAGTCTTGAAAATCCTTCTTTCTGTCTGGAATAAAAGGCTCTGTTGGTCCGTGGACGTAGGCCTAAAATCGAGGGTGAACCACGTAAACAATGTGTTCTGCTTTTCAATATTTGTTTGCTGTTTTTGGGTTCGATCATCATCAAGATCGATCTTCTTGATTAGTTTATCATACCCACATTAAAGAACAACAAGTTATGAATTGAGGGGTGCCGGAATTTCAACATGGTGCCGGAATTTCAACATGGTGCAAGATGCCCATGAGTGAGGCTTTCTGTGTGTGAGGTGTGCTTCGATGGATCTGGCCTCGAGCGTGGGTTTTGAGAGCTGCGTGAGGGTGAGGCTTCAAGTGGTTTAAGAGGTGTGTGCTTGGTCATTCTCCTCTGATCTGCACAATGCATGGATCCCCCTTCTACTGCTTAAATGGGTTCATCATGTTCTTGGATTGTGTGCTTGAGCGTGACATTCTCCTTTGTGATCGCCTCTTCCACTTTTCCTTCTCATTCCGTGGTATTTTCTTCAATGCAGAAATGTAGTGGCCATCTTAATATCACGCGTATGTATATTAGAAGTCCTCAATGCAACCATTAGATAAGTAGATACATCTCTATATTTTTTTTTCTATCTGGTTTGTCCTTATAGAATAATGATATGCTTTAACTTCAAAACCCACGTCCATTCCCAATCCAATATTGATTGAGCAGCTTACTTCATAAGACCCACCATTCTATTAATCATCATGGTCAACATGATTGTATGGACTTTTATAATATAAGTCCGATATTGCTTCCTTTGTCTTGCTACCTCATTCGATTCTTCCCCGTTTTGGTTCTCGCTCCGATGTCTGTCAAATATGAAATATAAACATAAATTTACGATATCCGAGGAAATCTGGATAGGTGACGACCGATAACAAATGTTTATGGGGTATGAAATAACGTAAAATTCTAACTTATCAATACGCTTTTAAATTTTCCTTTTCATTTCAGATCACGCACCAGTCGTAGTCCGTACCGCGAAGCCCCCTCTCACGATCTGGCGCCGTCGATCTCCTCCCAGACCAGATAAGTGGCAGTTCCTATTTTATTCATCACGTATACGATCGATTTAAATTTCTGATTTCTTTATGAGGTTGTATACAACTATGGGTTATTTTCATTTATTTATGGACTTATCTTTCGTTTTTCAGTAGGTGGTTGTTTTTAATAGACAATTGTGAGATGGATCTGCTATCTCGTTCAATAGAAAATTTTGAATATGGCTGAAATTGAGTCATCTGTAAGTGTTAATGAAGGAGGTAGCTCGGGTATAAATGTGGAAAATTCTTGATTGGATGTTTGGATTTAATTTGATAAACTTGATGGGGCTCGGATGGTGTAGTTAAAGTTAAATGCAAATCATGTCAAAAAGCGTACAAATGGGGTAAACAATATGAAACATATATTGTGAAGCGTCATATTCATACATGTAAATCAATTAAGTTGCATATTTGTTGATAGCGAGGGAAAGATAAGATCGCGAAAGATTAGCCCCATGACTTCACGTGAGATGTTAGCAGCTGTTGTTATGCAGCATGACTTACCATTTTCATTTGTCGAGTATGATGTCATTAAAGCTTGGATGAGATATTTAAATCCCGATATTCTTTGTGTTAGTAGAAACACCCTTGTTTCTGACATTACAAAAATGTATGCGAGGGAGAAAGAGAGGTTTAAGCAACTCTTGTCTATGCCTGATAATAGAATTTGTTTAATTCTGATGTGTGGACTGCTTGCTATGATGAGGGGTATATTTGTTTGACTGCCGATTTTGTTTATAAGAATTGGACATTGAATAGTTTTGCTTTGCTTCTATGCCGCCTACACATTCTGGTGTTGAATTAACGTAAAACATATTTGAATTTTTAAAGGAATAGGGGATTGATCTTTTCTTTGACGGTTGATAATGTTGCTAGCAATGATTGCATGGTGATATTTTGACCGAGCAACTTGCATTGCATTGTGTGATGAGGAATTTTTCCATATTCATTGTTCCGTCCACATATTGAATCTCATTGTCCAAGAAGGTGTGAAAGTTATTAATGAGGTTTTGAAGAAGATTAGAGATTCTTTTAAATGTGTGAAAGGCTCTGAAGGTAGGAAGAAAAAATTTGAAGATTGTGTGAATGCAGTTGGTGGGATTGATACGATTATATGCTTTGGACTTGATATAAGTACTCTTTGGAACTCAACTTATTTAATTGTTGAGAGTGAAATTAAATACAATAGGGAATTTGCTTCTCTTTAGTTGCATGATAGAAACTATAAACTTTGTCCTTCAAATAAAGAATGGACGATGACGGAGAAAATTGGTGAGGTCATTGAGCCGTTTTATGAGACGACCAACTCGATCTCCGGTTCTTCTTATCCTGCATCGAACTTGTATTTTATGCAAGTATGAAAAATTCAAAGCATGTTGATAGAAAATATCTATAATGAGGATGATCTTATAAGAAACATGTGTTTAAATATGTGGGAAAAATTTGATAAGTATTGAGGCCATTATAGAGAGGTGGTTGCATTTGGGGCTATTCTTGTCCCAGGATTAAACTCTTTTATAAGAAAGTTGAGCACGATCCGATCAAATGCGAAAATGTTATTTCTCTTGTGAAGACAAAGTTGTATAAGCTTTTGAACATTATGCGAGTCCTACGAACTCAAATTCTTCACAAGCACAACTTTCTTTGTCTTCTTCAATATCAGCTTCCATACAAAGTGGATTAGGAATAAAAATCAAGGGAAAGAATTATTGATGTAAGTATCTAATCTATTTTGTGTTTATTTTAAATGTAGTATTCATGTAACATTGTGATATATTTTTATGTTTTATTTTGTTTGATGTAGGAAATTGTCGAATATGATAGTCAAACTATCATAAGTGGTGGGAAATCTCAATTGGATCTGTACTTGGAATAGACGAAACTTGAATTTAATCATTATGAGAATTTGAATGTTTTTTATTATTGTAAAATTTATAAGAATCGATTCCCGATGTTCATGATGTGTTGACCATCCACATTACTATCGTTGCATCGGAGTCGACATTTTCTATTGGTGCTCATGTGCTCACCAAATATAGAAGTTGTATGCTCTCGAAAAAAGTTCCAGTCCTCATTTGCACTCGTAGTTGGTTGCATGGCGATGTTTATATGTTAATTACTTAGTTTATGTTTCACTTTGTCCGTTTTTGTAACTATTATTTGTGTAACTTTTATCCTATGTAGATAATGAAAAAAGTGCTTACGTGAAAACAACTTCATCAAGTGAAGGATCACAATACAAGATGATTAAACTAATGGAGAAGGGAATGAAGATTTGAATGATGTAACGGTTGATGAACTTTGACTTCAGTTCAAATTTGTATTATGAACTTCGTATTGTTGAACTTTCCTTTGGTTTTTTTAGTTCGTTGGAATTTGAGTTGTGATGAATGCTACCAGATTTTTTTTGAATTGATTGAATGATTGTTGTTTGTTATGCAAAATGATACGGCTAGTGCGTATCCATTACTAAGAGTCTCCGGAGGTTGGACGAGTATCCAAAACGTACCCGACATGGGTAATGCGTCAGAGCTATTCTTTGAGACACCTTTACAACCATCCGTATCGAGTTCCAGCGGGTACGTGTCTTCTCGGAATGTTCAGACGCGGGAGGAGTTTTCGGTAACGATGGTGGAGCTTGAATAGTTGAAGAGGAACTACACTGATATCAACTAGTTCTTACAACAGTTGGGCTTTCGTAGAGAGTCACGTGGTTCAGATGCGGTCGAGTCGGATGTCGTGGACGTCACGCAAACATGTGCTGCAGCGGCATCACTGAACATAAATGTTCGTCCCACGATGACTTTCCGGACGAGGATAGTTCATGCCACGACATGGCGTAGTTTCTTGTGATTTATGTTGGACTTTTTATTTTATGTTGAACCGACTTATTTATTTTCATGTATTCGACTTTTTTTTTATTTTCGTGTGGACGAATTTTTTATTTTAATGTATTTCCGAACGACTTTTTTTAATTTTTATTCCGTTTTTTTTTCTTGTTATTTATTTATCATTTAGATTTTATTAATTAATTAAAATAAATTTTAAAAATATAAAATTAACAAAATCAAAAATAAAGTGTGCCGACTATAATTTTAGCCTGTGACTGTAGTAGGTAATTTATCGACTAAATATGCCAATCAAAATATGGAATTAGTAAATACCGACAAGGTCGTCGGCTAAGGACGTAGTCGGAATTACAGACTAAAATTTTAGTCGCATGTAGTCAATAATTACCGACTACGTAGTGTTAGTCGACGGTTGTTGGAAATACCGACTGAGTGCCGACTACACTGTTCTTACCGACAAGCCTCCTATCGACCACGGCTGTCTACGAAACAGTATTACAGGCCTGTCGACTACAATCTGTAGTGAGTAGAATAGCTTCTTTTTATTTTGTAGTGTAATAAAATCATTCTCTTCAAGCACGTACGTACGTACGGTTGCTATTTCTTTTATCTGTTTTCTTCAGTTTTGTTGCAGAACTTTCGTCATGCAATTTCATTAGTATATTCCATAATTTGATTTCACCACGGCTAGATAATTGATTATGTGACCCTCATTTTAACCTATGTCAGTGAGATTGATTATATGTCCTCTTATTTCAGTCACGCTGATACTTCAACTCGAAATATCACTATATAGCTTGATCTTAACTATACATCATATGGACTTTTATGAACGATCATATGATATGATGAAATAAGTGCATAAAGTAACGTTTAATCCAATGAATAATATATAGTTTAATATTTGCTTGAATTTATTGACATTAATGCAATCGAAAATGACTGAATTAGATTGGTCCAAATATTACCAGTAATTGATTGTCGTCTTCTTCCAACGTCACAATCAATCTCATTCGATGTTAGGCACACAACTTATGTGATAATAACATCCATAATTTCTATTCTAGAATTCATAATAACCAATCGCAAAATTCATTGATCGATATAACGATGTATTTTAGAGTGTGGCTTTTAAGTTGATTTTAAACTTTTGGAAGATATGGTTTTATTTTCATGGAAGCATGTGCTTTCAGAAAGCTATAAGCTTACTTTCTGGATATTAAATTTTCCATTTTATTACTCATTTTTCCAATTCAGTTTTTCATTTACTCATTGGTGGAAAATAATTTTATTTTTCCAATATATATATTATATAGGGAATCTTGAGCCACGAACCCCTCTTGTTTTTCCACTCAATCTTGATATATGGAGGAATCGATGAAAACACACCCTATGTCTCGAAGTAAATTCGACACAACCCATTTAAATATTTATCCTCATTAGAACTTAATACAATATTAAATTCATTTTATTTTATTGTCCTTCAAAAGTTGTCCTTATAACGGAGATTCAAATTGCATTGAAAACACTTTACGGTCTCAATAGCAATTATATAGTTGTAAGGATATTCTTATACATTGTTAATTATAATTGTAGTAACAACAATGATTTTAATACGTATACTTAATTATGGACACGACTTGTATTATAAATCAAGCGATTGATTTTATCTTAAACTTGTTCTCAGTGATACCTAATTTTTTTAATCTCTCAAAAATTGGATTCAACTTAAACTTCTTAACTGCGGATTATTGATGGTACAACTACAAGTATATCAATAGGTTAGCCTCGTTGGAGGATGGATCGTTCTGTATGCGACAATGAAGTTTATAGTCGATTTAAACTGAATTTAGTTGGAGTGTGAAATTATGATAGCATTATCACCCAACATTTAGAAAAAAAAAAAATAATAAATTATCAAGACTAACTTGTACCATAGCTAGGCGCACTTTTGATGGTATAATGATTATTAATGGCCCAACAACCATTTGTAATGACCTAAATGGCCCAATATTATGAAGCAAGGTTTACTCACTGAAAAGCCGCACTACATGTTTTTGAGGTTATTGACGTTCTAGGGATACTTCATCTAATTAATATTATGTTTAAATATGAGAGTTTCGTCCGAGGGAGTGACGTAGCGGTTAGGTCTGTAACTATTCAAACTTGATACAGTGGACATGACCCTCTATACCATTGAAGGTATTTTGAGGATTCTACTATTCTGTATTTTTTTTTTGCTTCGATGTGTAGAGCGCTTGTTTTTTTTTTTTGGCTCCGATGTATAGAGCGCTTGTTGTCTGATCTGAATCTGTGTTAAGACAGTGTTTAATGGGTTAGGAGTTTTTTTTTTTAACAAACAAGACAAAAAGAGAAGACAAGAAAAGAAATGCTACTTCCCTATCGAGTCTTACTAACGACATTTGATTGTCGTTGCTGGATGAGAGAGCGAGACATCCTCATTTGGTCTTGAGAATTAGTCTTATCCTCGAATTGTGTAGCGCAGACTCATAGTCGAAATAGGAATACCTCATGTTACCAAAAAAAAAAAGTGAGAGTTTCATCGTAAAATAAATTGGTAAATAAGAGTTTCTCATTCTCACATTTACTTAACGATCAAACGTAGGAGTATATCGGTTTTCAACCGAGAATTGCATTCCCACCAAATGCTTTCTCTTTTATCGTATCTAACGAAATGATTGAGAGCTAATATAGATTAGATTTTAAAATAATAATAAACGTCAAAAAGTTAATCTAAGAGCCGAAGCGACATTATTGGGATGTCATCGAAAGACATGAAAGTAAGTTACCAATGTTATCCAATTGACAAAAATCAAAATATTGATTATAAAATGACAAACATAGCCTACTAAAACATTATTATTCTTCTTATAACGATTTATACAAGTTGTAACCGACTTCCTCCCACATATGGTCTTAGCCAAACATAATTTTCAGGCACAGCCCATAATTTTCAGACAATTCCCTCGAGTCGTTTATCCCTAGTTGATGTTCGTTTATTTACTTAACGACCACACACACACACACACGCGAGTATGAATTAAGTCAAATAAGATCTTATTAATTAGAGTTCAATAAATACAAACTCGAGCATTATATTTCCTTTTATTAATATTGACATGTTAGTCGTTGGTTAAGCTAGTATATAGTTTGGGATCATGGCACAAGTTTGGCTTCATCGACCTTTTGGAACGTTGTGTTCGTTGCATTTTCGATTTGCAAATCTTCATCTGAGTTCGTTAAAAATGTTAAATTTGTCACAATTTACATTTATTTCTTTTAAAATATTTATTGATGAAAATATGTGTGTTCGTAAAATATACGGCTTGTCGATGCAATTATTTAATAAGTGCGATCACAAACAAAATCGAAAAAAAAAAGGTAATATTTCGTGGGGTTGACATTTTACAGAGCTGTCATTTTGCTTAATAATTTTAAAATTTTATTTTGGCCCCTCAGATTTCGAAACAGCGAAGTGAAAGCTACGGGGATTTGGACATACATTCGATTCTACTGACCAGCGAACATGATAATAATAATATTTAATATAAACAATATTTTATGATAATACGATTTTTGCAAGAGTGACTGTTAAGCTGCATACGTAGCCTATCTCTTCACCATTCGAACTTCTTGTGCTGCTTATGATCCCCAAATACACAATGGTGACAATATTGATTTTTTTTTATCATAGACGTACACTTTTTTTGTATTTATTAATTTATTCATATATTTGTCTTCGGGGACATATGGATATTTCGGCTAACCTGCAAATAGTATGTGTATAGTGATTATCCTAGGATATTTTTGCCGCATCTATGATCAGAAATATATTTGTATTATGTAGTTAATACGTTTCCAGAATATTTTCGATGGAGATATATTCAATTTCAAACATATCATTGCACTCTAGTCAAACCCTAAATTTGTTTCCGAATCATTACTAACCAAAACCCTAAATGTCTGTGTGTGTGTGTGTGTGAAGTCTTCACATTTTATTTTCTTTTTAATTGCAATTGCAAACAATATATATGTAGCTAAAACATGAATCAGATTAAGAAATGTAAAATGTGACCGTACGATAAAATGCAATTGTTTGAACTAGTGGGTGATCGGAAATAACTCCAAGGTAAATTTGAGAGTTTTAATCAAGTTTAATCTTTAATATAAAAAAAAATCCGATACTGAATTGAGAAACAGTGAGTTGATGAAATGCTAACATGTAGCAAGAGAGACAAAATTCGATCAGATATTTTGTGGAAATAATTAAACTCAATTGTCCGAATTTCCAGACGGAACCATTTTTTTAACTTTATAACTGCTCAAGTGATGACAAGTGCGACATGGGCCTGAAAGCTTTTCCTCAGAGCTTCAGTAAAATGTGAAACTATTTTTTAATTTATTATTATTTTTTATTACTCTAGGAAGGATATTGTAATAGCTATATAATTGACCTAAGCATAAAAATTGAAACAAAAGTCTCTCTTATCACTTCATGTGGTCAAGAGGTTTAGCTGTTATGTGATTCCACAACTACGACTGTAATTGCGTTTATTGCTAATTTATAGAAACGCAAAGAAGAAATAATCATATTAACTAAATTTGAATTTACGATTTTCACAAGGGATTAATATACAGGACCATTTTGGAGAGGGTGATAGGATAAAGACGATATAATATGGAACAATATAATATGAAAATGAGATGCCGAGAAAAGTATATGTTATGTAGTATTTCTAAATTTTAGACATTAGAAATAATATTATGGGTGGGGAGAGGAATCATTTGTCCTTTGCCTGCAAGCATTCATTGGCTTTTGGCAATATATATGAAGCAACTCTTTAATTTATACAGAAAATCAGATTATTATTCAATTTTACTATGTGGGGTAAATAATATCAGTGTGCATTCTGATATAGGGCATGATCATATCCTCGTTGAAAAAAAAAAAAAAAAATTAAATGCAACTCTTGGGTTGAAAAGACATGAAGAATGAAGGAACAAACAATCCACCAGAATGCATCTTTTTAAACCAAGATATGTGTTGCTAAAGTCATTATAAGGTGAAAAAATATTCACCAACCATTAATTGGCCTTAACCACATTCCAGTCATCATATATATATATATATATATATATATTATATGACAACTTCATTCTTCATTTGCGTCATCGAAAACATTCATAAAATTTGCATAAAAAGTCCATAAGCTTCTGAAAACATTCGTTAGTTTCGAAATTTGAAGGGCATCTATTTTGAAATGTTGCCGTTGTATCTTGAGAGATGATTGCTATATATTATCAGCACCGAGAGTGTGGCAATATTGTCGTCTTGAACTAGCCTAGACAAAATATTTATAATATCATTTTGCATACTCACTTTCTTTCCAAACAATACTGATCAGATCGAATATGTCATGATATTAGATTTTAGGTTTCCAATCTTGAAAGTAATTGGTAGTGGGAGGAGCAACCTTGTTTGTATACCGAAGTGGATCAGTGTAGTTTTTTTAATGTTAGAACAAAGAATCTTAATCCACTGTTTAAAGGAAACCTTTAAATTACCTATTACCAATAAAATTTCACTATGCTAAATAAAATTTACTAATTGTAACATTGGTATGATAAATGAATATTTATTCTTGATAGGAAATCGATTATAATATATTGATGTTTGTTGTTCACAAAATGATGAATTATTACTCATCGGTTCCCAACATATTTCGGGATATGATCGGCACTATACTATCATCAAAATTCTATACAGATATATAAATGAGCATTTAAAATTGTACTTTGAAATTTCAGTTCAGATTAATATTATATATGAGTAAAATTTGAGAAATTCTATGCGTCTTATATATTATAATAATTATATAATAGCCTATTGAACGAATTTTGAGGAAATAGTATAAAAGGAGACAAACTGCAGCTTCTCAGGAAATGATGACAGTCCGAAAATTTCTTATTTGTTATAAGGTGTTGAGTTAAGTAATGGAACCCTAACAAGTTTATCAGGGTATTTATGTGTGTAATGCTTTTAAATATAATTTATTACAACATGTTCAATTGTAACAAATAAATAATAGTACCTTTTATGAGTATGATCGAAGACGAAAATAAAATATTTTCAAGATAGGGTTCTGTCAAATGGTCGTGTGGTAGCCTTTCTGCTCTCCCTTTAAAACTTTGTCTTCTTCTAACTTGGTTTTGTTTGGCTATCAAGAAGTCACGTGAATCTCTCATTCGCCTCTCTGTCATGTCATGTGCTGCTTCTATATTATTCTTCTTCTTCTCTCCCTATATATGTATGCTTATGCATGCCTTATATTACAGCTTTAGGACTGCTCAAATAGATCATTACGACATATTCACTTTCCTCAAACTTGCAGTTTATAGTAATAAAAAGGCAAACTTCACTGCCTGCCTATCTCCTGTTTTTAGCTCAAAAAATGGACCTAAACTCAGCTCCTTCGCCTTATCCTCTACATCAAATTTATGACATAGATCACGATCACACGCTACAGTTAATCCCTTTCGGCAATTCTTCTTCATCTTCCTTTTTCGGTTCAACGCACAATCATGCGACTATGTACGATCAAGGGTTATCTCAGCAGGATTACTATCAGTCGGTATGATTCTTTGGAACTTGTTTTTTCGACATTATTTTCGTTAATTTATTAGCAGATCGTTGATTTGTACTTTTGTTTCGATCATAGGATGCGTACGGTGATGGATATCCGTCGTACGAGATTAAGAATAAGGCTGGATGTTGTGACTTTAAGCTGAGTCTGGGTAAGAAATTTGAAGATCAAGTCCAAGAAAACATGTTAGAGAATGAGAACATAAGTACTACTCCAACTTCTAGGATGATGCCCAAGATCAAGAACACTACCAGTAGTACCCCTGATAGAGTTTCGATTAAAATCGTAAGAAGTGGAAATAATAAGAAGATTGAGGATCAAAAGTTTCAGCGACGATCATATTCTCCTTCTTCTTCTTCTTCGGATGTTTTCGAGCCGTGCAACGAAAGTCCCCCACATAACAATCACATGATGATGAGCCCAGTTAGGGTTTGTACTGATTGCAACACTACCAAGACACCTCTTTGGAGAAGTGGTCCCAAGGGCCCAAAGGCAAGTAACCCTTTGTTAATTTGATCCTTTTATTTCATATCAGTAACAACTAATAAAGTGTTCTTCCATTATCTTACATCGGAAGTTGCATGTACTGCAAATATATTAGCAATAATCACTAAACTGATAATCCCTTCTATTGATATACTTTTAGACAATGATTCAACCCTGAAATTACGTTCATCATCATACTTATTGAAGGCTTTCCTTGAACTGAAATATTTATCTATTAATTTATTTTTCTTGAAACAATCATGTGAACAGTCGCTTTGCAATGCATGCGGGATCAGACAAAGGAAGGCGAGGAGGGCCATGGCGGCAGCTGCCGCCAGCGGAATGGCCTTTAACGCCACTAAGCAGCCTAGATCAGTGAAAACTAAAATGCACTGGAAAACGAAGGCTGCGAAAAGTAACGCTCAAAGTGCTTCATCTCCTTTGAAGAAACGATTCAAGAACACAGTTGCTGATCATACTGGGAACTCTAGTGGACCTTTGACATCTAAGGACTGTCAAAAGAAGATCGGCATAGAAGATTTCTTGATGAATTTTAGCAATAATCTGGCATTGCATCGAGTTTTTCCCGAAGACGAAAAGGATGCTGCGATACTTCTTATGGCAATATCATCTGGGCTAGTCCATGGTTGATCATATGCATCTATTAATACTTATGAGATAATGTTCAAGGTGAAGAACCCTTAGAATAGAGTTTTGCATCGAAAGCGAGTCTTTTAGCTAGTGTAATCATTTGAATGAGATTGTAGTGTGGTCTTGTTTGTTTTGGTCTATTGGTTCATCGCAATTAATTAAGCTTGTTTTCTTGAAATCATCGTCTACATTTTTCGGACAAGATTATAACCTTGTATTAAGTATTAAGTACTCATGGATATCTTGTTTATCGAGATCGAGGTTTTTGTTTGTTCATAGATTCTTCGCTGCTTAATATATAGTCTAGCTTTTTGTCAGCTGAGATGAGCAGTCTTTCAGCATGGGAGTGCAGATTTGTCAGATAAGATAGTTACTTCTCAGCTTGCAATAATAATAACAATAATAAAATCAAAGCAAATGACTAGAGCTGAGCTGAGCTGAGATGAGTTATAAACAGATCTCAATCAATCTGATTCGATCGATATATTTGATCGATAAGGATATCCATGATCATCGTTCATGGTTTACTTGAAAAACGATCGAATGTATTGATCAGATCGATAACTACGATTCATTCCGAGTCTCGACAAGAAAAGAACAGACGTCGATGATCATCAATACTCAGCATCCACAAATAGCCCTTTTACCCTCGTCAAGAACGGTCTCTTTGCCTTCAAAATTCACCTCAAAGATCATCCAAACAGACCCTTATATTCATATCTCTTAACTCTCACCACCTGCATTTCAGTTTCATTACCAGTTGTCTTCGCCTGTCTCTTCTCCTCCTCTTGCTCCTCATCATCATCGTCATCAATATTCAAGCACTCAAGACCACTTATACAGCTCAAGAAACTCGCCGTCTTATTAATATCATTGGGCCGATTCAGATTCAGTTACAAATTCAAGACCTAAAATTCAAACATCAACAGGCTAATAAAGAACGGAACCAAAGTTGAGTCGGGTTTCACAACCCTAACTTTTTTTCGAACCATTACTCAATCATTGCAGGGTTCTTACCCATTTTATCATGGAACTGATCTGAACAATTTATTGATCGACCCTCGAAAGTGCAATTTCTTCACCATGGGCAGTCACAACAAACAAAAGTGATGGCTTGCTGAACCTTTGTGGGAAACCATGGTGAATCATATGGGCAGAAACCCGTCCTTTGGTCATATAAAAACATGAAAATTTACAAAGACGAAGAACATACTTGATTTTTGAAGGGTTTTTTTTCTTACATAAACATCACACAATATACAAAAGACTAAAAAAATTAATCTTTTAGCACCCCTCATTAAGTTTTTTCGTAAATAATCCAAGCATGCGCATTCAGTGACGGAACCAGGAATTTCAATATGGGGGGTCGAAAAATAATTCTAATAAAAAATAATAAAAAATATCAAGTCCGTAGAAATTATTGGAATCTCATATACTTTATTTCACAACTGATTTATCATAAAGCATAAAATAATTACATTAGCTAAAAGTAGTCTTCGGTAAAAGTAGTCTTCGGGGTTCCATATCTTGAAATCTTTGTAAAATTGTTTCATTTTAAATACTTGCAAATATTTCTTTCTCGACGTAACACACCAACAAATCTGAGAGAAAATCATCACCCATCTTGTTACGCAAATCATGCTTGACAACTTTCATAGCAGAAAATGATCTTTCGACAGTAGCTGTTGCAACTGGCAAGACCAACGCCAACTCTAGAAGTCAGTATACCAGATCATATATAGTGTGATACTCCATATCAACCATCTTCTTTGCAAGCTCTCCAATGTCTTGAAGTTCATTAAAAGCTTCATTATTTTTCACATTCGAAATATACCGGTCCAACTGTATTCCTAAACGACATAAATCAACGTCAGTAAAATCTACTGAATATAACCTTGCAAGTTGCATTAGCCTTAAAATTTCGAAATGAATCTCTTGGATCAAGGGATGAAATCCATAGAAGCAACTCTATGTTCGATTTAGTAAAACGATCGTCCATCTCGTTGAAAAGCTGATCAACATCCTGAGATCATGTGAAGCAAATTTATTGTTTATAAAAAAATACAAATATTGGTAAGTTAAAATATTAAAAATATATAATATATACCTGATAAAAAATATCAACTCGAAAACGATGAAGATAAGTTTTTGGTTCATTATCAACTGTCCTCCGAACTCGTCCTAGAATTACATTTTCCATACTCAGCACATGTATTTCATTCATGGAATAGAGACTTCATTCAATATAGAATCAAACCCATTATCTCTATAATTCTTCAAATCATTCTTCACATCTTAAATCAGTTGCACAGCATTACCTATATTTTGATTCTTTAACTGCAAGGCTTGTGAAATATCACTTGTTCTTTCTAATAAATTGAACATCAAATGAGCAATAAAAGCAAATTCATATATTTCCAATTTCTCTGCCAAACTCAAAGCGGTTCCCCTGCTTTTAGAATCAGTGTCATCTCTAGACAAAGCAATAAGCACTTCTCTCACTGGTTTCCACAACTCTAAAAGTGTATGTATTGTCTTAAAATGGGAACCCCAACGAGTATCACCTGCTAAACTTATTAATTGATTTTTTTCCCTTTTCTTGTCAAATTTCACCCATCTCCGCACGTTTAACATACTCATCATATTGTTTTTGTCGAATAACATATTTTCTTTTACATGAAGCTCCAGTAATGCTTACGATCATACCAAGATAATCAAAAAAGTTTCTCACGCTTGCATTTCACGTTGATGTAGCTACAACTACCAACTGTAGTTGGTGAGCAAAGCAATGAATATAAAATGCGCACATGTGTTCATCTAATATTTTTTTTCAGTCCATTACGCTCACCACAAAAATAAATTTTCTATAGCACTTTTCAAAGATGATGCACAAGTGTCACTAACATGCACTATTGCAAGAAATTGTTCGATTACTTCTCCATGATCATTCGCATACCTCAAAACAGTTGATATTTGTTCCTTTTTATAACTATCACGAGCCTCATCAATCAAAAGAGAAAAGAATTTTTCTCGCATCTGATTCACGATTACGTTTCTTACCTCTGTAGCATAAACATTAACAATTTCCTTATGAACTTTAGGAGAAGTCAACTGATGATTTCCGGGAACATTAGAGTTCATCACCCCATTAACTTCCTCATTACGCGCTCATAATACTATTTGACAAGTTCAAGAAAATTACCTCGATTTTTCGAACTTGCAGACTCATCATTTCCACGGAAAGCCAAACCTTGATTTACAAGAAATCGAATCACATCGACTACCATTGTCAACCGAATACGATAATCAATTTCACTTTGTTTATTTTGCCGTGACAACATATAATCCAAATTGTTCCTTCGATTTTTGAATGACTCCAAGTGAACTTTAGCATGATTGTGCCTACTATCACTAGTTCATTCATGATCACGAAACTTTTTTCCAATTTTTTAAACCATGCTCCGTAAATATGTCATTCCTCTTTTTACCAGAAGGAAACAAAATGCATCGACTTTCGATGCACTATATTCAAGCCAACAAAATTGATTGTACCATATTTCATGAAATTTTCTCTTGCATCCACTAATATCTGTTCGAGGAAAGTTTTTACCTTTTGGTTGTCTAGGACCTTTGGCTAATATCTTCTCCTTACTTCTTCTCGAATATTAGAAGAATACTCATTAATTGGCTTGCGTAAAACAGAATCACCAATAATATCATCTACGAATAATTCGGTTTCTTCTCGGCTCCGTTTATAATGGATTTCATTCATATTCACGTCATTTGATGCTGACTCAGTGACTTGTTTAGATTTCTTCAGAATTTTTTTTTGATAGAGACATTTCTAGAAAATAAAATAATAATTTAATCATGATAAAGAATTAATTAATTAAGAAAGAATTGAAAAACAAAATTACTTTGACGCCATTGGATGATTTGAACTGTGATGATCTCTCCTTGTGATCTTGATTAGGAATTCGATGTGATGATTCTCGCTGTGATTTGATTAGGGATTCAATATTGATTACTACCATGTTTCTATTAATATTTAGTAGATTTAATTATAATTTTTTAAAAGTTTAGATGATTTAGAATTTAATTAGGTTTATATTTAGGCCCACTTATATTTTCTTGTCAATTTAAGCCCATTATATTACTTTTATTTTTTAAAAATGTTGGCTAAATATAAAAATAAGTCCAATTAGAAAAACCTCAAATGTTAGGGTTTTAGTCATCTTCTTCATCCTTTTTGAACGACACATAACAATGGAGGCTATACCATATTTATCATACACCCTTCTGACGCCGGACGTCGGGGGGTCGACCGACCCTCCTGTGGTTCCGTCCCTGTGCGCATTTGTTCTTTAAATGACTTTCTGTGACGTCTTGGTTAAAAAATCAGCAGCTTGCTCATTTGAGTTGCAATTGTTTGGGATATGAAATCAGAATATATTATGAGGATTAGATGATATAAGGCATTTCGTTATTGTAATCGTTCGACTTATATGGTAGTTTACTTGACATTTGGTAAAACAATAAATAAATAAATAAATCTCGTATGTGTCGAGTTAACTCACTGATTCTCATGGGATGTGAGAGGACAACGCCAATGGACTATAAACCTCGAACATAGAAAACGTCTATCAGTCTTAGGACTCTAATCGTGTGCTAGACATTCAAGTACAACTTATCTGTTAATGACTCTATAATGATTGTGCCAATCATTTACTTGAAAAGTAGGAGGTCGTGACATAAATAAATCAAATTGGGGACTGATGTGTTTGAACACTCACTCGTAATTGTACGATCACATGAAAAATTACTCAGAGAGTGTCAATGATCGGATGATTGACTATAGTAGTCTACGTAAACTTTAGACGGAAAGGAGTTACTGACGGAGTTGAATTTTGAAATCTTGTCTTGTCATTAGTTTTGCTAGGCTCGGACTGCTGAGTGCATGGATCATCGGCGAAATGAGTTCTTAATAACCCTTGGCCACCGAGAGAAATTCACAATTTCATATTAATTGAAATACGTGTCCTATAAGAACATGAATAAAAAAAATTTTGTGTTCTTCTTTTTTATCTTGGTTTTCAGCGACTACATCATGTTTGTCAAAATTTTCTTGTAGCATTTTACCTTCTTGTCAATCCCAAAATGGTTCCACAGGAACATCATGGCTGATCAAAACAATATTCTCTCACTTTGTAAACTTGATATCCCTTAGATATTAACTCATAACCCAAAATATCAACATTTGACATCATATTTAGGTTGTTTCTTCTTCGAGTCGTAATATGTACGAAGCAATATGCTCCGAAAACCTTTTTGTGATTTACAAATGGTTTGAATTTATTCCACTTCTCAATCATTGCATTTCTTCAGCGCACTCGTTAGCAATCTGTTTTGTAGAAAAACAAATATACGCAACCTCATTTCAGAAATCATTTGGTAACTTTTCCTTGACCAAAAGATACCACACCATCTCTAGATGATACTTCTGTTTTTCCTCTCAATTTTCTATTTTGCTCTAGAGTATAAGACGTAGTAAGTTGATGATGTATACATTCATCTTCACAGAAATTTTTAAATTAGTTTGAGTTGAACTCCATTCCATTATCGGATCACAATATGAGGTGTAAGTAAGCAGTATTTTATTGTATACACACTAAAAAACAAGTGTTGTAACGCCTCCTCCGAACTCTATCTTTTGTACTTAGTTGTCAATCCGTGATTAATCATAATATGATAATCTTCTTCCAATAAAAAAATTTAACAACGTCGGGATTTGGAAGAAAAACAAAGGAAGAAGGAAGAAAAATAAGAAGAAATAAGGAAGGAGAAGAAGAAGAAGGAAAAAGAGGCGGGCGGACGGTCAAAACCTAATGCGGCACTCAGAGCACCGCGTTCGCGTCACTCGAAATACCTCGGTCAAAATGCGGCAAACGGAGTACCGCGTTCACCTATTTTTGATACACTTTTGAAATTTTTTTAAAAAAACAGTAAATTCGAAAAAAAAAAAAAAAAAAAGCAATCTTTGTTGGCCATGATTCTATATAATGGGTTATTTATCAAATGATCGTTATTAGTGTCTAAACTTGTAACATAATACCAAAATCAGTCTTATGTTACTTACAAACAAAGCCAATTAAGACCATCTCCAATGGATGCCAAAATCCAACTGCATACTCAAAAATTTTCTCCAACCCAACTGCAAAGTTAAACCAAAAATGGTGTGATGGGTTTTTATCTCTCCTAGGAACGAAAATATGCGTTTTCCCTGTTCAATATCCCATATTTTTAGTAAAATTATATTTTTGGCACAGATGTTTTCATATTCCTAATTAGATCAGAATACAATATACATGCGCCAATAATTTGATAGACCCGTTAATGGTGTCTGCAATTTTTATTGCAGTAATGAAAAAAAATTATTGCTGATTGGTCTGACTAGGGCTTTATTGGGCTTTTGGGCAATTTGTTTTTGTTAATACATAATTTAAAATAAAAAATAGCTTTAAAATTATTAGAGAAACAAGATAAAGTTAAAAAAAAAAAAAAAAAAACCAAAAACAACCTTTCACACGACCACAATGAGCTTTTGGGCCATTTTTCGAATAATTTTGTTTGATAGAATAATAAATTAATAATAATTATTATTTTGTATAATGTAAAATTTCTATTAAATATTTCTTAATGAAATTTAAAATAATATTATGATCTAATTTGCAAAGTTATAAATTATGTGGATAGTATTGAAAAGTTGTAAAAGTTGGTGTGAGAGGAAATATTTCGAGAATATTCTTTTGAGTTTGAGAATGAGTTTAATGATTGAAGAAGAATTACTGCATTTTGAGTTTGAGAATGAGTTTGAGTTTGAGAATGCGTTTTTCGATTGGAGATGGTCTAACTGATCGCGTTTCAAGCAGGAGCAATTCCAGTGTTTGGCGGGAAAAGTTTATATTACATTAGTATTACATTACAAGGGAGAGAGAGAGAGAGAGCTCAATGCGAACATTTATCAAACACCTTTCGGACCACCCTCTCTAGAAGATATGACGTGGTGAAGGTCGAAGAATATGGATCGTTGGATTCCATTGTTTGATATCTTCTTGAACTCTCCATGCCCTGAGACAGAGGCATCTCTATGGCTACACAAGAACTTCAACCACCCTTCATCAGAACAGACCGCTAACCCAATCTCCACCGCATCGTTTCTTTCATTGCTCATAGACCCTACACAAACTGCAGATGGGAAAAGGTAACAAAATCATAATAATTTCTCTTCCCCTTCAAGATTGTATCCTTTTATGTTTGAGGTCAACAACTTTATGAGTCTCTACTAATTTAATGGAGCAGCGTCGCGTGGATACAGACCCTGCCAAACATGGTTCAGGCAAGAGTTTCATCATTCCTCGTATATGACCGTCAGAGGTTTTGCAAGAGGGACTTACGTAAGTTAGCTAGAGTTATGCTGAGGGAGAGAAATAGCCTTGACTTTTGGGTGAAGAAAGGCGCTCAAAGGCTCATGGACTTGGTCTCTATGCCTGACTACGACTGGATTTCTCACTTGAATTCGGACTCAGAAGAAGAAAAAGATATCGAAGATGAGCTCTGTTCGCTGCCCGACTGGCTTAAGGAGGCTGCTGCTAAAGGCAACATCGAACCAATGTTTCCTTGGCTTCCAACGTCAGGTGATGAGTCGAGTCCCGAGTTGTCTATGCCTCTCAGTGGCGGTTTAGGTAAAGAAGAATTATACGACATGTCCGTTGATGCTGAAGAAGAAAATGGCCATAAAACGATGCGGGATTTTGAAGTCGACGAGGACGAGCCCCTCAGTGCCGAGGTGGAGGAAACTGCAAAGTCTTTGAGGTCTCAAATTGTTGAAGCGATGACCAAATCGAAAGCTTTGCAGCTAGCAAAGGATATCCAAAAGCTATGTGCTGAAAATAGCGGACATTCCTTGGCAATCTTGAATGTGATCCAACCGTGGTGTTCAGACGATGATGCCACAGCGTCGTTTCTAATGTATGCCTTCTTGGACATAAGCGAAGGAAACGAACTAGATTGGCCATGTCACGTCCTATGCTCGACTGCACTGCCTAAGTTTCTATCCCTCGACGAGCCATGCCCTCGGGAACTGTTAAGCACCACGTTAGAGTTCTGCAAAGCCCATCAAAGGGCTGCCGAGTACGGTCTCTTGCTGCCATTGCTTCTAGCCAAAAAAGGCATAGACAGGTTTGTGTCCGAAGCTGTTGCTAAGATAGTGAAAGAATGCCTACACCCTTCCCACGTCTCTGCAATTTGCGAGAAGCTGCTCTCGAAAGGTGAGGGGTCGAAGAGAGTCGTTTGCGTTCTTCCACTTCACAAGCGTCTGATCGGCGAGGACTTGGTTTGGACAGAAGCTCTGTTCGGGCTATGGCAAAGCTTGCTCAACCTCGACGTTTGTCTGAGTAGGGATTCGGTCGAAGGGCTTATTGCCGCTGTCTGCGAGTGCGCCAAGATGTATTCGAAGTCCCTCAAGTTCGGAAACTTTGTGATGTGCCTTGTGAATAGATTTGCTCCTCTGTTGAAGCCCCACGGGGCTGTTCTGATGGAGGCCGTCGAGGGTACTGATACGCTTGTCACCAAGTCGATACTATTGAAGCTGTCTTGCTTGTGAACTTCGGTTAAAATTACCCAATGTTCGTTTGATTTTGGGCTTGAGAATGTTAAAAGTATTTACACACTCTTAAGTAAGGCCTACTAAAGAATGGCCCACCTAAGATACATAGATCAATCACAGTAAAAGATGGACTTGCTCACGGTTCGTAAGCCGGCGGCGGTTCTCGGTTTGGAACAGCCGGTTCCGGTTCAGTCGGGACGCCTAACCGCCGGGAAACGGTATATGGACGGTTACTGTTGGTGTAAGCCTGTTCCTGTTTGGACGGTCTCTGGTTCCAAACAGGCGGTTTGTCGGGTTTTTTTTTCATGAAAAAAAAAAAATTAATGTTTCATTATAATTAAAATTTAACTATTAAAGAAAATGATTAATATATGAAAAACTTATCATTTTCGGGCCATTCGAATTCTTGCCGGGCTGTCGGCTTTGCAAAATTGATAGAAATATGATTATGAATGTTAGTAAAATAATTAAGAAATATGATAATTGTTTAAAATATAATGGATAAAAAATTTTGAGAACTTAATCTTTTTTGGACTATTCGAGTGCTCGTCGAGTTGGCAAATCTACCTTAGTTTAGACCTGGATAAGGACCAGTTGGTTCCGATTCCCGACTGACTTTCGGGGAATTGGTCAAGAACCAGCTTGGAAACCAGCGGTCCTTACCGGTTCCGGGCCGATTCACCAATTATTTTATTTATTAATTTATTTATTAATAATATTATAATTAATTTATATTATCTCAATTAGTGTGCTTCCATTAATTGTGCATTAATTATTGCATTGATCAATTATAATATATATTACTTATAGTCATTCACATTAATTAGTGCATTAATTATGCCATTCATAATTATAGTATTAATTATAATACCAATATAGAATATTATATTATATTCAGTCACAACCTCTATTCACGATTTGGATCTCTTGATCTTGATTTTTTTTTAAATTTTTAATCAACTAACATACATACTTGGATGGTATCAGAGCCATGGTAGGAGTATTAGGTATTCATATGTGTAGTGAAACAGTTTCTAAAAAATGAATTTAATGAAAAGAAAAGATACTGTTAAAAACAGTAGAGAAGATGAATATGATATACCTCAAAATTTAAAAAAATCAAACAAATGGACAATTGCTAAAATAGATCATAAAATAATCTATAGATTAGGAACATTTGAGAAATTAGGACTTAAACGAGTAGTTAAAACTACAGAAGAAACAATATCTTTGAATAAACAAAGAGATGGTTATTTAAGTACTAAGTAACAGAGACTTAGAAAAATATAGAATAAATCATAAGTTTATCCAGATTGAATTAGTTTAAGTGGCTTTCAAACCTTTGACATTTGAAGGTTTACGTGAGAGCTTTATAGCAGCTCTAAGAGACGATAGAAACCTTGACTGGAAGCAATCCCTTATAGGGATTATAGAGTCCAGTTTAGCACATGGACCGGTATATTTTAATGTTTACCCAAATCTCCATTTATCATTAACTGATTTTAATATACTGGTTGCATTAATATTAAATGTTAAAATCCACAGTTGTAATTATGCCCCAAGGTTAGAAGTAATATATATATATATATATATATATATTTATATATATGTTATAGAATATGTTATAAGCCTTTATATACATTAAATCAACAATGTAAGATTATGGATAAGGCAATAAGTGAGACAATATTAATACAAACGAACTTTAGTAGGTCTAATATAACTATTAGTAGATCTCTAAAATGGGAAAATATAAAATTTTCAGAAAATTAGATAATCGAAAAAAATAATAGCTCAGCCAATACCATATAGAATGACAAAAGTTATGAAAATTTACAAAATAAAAATAAAAACGTGTCTTCAACGACTACAAGAGATTTAACATTAGAAAGAACTATTCTTAAAAGAGATATTAAAGAATTAAAACTAAGCAATAATAATCTTAAAAGAAGAATATCTAAATTAGAAAAGGAAAATCATATTATAGGAGAACCTTCTAAATCTCTAACGGAAGAATATGTCGGAACTTCAGAAAATGATAATTTCCTTTCAACATTGGAGGTTATAACATCGCAAAAATGGTTAGTAAAAATATCAATATTAATCGATGTAAATTTTTAGAAAAATCTTATAGTGTTAATTGATAGTGGAGTAGATCTTAATTGTATTCAAAAAGGAATAATACATATCCAATATTTTCATAAAATAACTCATTCGCTAATTCAGCGAGTGGAGAAAAATTACAAATAAACTGAAATGCAGATAGACCAACCAAAATAGGTATTATTACCCTAGGCCGACTCCTCAAGATATATTATTTGAAGAACAAGAAATCATGATAAATAATTCATATAGTTGAAGAAGTATATATGAATGGAATTTAGACGGTTACACTGAAAGGCAAATTTATAATATGATACATAGAATGCTTATGTACAGTACTATGTGTAAAGCTAACAACAATAATGATAAAGTTGTTGCTAAAATGATAATAGCAGGATTTACGGGCCAATTAAAAGGTTGGTCGGATAATTTTTTTATCAGAAAATGATATGGAGGCAATCCTTAACACTGTGAAAGAAGAAAATGTTAGGCAAGTTGATAATGTTATTTATACATTAAGTGTTAATATAATAGAACACTTCACATGCCGATGGCCTGATAATAGTGAAAATATTAGAACACTCCTTCAAAATCTTAGGTGTAAAATATTTACATCATTTAGATGGTCTAAGGATACTTTCTCAAGTAGAGTAGTGAAACCACTTGAGTCCAATAGTAATAACTGAAAATCAAAATTTATAGACGGATTACCCTCTTTATTTGCAGAAAGGGTTAGAAATAACTTAAGAAAGGGAGGAGCCAAGTATAGATTATAACTCTTTCACCTATGGAAAAATTATAGGAAACTGTATTCAGGAAGAGTGATAGATCAAACCGATAAACAAATCAGTTAAAGTTTTGGCGGTTAACAAAACCAATTCTAAAGTAATTGGTCACAGATTCCAGGCTAAGATACCGGTCACATACCTATCATATACCGGCCTTGAAGACCAGTCATAAGATCAGATACCGATCATGACCAAGCAAGAAGATCAGACCGGTTAATACTACGATGACAACCGATCCAAAATGTACCGTTGAAGATTCAAATATCAAGAAGGTACAAGAGATCTGCAGTGCAGCAGTAAAAGATCAAGCAAGGTCAAGACTTGCATAAAAAAAGACATGAAGACAATACTGCTGATACTTGGCGCTAGATTGCAACTTTGCCAAAAGAGGAAAGATCATCAATGCGGTCTGCGCAACCATTAAATGAAGATGGCCCACACCCAAACAACGGTCACAAGCTCAAGAGATGAGTATAAATACGAGTCGATCAACATTCGTGACATGTGTGAAGAATACAACGAAAATCAAAATCCACAAGCATTTAGATCAAAAGGTCAAAACGAGTCAAGTTAGAGTTAGCTTATAGTTGATGTGATAATTCTTCACAATACCGGACTGTTATAAGCTGGTATATTTAGGTGGAATGTAAAAAGCTGCCTAAGGTCGTGTGCTTGGAGTTTAGTTAGCTGAGTATAACTAGCGAGTTATAGTTGTGTAAGTCTAGCTAAGGAAGGTTGTATACCGGTGTGTATAAACCTAGTCTTCTAGTGATACTTTCCTGCTGGGAAGAAGGGAAGACGTAGGAGATTTTAACTCCGAACTTCTATAAACAAGTTCACTCTCTATACAAACCGAAACACACACATAGAGCTGTCAAAATGGGTCGAGCCCATCGGGTTAGCCCGCCCCGCCATGAAAAATAGGCGGGTGGGTTGATATATTAAAGGCCCGTTTAAAAGCGGATCTACATGGGCCAGCCCGTTTGGGCCGCGGGTTGAAGCGGGGCGGGGCGGGTTGGTCCGCTATTAAAAAAATATGAATAAATAATATTTAATAGTAATTAATAAATTACATAAAATATATTTTTATATGAACTATTTTGAATGTGTAATATATTTAATAAAATATAGGTTTTTTTTAAATTATCAAGTTTCGCGGGTTGGCCCGCTAGCCCGCCACCCCGCTGTGAGGCGGGGCGGGCTATCGGTTTAGTAGCCCGTTATGTTGGCGGGCTGGCCCGCCCCTCCCCGTTTAATGACGGGTCATGGCGGGGCGGGGCGGGTTGACCCGTTTGACAGCTCTACACACACATCACTCATACCAGTTCACCACACGAACCGGTTTGAATTCCGCATCAACCGGTCAGTGAAGATTCAGTAAAAGCAAAAATCGACAAGTATTTATTCAGCCCCCCTCTAAACACATTCACCGGTCCTAACAAGTGGTATCAGAGCAGGTTTACTGAATCACTGAACTGAAAAGATGAATGCCAACAAGCTACCAATGTTCAGCAGAGAGAAGATCCTTGGGTGGAAGATAAGGATGGAGACTTATCTTACGGCCCAAGACGAAGACACGTGGGAGATCATCAACGAAGGACCACCAAGCCTCATGATGATCAACCCAAATCATGCAGCCGACCCAACCGCTCCTCAAGAAATCCCCAAGTCAAGAAAGGACTGGACACCTGCTGAGAAAAAGCTGATGAATCTCGACAACGTGGCCAGAAATGCCATATTCAGAACGCTTGACGATGGAATATTCAACCAAGTCATGCTGTGCAAAACTGCGAAGGAGATCTGGTCCAAACTATGCCAGATCTGCGAAGGGAACGACTCAACGAGAGAAAACAAACTCATCGTTGCAGTCCAGAAGTACGACATGATAAAGATGAAAGCCGGCGAGACAATGACAGCATTTGAGGAACGGTTCAGCAGCGTTGTCAACGAACTGAGATCCCTTGGAAGAGAGATGAAAAATAGAGATCTGACCATCAAAGTAATGAAGGCTCTTCCAAGGGAATGAGACGTAAAAACAATGGCGATAAGGGAGTCTAAGGACTTGAACAAGCTGATGTTAGACGACCTGTTCGCTGATCTGAAAGCCTACGAGTTTGAACTACAAACTCGTATGGAGGAAAGCACAGTACTCGAACCGGTCAAAGCACTAGCAACTGCTGAAGGGCCATCAAAGGCTGCAGAGGATGTGGCTGGGGAAGCAATGGCTCTGCTAACCAGAAAATTTGGGAGATTCTTGAAAAAGAATCAAAATAACTATCAAAAGTTTAATAAGGTTAGCAAAGAAGATGATGATACTAATGCGTGTTCTAATTGTGGCAGGAATGACCACTATGCTGCTGATTGCCCAAAACTGCGAAAGGATAAGGGCAAAGAAAAGAAGGGAGATCGAGAAAAGTTCCGGTACAAAAAGAAGCCCAAAACGCTGCTTGCAGAAGACAAATCAAAATGGGTTGAAACTGACTCAGATGAGTCTAGCTCCAAAGAAGAGAGCGACGAAGAAGTTGCATGCCTGATGGCTAATATAGAGGAAGATGAGTTCGATTTCTCCTCACCAGAGTTCTCAAGAGAAGAACTGGCCCAGACATTACAAGAACTGATGCTTGAGTACCGAATACTCTCGAGCAAAGTCGAGACCAAGGCCACTAAGGATGAACTGACTTCCAAGGTTGAAAAAATCGAAGCAGAGAACTTCAAGCTACATGGAGTAGTAGCTGCCTGGATCGAATCATCCTTGAAGATGGAGTAGTGTGTCTAGGTTTAGAAGATCTGAAGATTTTCTCCCTAGCCAGTCGCAGAAGGTGTCTCTCAGACTTAATCTGGACCGGGTATTTCAAGTATGAATACGAACTTATCGCATTATATGCATCATCAGATGATGAGTCGTATTGCCTACAAGAATTCACATCATTCACTCTATAATGATGAATTTTGATGGACTTTTGCTTACTAGAATAATAAGCATTTTTGTGCATGTAAGCAATTCCATCTCTATCATTCTTTAAAGAATGAGAGATTTTGGAAGTTTGAGAAGTTCGCCTGCTTGAGCTTGGAACTTCTTCTTTAGGAACTTCCTTTTTGGTAGGAGCGGGAGAAGGAGAATCTTTAGCAATGTCGTCCTTGGTTTTGGAAAATAATGTCGATTTTCCTTTCTCCTTCCTAATATTCTTTTGTTCCTTAGCATTTTTACATGTATTGCTTTTACTTTTCGTTTCTGCGCCAGTCAAAGTTGACTTAGAATTATTAGCAAAAGTCTTTTTAATTTTAGGAACAAAGACGTCTGTTTGCGTTCCATTATCCTGTTTAATGGAAGATATTTCTTTAGAAGGATTATTTAACACAGGTAAGGATGGGGAGTTTTTGAGATTAGAAATCTCCTCTAAGAGTTTTTGCTTTTCTGCTCGGAAACCTACTCTTTCCGATTCCAGAGTTGCGTTCAATTCAGCAATTTTACTAGCAACATCTGGAATTTCCCAACAAGAGATAGGTTTATTAGAATGTAAACTATTTTCCCCATTGGACGCTAAGTCTTTAGAGGAACTTTGGTCTGTTTGACCCTTTTTCGCAAGGATGCCCTCCAAGTGATGAACTTTAGAGTGCAATTTACTGCGTTCCTCAAATAAAAGTTTAAAACTACTCCGCAAATTGCTCAAATCAGACAGATAATTATTGCGTTCGAGTTCGCAATTGTTTAATTTATTTGTTAGTTCACTAATTTGAGCTTTTAATTTTACTTCCTGAGATTCAAGATTAGTGATTTTCTCACGCGCGTTTTCTAAATGGCAAGTAAGACGACCTCTTCTTCTAAACTCCTAACTAAGCATTTGTAATTATTGTCTAGTCTACTTTCTAACTCACTTATAGTCTTTTCGTGACTTATAAGTTGAGTTTGGCCTAGCTTAGAGGAATTTAGGTTCTTGGTTAGCTCACAAACGTTTGTTTCTGAGCTAGCTAATTTTGATTCAAGACTAGAAATAGTTTCTAGTGCACTAGCTAACTTAGTTTCTAACGCTTGGGTAGTCCTACGTTCATGTTTATGCTCACGACGCATGGTTTTATAATCTTCCTTCAAAGAAAGAAAAGCTTTATATAAATCACTCTCGTCAAAGCTCATCTCAGAAGTTGCGGAAGTAGAATCCATGATTTTTAAAATTTTAAAATATTACTATTTTTTTTAATTTAGTTGGATACGCGATCGTTAACGCGTTGTGTAGATTTGATAATTTTTGGCTTTTGAAAAATTCAGCTCCGAAAAGTTTTGGTGTGTCGATAAAAGTCGTGAAGTTTCGAAAATTTTAAGTCTCGAAAACTTTTTGGTGTGTACCGAAAAGTTTTAAAGTGATGTCGAAAAACTTCGAAAATGTTACCAAAAGCTTTTTCTATAATGTGCCAATGATGTTTTGGAATAAAAAATTGGCTTTTAAAAATTTCTGCACCGAAAGTTTGATTTATCGAGAAATATTGTGAAGTATCGAAAATTTTGGGTACCGAAAAGATTTTTGGTGTATACCGAAAAACTTTTGAGGTGATTTCGAAAACTTCGGAAATTTATCAAACTTATCTATAATTTGCCAAAGATGTTTTGGATGTGTTATGATATGCAAAAATTTATTTTCGATAAGGGGTATGTGAAAATTTGATTTTCGGTATGTGTTAGGAAAATCAAGTTTTCGAAGTGATAAGATGCAAAAATAAATTTTCGGAGTGCTTGGGTGAGAAAATTTAAATTTTCGATATGAGTGCGAAAAATATTTTCGAAATATAGTGCGAAAACTTATTTTCGAAGTGTTGTTTCGAAAATCTTAGGTTTTCGAAGTGAGCTGTTGTGAAAATAGATTTCTTGTTAGGAGTGCGAAAAAAGATTTTCGAAGTGGGTTCGACAACTTTTGGGTTCGAAAACTGGAAAATTACGAAAATGCCCTCAAAAGTTTTCGCAGCGGAGTTTTCGAAGTGCTCAGTGCGAAAACCTGAACGGTGCGAAAACTCTCTTTTTTTTTTAATGATGCGAAAAGTTGGATGCGAAAACCTTATTCCGAAAAGTTTTTTTTTTTTTTTTTTTTTTTTTTTACTTGGGTGCGAAAACTGATTCGCAAACCTAAGTTTTTTTTTTTTGGTGCGAAAAGTAAAGAGTGCGAAAACTTTTTATTTTAACATTTTTTTTTTTTTTTTAAATGTGATGCGAAAACTTGAACAGGATGCGAAAACTTGGGTTTGCGAAGTGGGAAAAAAGTTTGCGAAGTGGAAAAAAGAGTTTGCGAAGTGGAGAAGGAGATGGTTTTCGCACGGAGGTTTGCGAAGCCAAAGTAGCTTTGCGAAGTGGGTTTTCGCAGTGAAGGTTTGCGAAGTGGGTTTTCTCACACACTTCTCACACACTAAAGGTTTTCTTACTGGTTTTCACAGTGAGTTTTCGAAGTGGGTTTTCGGTCTGAAAACTTTTCTGCGAAAATACTCAACCCAAATTTCGATCCCCAAACACAAAATTAATCAAATCAGCCCTGGGTAAAGATCGAAACACTTATATCCTAACTCCTAAACACTCAATCAAGCATTTAAACACCAAAACATGTCAAAATTTTCGAAATGTTTTTGAAGAACACGAAAAACACCAAAAAAAATTTCATAGATTTTTAATCAAATCTGAGCGCATTTGGCTCTGATACCACTTAAAAGGCCTAGATATCCAACTAAACAAAGATTTAAACGATCTTACCACGATTTGATGATCGGAAGAATGAAGCTCGCGTGGGGTGCTTGTGTGTTCTTGAGAGGTTGGGGGATCACTTTGATTTTCACACAAATACACTATTATTATGTGTTAGGGTTTTGGTATTTATACCACATTTTGGTATATAATACTTGGGCCCCTAACAAGCCCAATTACACTAAGCCTCTTATAAAGAAAATCTTTATAAATACACAACAAAGATAATTATAATTAATTGAACACAATAAAATATTCCTAACAGAATATCTTCAAAGGATCATGAGGGATGCCAGAGACCGTACAGGTCTGGGATACAGCAGCCTCGCAACAGTAGAACCGAGTGCCGGTCCATCCACATGAACTGCGAACTTTCCTCCATCAAACATTCAGTCAAAGGTAATTACCTTTGTTAAGTCCTCAGAGAGGATCAATGAACCGGTTGAGAAATTCAGTCGGAATAAAATCGGACTTGGGTACAAAATCCAGCAGATATCGGAAAGAGTACCCAACCGAGCGGATAAGAATAAATCGAATTCTCAGCAAAGGAATAAGCTGAATAATCCGGTAACTCAGGCCAGAAATAGAGCATCTTATAGGTCCAGAGCTCAGATAACCCAAGAAAGGGTAAAAAACTGGACCTACCAGAGACACCACAGGGCAAGGGGAACGTACAGAAACCATTAACTAGGACTGGAAACTGGTCTCCTCCAAGACACAATACCAATCGGTATCGGTTAAAGGGTATAGCCAAAAGGCCACGATATCTTATTAATCCCGAGACTGGAAAATCTGTAAGGATTATTCACTGGATACCGAAGGGTTTAATCCCATCTGGACCCAAATAAGTAGGGACCAAAAAAAATTTCTTGTTCTTTGCAGGAATACATGGAAGAACTGCGAAGATCAAGCTGGTATCTGGATAGTGGCTGTTGCAGACACATGACCGGAAATGAGAAGCTGCTAATAAGCATAAAGCCTTGTACAAGCATCACGGTCACATTTGGAGATAACGGTAAAGGTAAAACCGAGGGCAAGGGTAAGGTTGTTCACGGAAATTTAACCCTCCGAAATGTTTACTTAGTTAAAAATTTACACTATAACCTAATTAGTGTAAGCCAACTTAGTGATGATGGTTTTAAAATTATTTTTCTAAAAGACAAGTATTTGGAAAAGACCAACTTGACCGAACCATACTATTTGGAGCTCGAACTGACGGTACTTACAAGGTACGCTAGGCAGAATAAAATGCACCTAGTACTATGTGTCTGGTAACCGAAGAGTTCAAAAGTTGGTTATGGCACAAGCGGTTGAATCACTTAAATTTCAAAACTATTTCAGTTCTGAGCAAAAATGATTTGGTAACTGGCTTACCCAAACTAACCTTTTATAAAGACAAGGTATGCTCAGCTTGTCAATTAGGAAAGCAGATCAGATGCACTTTTAAAAGCAAGGGTAATGTTAGCTCAAACCGGTGTCTGAACTTACTGCATATGGATCTTTTCGGTTCCATATCAGTAGTCAGCATAGGTGGAGCCAAATACACCCTTGTTATAATTGATGACTTCTCAAGATACATGGGTGACCCCCTTAAAGTCTAAGGATCAAACTGCCTCAGTTTTAATAAAATTATTTAAGAGAATGACAGTAAGATTAATATGATTAAAAGCGATAGGAGAACCGATTTTATAAATGCTACCCTAACCAGTTTTCTTGAGAACCATGGCATACGCCATGAGTTATCTGCTGCCAGGACACCGCAACAGAATGGAGTAGCTGAACGACGTAACCGAACATTAAAGGAACCAGCACGAACTATGCTTGCAGATGCAGACATCTCACAGAAGTTCTAGGCAGAATCCATCAACACCGCCTGCTACACTCAAAACCGATCTATGATATGCAAGAGCAGTGGAAAGACCCCATACGAAATCTGGACCGGCAATGTGCCGTACATCGGGTACTTCAGGACGTTGGGAGCAGGCGCTATATCCATAACAATGGGAAGAATCATCTAGCAGCTTTCGAACAACGAGCAGATAAAGGATTTTTCCTCGGATACTCTTCGGTCAGCAAGGCATACCGGGTTTTCAATTGTAAGACACTGACTGTAGAAGAGTCTGCTCATGTGGTGTTTGAAGAACCCCAAGCAGAGATCGATACGCCCAGAAACATCAATCGGTTGAGCAACCAGCTGGAGATTTCAAATCTCGACGAGTCGAGCGATGATGAAGAACTGGTCAAAGAGCAGAATCAACCGGAAGAAACTCAGGAAGCAGCAGAAGAGGAACCGGTTAGTGAATCGATTCCAGAACAGCCAGCAACTGAAGAAACTCCAGTACCTAGTCAAAATACTGGTGAACCTGCTGAGGGGGGATATACCAAATGGAACAGGACCAAGTTAAATCATCCAACCAGACTAATAATTGGCAAACCAACTGCTCCTATGAGGACAAGGAGACAAGCACATCAAAATCTCTTCAGTCATGCCTTTATTTCACAAGTCCAACCAAGCAAAGTTGAAGAAGCGCTTGAAGATGACAGTTGGATTGAAGCTATGCAAGAAGAGCTGAATTAATTCGAAAGGAATCAAGTCTGGAGCTTAGTTCTAATACCAACTCAAACAGTAATCGGCACCAAATGGGTCTTCAAGAACAAACTGAATGAAGAAGGACTGGTTGTCAGAAACAAGGCCTGGCTGGTAACTCAAGATTCCGACAAGAAGAAGAGATTGACTATGGCGAGACATTCGCACCAGTCGCAAGATTAGAAGCCAATCGACTGTTTCTGGCATATGCCGCCTACAAAGACTTCAAAGTCTATCAAATGGATGTAAAGAGTGTATTTCTACATGGACTCTTGTCTGAAGAAGTCTATGTGGCCCAGCCTCCGGGATTCGAAGACCATGATCACCCTAATTATGTATACGGATTAAAGATGGCCTTGTATGGATTGAAACAAGCACCTCGAGCCTGGTACAAAACTTTGTCAAAATTCCTCACTGAGCATGACTTTCAAATTAGGTCAGTCGATAAGACACTATTTCGATATACTAAGGGAGAACACTTACTCGTCGTACAAATCTATGTCGATGATATCATTTTCGGATCAACAAACCCCAAGCTCTGCAAGAAGTTCTCCAGGCTGATGCAAGATAAGTTTGAGATGAGTATGATGGGCGAACTATCTTTCTTCTTGGGACTTCAAGTCAGACAACTGGAGCATGGAATCTTCATCAGTCAACCCAAGTACACAAAAGAGCTGATAAAGAAATTTGGTATGGAAAATTGCTCACCGGCATCTACTTCCTATGAGTTCATCAGTCAAATTGGACAAGGATGAGAAAGGGATACCGGTCGAGGTAACCAAATATCGAGGCTTAATAGGTTCGCTTCTCATCTGACTGCAAGCAGACCGAACATCATGTACATTGTTGGTTTATGCGCAAGGTTTCAGTCAGACCCAAAAATCAGCCACTATACTGCAGCAAAGAGGATACTAAAGTATCTATCGAAGATAATTAATGTAGGCCTTTGGTACCCGAAGGATTCCAGCTTCACTCTGCTAGGATACACAGATGCAGACTATGCCGGGTGGAAGATTGATCGACGAAGTATAAGTGGGACATGTCAGTTCCTCGGAGATCGGCTAATCTCATGGTTCAGCAAGAAGCAGACATCAATAGCTACCTCTACCGCTGAAGCCGAGTATCTAGCAACTGGAAGCTGTTGTTCACAGATCATGTGGATGCAACATCAGCTGAAAGGTTATGGGATAGAAGAGTCGGATACTCCCATCTTCTACGACAACACAAGTGCGATTGCCATCACTCATAACCCGGTTCTACATTCAAGGAGCCGCTAAGTCCAGTACGGGAAAATGTAGCTGAGACCGCCTTTGAGCTAACTCTAGCAGAAATAAATGAGAATATAGCAGAGCCACTCTACGATTTTGATGAGTGGGTGGCCGTCAGATGTACCCCGTACAACACTAAAATCCCAACCGCCCGTATGTCAGCAGCCAAGAAAACTGAAGCCAGGCTGATGACGACACTCAAAATAAATTCGGTTTGGGATCTCATTCACGCAAGGGAGTTGTACCAGATCCATCTGACGATACCGGCATTACTTCAATACATACAAATAAGGCAGAATGGATTGAAGAAGGATGACACACTGCCACTTGAGATGAAGATCATTAACCGGCTCGAACGTGAGTATGCAAGTCTGGTGCTACGACACAATCAGCTGTCTCCATCAGACCTTATCTTCACAGGTCCTTCATCATCAAAAGTGGGCACCATGGGATTTGAAGCGCCAATTCAACTAATCACCCAAGAAGCCGAGACTGCTTGTAATTCAAATCCCACAGGCTATGACTTGGATGTTCTGGCGGAATTAGAGAATAATGTTTACTGCATCGCTCGAGAAGCTCAACTCGAAGCAGAAACCGCTGCCCGCACTTCAACGCTCGAACTGGCTACTCTGGCCCAGCTAGAGGACGAAGTTCTAAGTATTGCTCGAGCAGTTCGAGTAGAAGCAGCGCAGTCCCCTCCGCCCGATCCCAAACCGGTTACTCCTCAACAGGAACCGGTTCTGGCTCCTTTGGCCGTAGCGGTTCTCAATCCAGAGCCAAGTCCAATAAGGGATGAAGATATCCTAGAAACAAGTCCCCCAAATTCCCCTCCAAGGGTTCAAGAAACCAGTCCACCGGTCCAGACTTATCCCCTTACAATGGGCGGTACCTCCCAAGCTCAACAATCGGTACCCACCACGAAGTCTTCGTTACAAAGGATCAACCGAAAACTTCAACACCAAGAGTTGATGACGAATGCCTTCTACGATGATGTCAAAGGGCACTTGAAGCAACTGGCTGCTGACCAGTCAGAGCTCAGAGCTAATATACAGAATGCAGAGAACAATCTTAAAGCTCAGCTCAATGTCATGTCTCATCAACTAACTGAGATCGTGACCCATCTTTCACAAGGATCCGATCCAGTCTCAGGTGGTGACAAAAAGGGGGAAAGTACAAGAAAACATCACCGGTCTTCACACGCATCCAAAAGCAGCTCGCGACAGCCTTCTCCACCTAGAGCGAACACGATGTCTACGCTAAGGGTGCTGCAAACCGATGCAGTTAGAGCCAGGCAAGAAGAGATCCTGATACCGGATGAAACACTGCCCACCATGGGAAGTATAAGAGGGATCCGGCCACACTCAACTGAGAAGATCTACAACCCTCAGACCTTGAGGTCGATCGCGTGCAACATAACGTCAGTCCAGTTGAGTCATCTGACTGTTATGCACGATCAGAAGAGTAAGCGCCTTGCCATGGCCAAAATTCAGAAAGAGCTGGAGAAAGCTGCTAAGGAGAAACCGGGATCAGACCGATGACGGACTGGATGGACTAGAGGGACTGGACTAGATGGATAAGGACTTGTAATAGATTGTACATTCAAAGTCTTTTTGAATAAAACATTCTTTTTACAGTCTTGTTTCCTTTTAGTTTTGTCAACCGCCAAAAAGGGGGAAATTGATAGATCAAACCGGTAAACAAATCAGTTAAAGTTTTGGCGGTTAACAAACCCAATTCTAAAGTAATCGGTCACAGATTCCAGGCTAAGATTTATTATATAATAATTATATTTATTAAAATTAAATAGACACGTGGCAGCGTTAGAACAAAACTACATTTCCATAGTAATATAAGATTTACAACGAACACTTAATCTCATCTATCGATCTCCAACGAACAATTAATCTCAAACATCTATTTCAAAATAAAACAAATAAAAAAAATTAAAACACGTTGAACTGCCGATTTCAGTTTGCGGACCATTGCTAACTGGCCAAAACCGCAGGCTATGCAGTTTTGGTTACTGTTAGCAACGGTTTCGGTTGGTAATCGGAACCGGCGTGCCAGAGGTTGAAACCATCGGTTCCAGGTGGTTTGGGTAAGTCTATTAAAAGATCAAACAACCAAAACAAGAGTCAAAGAGTTATTAATTGATTGAAGTAAAAACACAATTAGTAAGAATATGATGATTAGGCAAAATTAGAAATTTGGGTTACTAAGCAAATTAATTTTTAAATTTGGTTTATTATATTTTTATTTTTTTTAGGAAAATAATAATTTTATTCCATAATATCAATTGGACGAAATTTTATAATGGAATCAATTAACAAAACTGCTGAAGAATATGAAGGAACGACTAAAAAGATAGATATATTAGTATCAATAATTATAATCATTTCTTCAAATAGTATCATCAACTGCAATTCCTTCTTCAAGCACTTTTGATCATCCAATCAAGATCTATAACTTCATTATTTGAATCATCGATGTCAGCACGATGTCCATATCTCATATCTATTACTATAAGTTCATTAAAATTCTTATTCAAAGAGAAATACTCTTATACGAGAGAAAAAAAACTCTCATACGAGAGATGAAAAAAATTCTCATACGAGAGAAAAAAAAACTCTCATATGAGACAATAAACAAAATATAAAATAAGGAAATTGTGAAAGAGATTGAAATAGATGATGGATGTTCCAACCCGATTCGCCGACGACCATGGTGACAGTAGATCTGTGGACATCGGCGGAAAAGAAAAAAAATTAGGATTTTTTTTCTATAGAGAAGTTTTTAAGGGAGGGAGGATATTGTAACTCAGTATAATTATAAGATAATTTGGTTTATTATATTTGATAATAGTAAAAATATGTTACTAGTGAAATTTGATAATATTGGTCGAAAATCTTACATAATTGTGGGCCTTGCAATATTTTCCACCCTTTCTACCAAAAAAAAAAAAGCAATATAATTGCTAAATTTCGATGAGGTAAAAACATAAGTGAAAGCCCACCAAATGATGAGGACCAAAATTGACTTTTCAAATATTGGAAAAACACGTGATAAAAGACCAAGATATAAATATAGATCATAAGTACAACAGTTTATAATTTTATATAACTATTTTTTTAATAATTGCAAAATAAATCACTAACATATATTGGAACAAATTTGGCCTCCCATCATTTTCCACAAAATAAAATTAAAAGCCACATTATCGTATGATTCACAGTATTTTCCATCCACAATACTGCTTACTCGGACGAAATAAAAGTTACGATCATATAATGATGTATGATTTCCGACTACCGAAAAAAAGACTAAAGATCTAAATTTGTTTCTACATGGAGTTAGTGACATTTTTTCAATTATGAAGATTAAACGACCAAAAACCGAAAATCATCTAAATTTATAACCTTTTTTTTCCTATGATAAACTAACTCGTTCTCGAACTTAAACTTCGAGGTATACATACGTTTATCACTTTCTGATTCAAGCGTTGTTGTACTATCGTTTAACACATCGATTCACAGTTAATCTATATTAGATATAAACATATGTTTCTCTATCGACTAATGAAGCATTGTATCAAACTATAATAGCTTTAAAAAAGAACCACCCATTGAGTTGAATTTAATTGCTGTAACAAGACAGCACAGTGCAGAAAACATCCCAGCAAGAAGATGTTTTGTTTATTAACTCTTTTACCAATTCATTTGTATTTGTCGTCTGCGCATCGTGACATAATATTATAGTAATATGAATCATTAGATTGCTTAGGTTTTGTCTTAAATTCTTGTTGGAATGTCACTATACTCTCCTCTCCAACAGCCAAAACCTTGTCCTATATCTGACAAGTGAACATATATATAAATATAAATAAGGACCATCGTCTCTCTTTGATACTTCAAATCCCAGAAAAGAAAAAGGACAATATTCCAAGATTTACAATTGCATGGTATTGAAGTGCCAAACGTGTTCGATTGTGCATTCTTCTCTTGTTTGGACAAAAGTTCAATTACCATGTTATTGGGGTTGTGGATAAACTTATTGTCGGTGAACTAAAATTCAGTAAATTTCAATTTATTATTATTATTTTTTTTTTTGATTAAGGTCTAATCTACATTTTTCCCTCATAATATTAATTCAATTTTTTTCTTAGTAAAATAAAAAAAAATTCAAATAATTCCAAACTCAGATAAAAATGCCAACTTGTCTCATTTCACAATTTGTGCAACATGACTTTTCCAAGTTGAAGGAAAAGACTTGTTCTAGCATTCTCTGTGGTCCTCTCTCGAATGGTCCAAACATGTCCTACTAAGTATTAATATAAGAATCTAAATAAAAACAAATAAATAAATTATAGATATTCTTCTATCACATTCTTATCCTAAAATGTACAAGGATAGAAATAATTGGTTGATTTCAGCAAATACTGGCCTATAAAGGTCAACTTCCTTAGTCTATTAATCTATATTTAAGTCTAAAATTTAATTATTTTTTCATACCTAAATAGAGTCAACTTAAAGACCCAGAGTCATTTTATCTTATTTATAACATTTCATGTTTCCTTATGTCAATGATCTTACAACTTCCTATACATTTTTTAATAACTGGGTAAACCCTGACCTTTGGAAGAAGTCGTAATAGCCAGCAAACAATGACATTCAGGTACCATACTAGGATTTGTTCATGTGTGATAGACTCATTCAAGATATTTGATAGCTAGGGAGAACGAAGATTCGATCATGAGATCTCCCATAAAGACCTTGAGTGCCTCAACCTTGGCAGCTAAACCAATACCTCATTTAATATGGTTTTATGAAGCAAATGTACCTTATTTGTTTAATATGTTATGAAATAAATATGTCTTTTATGCATATATTAACTTATGATAAATTTTTGACTGAATAATGAAAGAAAAAGAATAGAATGTTTAAGGATTGTGTATTTTTACAATACCACCAATCTTTTACATTATTTAAAATTCAGATAATATAAATAACCCCATATAAGGTCGAAATCGAATATGCATGATGATCAGGATATTGTGGGATAAGGAAATCCTCAATGATTTAATCTTTGGTCTAAAAACAAGTGAACGTGAATGGATATCATATATATGAAGAAGATGCTAATACAAGATATTATATATATATATATATGAATTAATATTTCTTTCCAGAGTCTTCTTATGATAGCTACAGTTCTCTCTCCTTCAACTGTCATATTTTCTAAAAAGCGAATGAACATTAAATATTGTCCATGCATATTAAAATTGGATGTATACATACATATAATTGGATATATATCTATATATATATATATATATATATATAGAGAGAGAGAGAGAGAGAGAGAGAGAGAGAGATTAATGAAGGCAATGATGGATGTGGAGCGCCTTCATCCAACGATGGATGTATAATTAAATGTAATAAAGCGAAGTTTATCAATTTAGTAGATTATAATTCATTACCACAAAACAAGAAATGATAAATAAAACTATTTCTCGATAAGCAAGCAAATCCCATATTCACTTGTTGACTAAAATAAAAACCTTAACTAGGTAACGCTAATCGGTCCCATTTTCCGACTAGATGAGATTTTAGGCTCCAATTCTTCTGAGGTTGGATTGCTACAACTCATCATCGAATCTTCTTTAATTGAACATAACTCAGAGTTATAAGATTCATTGTAAGAATCCATATTTTCTTGATCATCATAATCATCTTCATCACATTTGATCTTGACCTCCTCTTCATGACATAAGTTCAGGTCTATACTAAACCCTTGTCTTGGCCTTTCTTGACTCATGACATTGCTGCTAGTTCCAACCTGTTACAAACCTCATAGTCTTAAAAATGATCGACAAAAGGGACAAGATTATCTTTAGACACAAACACAAAGTATTATATAATACCATGTCGAAGAGGCTAGCACGGCGTTCTTTCGAGTTAATGCTCGATTGCCTGAGAAAGTACTTCTGAGCATGACTAGCGACCTGAGTAGGGGATCTAGTGGTCACAAAGTTTCTTGAAATGCCCCTCCAATCACCTTTTCCTAATTTTTCGAGCCCGATAAGGAACGTTCGATGTTCTTCTTCGGTCCATGGAACTCCTTGTCATTTGTTGTAAGAAAATTATGAAACTTAACTTTCTCATAAATGATTACTGTAAACTACTTATGTTCTAACACTCCATATGCTCTTGCATGCAGAATGTTTAGTCACACATGTCAGTTTAGACATCCTAAGTATGCAATACCCATTCTTTTTTTTCAATTTGTTAGAAGAGAGGTTCATTGCCAAGGATTAATAACCTCAATACTTTTAGCAATAAAAACAATTAAATTCAATGAACTTGGGTTTTTTTTTTTTTTGTTAGTTCCTTGAGGAATAAAAATTGTACCTTTCTTTCTGTCTGGAGCAGTACGAGCCAAAAGTCCGTCGGAGAGATAACCACCGGCGGTCATGGACGGCAGCAGCTTACGAGAGTTTTCATTGACGGGGGCTATTCGATATGAAGATAACGATGATGACGAGGGCGAGGAAGATGAAGCCGAGAGGCAGTCGAAGCTAAAGCTTTTCTTCAACTGTACTGTGGATGAAGATGAGATATCAATTTGTACCCCAAAAAGCATAACTCCACCAGCTTTTGGTGTGTTACAAGTTCTTGTATTGTGGCCTATGTTTCCACAATGTGAGCACTTTCTTACCATTTCTTCACTTTGAGCATGTTCTATCTTGACGTAATAATTTACAGAGATAGATAGGAAAGAAGTAGGCTAGTAGTTATTCTCCTATTTATTATTATTATTATTATTATTATTATTATTATTATTATTATTATTATTATGTTCACCAATTGTGTTATTGTGCTGTGATTGATTTTTCTATCATACAGGTGGATGAATAACAAACAGGATTGTATTGAGATTACTTGTAATGTGTATTTTTCTTAATAATTAAAATTTAAGTGGATATTTTTATCGCATAATTAATTTAACTTTGACCCACCAATCGATAACTGCATCCCATTTAAATTCATGTAGGTGGGCCACTTAAATGGTGTTGGTGTATCCTAACATAATTGGCATATTAAATTATATCATTTAATGCATGCCACTTTTTTGCTTTTATAGGGAAAAAACAAGAGTCGACAATTATACTTACAATTATCTATACCTTTATATAAAACCTAAAAACCTTATTATTATGACATTTAATTATATTGAACAATTATGATTTATTTATACCTTTGTCTATTGTAATTATCATTTTGCCCATCAATAACTTATTTTATCCAATTATATCATTATTAGTTTTTATTTATTATTCAATTTAATATACAATTAAAATTAAAGTTATAATTTTATATATATCAAACATATTGAATTATAAATAACTTAAAATATAAAATTATATTACATATTTATATATTAGAGTACACTCGCAAAAAATACTAGTTATTATTATTCATGAGGTGACACGCAAAACACCATTTTTTTCATATCAAGATTAGCGATATTTATAGTGGAAAATAGAATTATTGATCGAGTAATTATAGTGGAAAATAATGATAGAGATAAGTCTCAAGAGGGCCAACTTAACCGCTTTTTGTTTATCATAATTGAACAAAACGTTAGATAAGTGTGTATCTATCTATATATAGTTAGGCAAGAAAAGAAGGTAAACAACGCAACCCCACAGCATTTCAAGTCGTTTGTTTCTTCACTAAAAGTAAATAATTACATTATCCTATATGTCATTATTATAATGATAAGCCTAATTAAGAAATTTCATCATCACGTATATCTATCTATCTAGTCATGCATCTTTCTTTTTTATTTTTTATTGTTACTTGGTAGAGATGTTGACAATTGGAGATATTGAAATATAGTACTCACCTAGGGAAGGTGTTGTTATGTATGACAATTTACAATTACATATGTATAGACAAATGAAAGTTGAGAGACGATAAGAATCGCATTATCTAATTATTAAGACGAAATATAGTTTGATTTTTTACATTGAAAAGAACAGTTTGTCAGGTAGAATATGTTATGGGATGATTTGAGCTAATCTCATTTATATGGTTTAATTACATATCAATCATACTAATTTTAATGATTAGACATGCTAACTGCTAAGTTTATCGAATTTAAAAGCATTACGTTTATTCACTCGAAAAGAATTGAGGGAGGTACAAGAATTTTTCATTTAAAAGGATTTAAAATGTTACAAGACTATGAAATAAAATAAGACACATAATTATAAATTTAGGATACTAAGTATTTCGATTTTTATTTTTATTACTATATTTGATAATTGCAAAAATAAGTCATCAATATCATATTTCTAAATAAATTTGGGTATCTGATCATTTTTATCCGACAAAATAAATCTGAAATACTACTTGAATGCAATCATATAATCTCTTTTATCCACTTGAGTGTTGTGTCAGGTAAGATTTTCGACTTATTTTATCCGAAAATAATGATCATAGACTCAAATTTATTATGACATAAGTTAGTGATTTATTTTCGTAGTTGCAAAATGTATTTACTGAAAAAGAAAAAATCAATATATGTAGTAATTCAAGATAATTCAAATGTGCCCGACCAATTGGGTTTAAAATATTTTTCCCACATATATGTAGATAATTCAAATGTGCTTTTCGTAACGATGAAATCAATGTAAAATATCTAATAATCTTATAAACCATTGTCGACCATTAAATATATCCCACATCCAAGTGGACTCTCTATGTCCCCTTCAATCCCTCAATCAACAAATAATAATTGAAAGCAGAATACATGAAAATAAAATAAAATAAAATGAACAGTTCTTGAAAACTGATCAATGAAAAATCAAACGTGATAAATATATAACGAGTAGTTGAGTGGTCATTCAACATCAACTTTGTCTATATTTTTTTTTTTTATTATTTTCTACTCCTTTTATGATTAAAGAGATCTATGATATTATTTAAAGATGGGACTTGATATCCTCAATTATTATCTTCGTGCAGGCTACTAAGAACAACATGGTGTCTGTACAACGTTGTCACCTTCCGAACATCAACCGCAGCATAGTCTCGACCTCTTTCATGACCGATTAACCCAAAGACATTTGGTTGTTAGGCGTAGGTTGTTACTTATTAGGCAATAACCGATGCCTATAGTGTACTGTGGTCGCCTATAGTAAACCAAGCTTTAAAGAATAACCAAACAACCACCCCGTGTATTATAGGCGTCGATGTTTTAGTAACCGATGCAGATAATGTTGTGATCTATAGCTATACCATATTTTGTACTAGTGTCAAATGGTGATTCTTTCCATCATAGGACGCACATAAACACAAAAATATCGTAAAAAATTCATCATCCTGAATACATGATCGATGGCGGATAGCATAGTTATCATAAAAACGTACCCGCTCGACTAGAAATTGCTCGCCTAGCCCTTTGGTCGGTTTATGTCTATGTAAGAACAATCAATTTGTACGAAGAATTTAAGAAGAAATCGAGGAACTAAAACAATCTCCCCACGCCCTCTGTTGGGATTTGTGTGCCTAAACTCCGGCGAACGACCCCGGGCAATGATCGGAAAGTTGCTCGGACGATCACAACTTCGAATTCCAGTGTAAGTCCTAAGCTTTGTTCAAGATTGAATTGGGACCGTTAGATTGGGCGCGCGAAATCAAGATCTGATGGTCGAGATTTGAATGTCGCGATTTACCAACTCTGAAGCACTAGGTACAAAACTTTACAACTGAACTCAAGTTTGAACATGGACCGTTGGATCTGGCGCTATTAATCGATGGCTGAGATTGAAAGTAATAAAAACGTTTTTATTGGTTAAAGATTAGCGTGTGGTACAAGTCTAGAAGCACAAAGTACTGCCCGTCAATGCACGGCAGTTGAGGAATCGGGTTATAAATAGCAGATTTCGAGATCCAAGTATCTATCTTTGAGAGCTTGTATCTTTTGATAGAGAGCGAATTAACGAGAGGTGTAAACTAGAGATTTGTATAGAGTATGATAAAGTTATAAATTCTTCTCTTAGTTTGAATAAAAGAAGGTCTGTTGGTCCGTGGATGTTGGCCAAAAATTGATGTCGAACAACGTTAAATCCTGTTTTTTCTGAGTTTATTTCCTTTGTTGTTTTCGCATTCGATCGAGTTCAAGATCGTGTTTCTTGTATCGATCTTCACACACATTAAAGAACAACAAGTTGGAAATCGAGGGATGCCATTTTCTTTACACCCTCAATGCAATATCCGATATGTATTGCGATGTTGCGGTGCAGCTCAAAGCTCAGGACTCAAACCTCCGAGCAGAACTCGCGGTCGCCCTGAATCTGGTTTGTGTCTGCTAATTTGCTTTGTAAATAAGAATGGTGTAATTGAAGGAAAGATATATATATATATATATTATATATATATATATATATAATGTGACGGTATGGTAAACGTGAGCATCAATGAAATAAATAATATATTTGATTATGTTACTCCTAGTTTATGGCATGCTTGATTAGGTCGCTTGAATTTGAAAACTTTGAGATTTATGTTTTTTTATGATGATCATTCTTGAATATGTGACTTATGTGTAGAAGCCAAATGACGAGGAAACCATTTCCAAAAGTTGAGAGAACCACCAAAATATTAGAACTTGTGCATTCTAATATTTGTGAACTAATTGCATGCTTACAATACAAGTGATGGAAAAAGAAAATTGAAAATTCTAGATATCTTCACATAAATAAATTAGCACAAAACTCTGCTAACAGGCTGCTTGATTTAAATTCTAATGTTAATTGCTGGTATATTTATGTTAAATATTTGAAAAACTATTGAAAGATATGCATGATCGTCTGTCTGAATCAGCGGTCAAATAATTAGCTGTTTATTTGTAGGTATATTGGATATGCTATATTTAGATATGGTTGTTAGGCTAAAAAGGGTATACTAATAATACATGTAACTCTTTGTTATTACGATATTGTATCTGCCAGAATCTCTGTTAATCAAGAAAGGAACTTTTCTTCCGTTAATCAAATTTCCAGTTTAAACCCCAAAACTTCAATAAAAACGATTATTTGGCTCCAATGTGTACAAATAGTGAGCCACAAATATTTGGCTCCATTCAATCTCGGCGAACGAGAACAACCTAGGAGGATGTCCAAACGAGGGAGACTTGTTATCGCACAATGAGCAAATTAGCAATGGAGGTTTCGAAGGTGATGAGTTCTTGTTGAACGGAATCATCTCCCTCACCGTCATGCAAGAATCTCGATTTTTCCCATCTTTTTTGGTGAGTTCGGAGTCACCAGAACTGCTTAATGTATCTTTGGTCCATCGTTGAGAGAGAGTTCACAATGAGAATGAACATCAATTATCACTAGGGTTTTTCCTCAACTTGAGTTTGAAGCTCAGCTTGAGCTTATGACAGTTGACCTCGAACATGAGATTCCCTCAACGAATCAATCTGAAGCTCTGTCGTTACGTTTTCAAAAAAACATTTTACCTTACTTTTATAGTATTATGATATTATAAAACTATAAGTATTTAATGTTAAACATTATACGATAATACGAAAAAAATTTATTAATTTCGAGTTTCCAGCTCGAGCTCGATCGGTCGAGTAAATAAGGTATGACTATTTATTATCGAGATCTAAGATAAATAACTCGTCGGACCTAGAACTCAAACCCGAGCATAATAAATAATTTTGAAGCTCGAGCATAGAGATGAGAACAAATCGGCTTGCTTACACCCTTAATTAAGATATAAATTTTGTGTTTTAATAATTGAATGATCATTTCTTTACATACATATATATTGGCACAAATTTCGTTCTAATATCGAATTAGGATATAAATTTCAGTACATGTAAAATAGGGTTGTCAATGGAGCGGGCTGTCAATATCGAATTAGAATATCGACCGAAAAAGCACAATGATGAAGAGGGGAGGAGATGATCACTTCAAAACAAACAACTCATTACCATTATTGTAAAATTGGACCTAGGAGCAGGTGCTAATCAGCCACAAACTCTGGCGAAAATCTCATAATTGGTCTTCTAGTCAGTGAATCCAGTTAATCAGCGATTAATCGGACTAATCGGTTCATTATTTTTTATTTGAATTTTAAGTTTGTAATAATGTTATGTTGTTGCGTTTCAAATGTTTGGATATATTTGATGCACATTTACCTTGGTAGAATGTCAGTATATTTTATATATGGAAAAAAAATAATGAAAACAGGTGAATGTCTAATTTTCGCCGTGGAACCGCATAGGCCCCATCTAGCCATCTAGGCGCTAGTCCCCCGGGTGGCCGAGTAGTACCTAGTAAATTTTACAACATCGCCCCTTACAATGTTAAGAAAGATAAAATAATTTCAAATAAGTAAGTTTCAAATTTAATGAGAAACAAGAAACCATTCAGCAGTTTCCATTAATTACATACAAATATTACCCCGCACATAACTCCCATTTGAACGGCCTTCCACTAAAAGCATGCTCACAAGCCTTTCCCTCCTTCATTCCCTTACGCCTTTTTTTTAACTGCATGGTTAAAACCTACCCATAACCGCTCACATCATCTTCACCATCGCTTGATGTTTACAGTTTTTTTGTTTTACTATTTTATAGATATTTCTTCTCTGTTGGCTTATGTTGGTTATGGCTGTATGATAATAATCACCACCCCATGAACATCAATGTAATGACTTTCTTTTGTGATTGTTTTTCTTCTAACATAACTAGTTTTCGCAAGCTAATAATGCTATTTCTTTTTTGAAGTACATAAAATGATGGCATTGCGCATGAGTTCTTGCACAAAACTTGCCTGCATTGCATTAAAACGGTCCGATGCTACTCCAAGATTTTTCACACACAAGAGCGTACTATTATTGCACAATGCCTCCGTAACAAAGTCGGAGGCAAATGGTGGAAGGCTCAAGCGAGAAGACGTCAACAAGCACTTGCATTATTACCATGAAACTGTTTTCTCCAAGTGGAAGGTGTGTGTTCTCTAGGGTTTGTAATAAGTATAGATGCTCGACGATTTCTCATTCAGGCATTTTCGTATCCCGACAGGTTCTCATAGGACAAAACGACTGGAGAGATCATTCGACGGGCAAAGAAGGGTCGGAAAGGTACAGAACACAAAACCTCCCCAACTGCACGTTTTGCCCGGGAATTTACGAGCTTGGCGTTGAAATTTCATCATTAGATATAAAAAGTTATCATCATTCGAGCTTGTTCATGCCCATATATCTCGGACGAGCTGATAGAGTTCGAAGTCGGCTACAGCAGTACGGTCGAGACGGTTCCCATTTGGAGAAAGCGACAACATCTCGTGGTATTTTCTCCGAGATACTTTCGAAGGGCTTTCCAATTGTTTACAGATGCTTTCTTGTGAGTACTAATCATAAAAAGTCGTCTGATTAAATCATTCAATATACCTATGATGGACATTTTTTATGAGCAAATCCATCTGATGATGATAATCAAGATGGCGAGCTTAGAGGATGCGGAGAAGCTTGAGGATCGATTGCTGAAGAGGTACGATTACGCTCTGAACGAGAAGAAAAATGGCAAACGTCGGCCGGACGATATTCTCCGGCGGCTCTGCTGTGTAGAGACAAACATAGACGCAGATAAGTCGTAATTGAACAAGAAAACCATGCCATTGCCTAGCAGCTATGATGGCTGATAGAAGACTCAACACTAAGATTTGAAAACTATAACATACATGAATGAGAATTTGTGGGCCATAAAAGGGCTCCTTACATTAAGAAATATCCATTTGGTGAAGGACTATTTAATGTAAGACCTTTTTTTTTCTGATCTTGTAGATAGTAACAACTTTTTTATTGTTCAGCAACTTGTATATGAGCACATAATTGTGCTAATTTTTCGGATGACAGAAAATATATATCATATGTGCATGGAGGCTGAATTTGTCGAGTAAAAAGCCTATTTAGGAAGTAAAAGATAATCAAACTTATTAGAATATACTAAAATTATTCTCTGATATTTATCCTATGGATCAATTTAGTCCACAATGTTTCTAGTTGAACAATTTAATCATCGATGTTGTCGAAAATGAACTAAAATTGGTCACTCCGTCAATGTGATCGTTAAGTTAGATGGAAAATGACACGTATCAACAGGCATCAATTTTTTTTATTGCTTTCATCACGTGTTGAAACGTATCACTTTCCTTCTAAATTGACGGCTATAGTAACGGATGACAAATTTGATTCATTTTCGACACTATCATGGACTAAATTGGTTCACGAGTAACACTGTGGACTAAATTGATCCATAGGGTAAACATCGTGACCAATTAAGATATTCCTCCCAAGCTTATTCAATACCTGATGAGATTGAATGATTCTTATGAGAATGTGAGAAGTCTCACCTCATATCCTTATCATGACAATTGTAAAGCATATGTTATGCTCATGAATGTGGATAAGATGAAAATTGTTATCCCAAAATTTTTAGGTTAAATATCTTTTAAATTAAAAAAAATATTGCGGTTAAGAATATCTATCAACTAGATAAACAAATCTGGAGATAAAGACACAATAGCCACACAACCAGAGAGAGAAGAACAATGAAAAAGAGACGACTGAACACAGAACAAAAGGACATCCACGAGGACAAAAATACAACAATTTTCTACACTTTGATCTATTTGTTTGTCTTATTGTTGAAGATAATAAGGGAGGATCTCAAAGGATATTCGATCATCAATCATACCATAATTGGTCCGACCTATCAAGGCAATAATCGAAACTTACTCAATTTGAATTCGGCTACAAAAGGAAAAGATCAAGTCAAGCATATCAAGAAAGAAAAGAATAAAGTAAATTAGGAAATAGATATCATTTAGCAGATTTTACTCCAACGGCTACTTGCCATTTTAGATCATAGAATTCATGTATAAATAGGGCTCCACTGTACTCACACAAAAAGATCAATAGAAGAAAGTTTTTTCCACTCATTATACTATGAAAATTAACATGGTATCAGAGCAGATTATTAATCCTATACTGCCAAAGTCAAGAATTCTGTTATAGCAGAATCATCCCAAAAAAAAAAACATCCTCACAAAAACCACAAAAAACGCCCATTTCAATCCGCTTCGAATATACACAACCCACAATGTCGAGCCCAGATTTGCTGAAGAACGACAATATGATGTATACGCCTTACATATGCAATAAAATGCCCAAAAGGTCGTTCTTACCCCGAACAATCGTGTCCAAATTACCCTTCTCAGCCTGGAGGATCCAAGAGCTGAAGAAGATCTTCCACGCCGGTGAAGACGACGATTCCACCATGTCTAAAATGATTAAATACGCCTTGTACGAACGTGACAGATCACCAAGCCCGGGCGAGAACAACTGCTGCGTGGGGTCCATCGAGGATCACAACGCTTTTGTGTCAATGAGTGCAAGCATCACAAAACAATCGAAGTCTAAAAAACGGGCCATGAACCCCGATTTGCAGCCCTCAGTCGAGAGCCACGCCATCGCCACAAACAGAAGAAACCCTATATGCACATCTGAGACGAGAGGGCCACCTAGCATGCCACGGTGTGAAAATTGCAAGAAAGAAGGCCATCACCGCGACCTATGCTGGTACTTGCATCCCGATCTCCGACCGAAACGTTACAGCCATGGCGGCAAACGTGAAAGCTCAAGAGAAACACAAAATTTCAACACACGCGCGTATGCGAATTGGGCCAAGCACAATAAAACTGAGCCCGATCACAATATAATGTTGGGCCGGGCTGGATCTGGTGCGGAATTCGCTGGACCAAGTGCAAATTGGGCTGGACCTGATCAATCCAAGTTGGACCATCTCATAAATCAACCTTCAAAAATATTGGGCCAAACAGGTAAACACAGCTCAGGTATGGACCCAATCTCGCATTTTAAAAATTATACTGGCATGAGTACTAGGACTAGTTTTCATAATTTTTGGATAATAGACTCCGGTGCAACGGATCATATGACTTACAACGAATATAATATAATTAATCCTACCAATTCAAAATTTTCCCAATATGTTACCGTAGCAAACGGTAATAAAATACCAATCAAAAAAACTGGAATTTCAAAAATATTTTCCAAAACAATCTCTAATGTATTATATTTACCAAATCTTACCTCAAATTTATTATCCGTAGGAAAAATTACTAACGAACTCAATTGTAATGTTATATTCTCACAAACCAAAGTAATTTTTCAAGATCGGAACACTGGGAATATAATTGGTGAAGGAAGACAAGAAAACGGATTATATCTTGTCGAAATTCCTAATATATCCCTTTGTACGGCACAAAGCTCTTTGAATTTAAATAATACTTTACATCAAAGATTTGGACATCCTTCTGACAAAATCCTGAAAAGAATTTTTCCAAACATTTCTCTTGATTCTAGTACTTGTGATGTTTGTAAATTTTCTAAACAAACCAGATTACCTTTTTATTCTTCTTTCAATAAAACCAAAAGTTTCTTTGAATTACAGGGGAAACTCTATAAATTAATATGCTTAGGACCATCAAATTTTATTAATTAAAAGAGTTATTAATTAATCGATAAATTAATATTTTATTAATTTATAATGAAATATTTAATTTTCATACTCCTCCCTCCTTGCAAAAAACACCTCTCATACTTTCATTTAATTACCATACAATGTGTATATTATATCAAATGAAGAGTTCAATTTGATAAAATTATTCAATCACCTACATTAATAGAGACTTGATTTAAAGTTCAATTCATTTAAACAAAACAAAAGAAAATTGAGTATTCAAGAAACCTTAAGAAAAATATGGGAAATTTCGGTAGGTAACCGAGCGTTTAAGGCTTTTCTAACTGGCGTTCAAATTTTTCAGTTTCAGTAGGTATCAATGCGTTTAAGGCTTTTCTAAGTGGCACCCAAACTATTTTTCAGTTTCGATAGTTACCCCGGTGTTTAAGTCTTTTCCATCTGACGTCCAAATAAACTAGGCAGTTACTATGTTTGTGTTCGCACTTTATATACAATATAGATTGTAGTGCAAAAGTCATTATCCGTCATCGTCCATCACTATATAAATCGTGAGCGCCACATAGTAATTGCTCAATTTATTTGGACATCAAATGAAAAGCCTTAAAAGATAACTACCGAAATTTAAAAATAATTTTGTGCACAAATTGGAAAAGCTTTAATCACATGAGTAGCTGTCTGGACTGAAAAATTAGTTTGAACACCAATTGGAAAAGCCTTAAATACATGTGTACCTATATGGACCGAAAATTAGTTTGAGCACCAATTATAAAATCCTTAAACACATAATTATTGGTCAAAATTTCCCTATATATATTATGTAATATAAGGAATTATTAATTTATATTCTATATGGGACTTATAGGAATCACCAAAAATCTATTATCTTATAATTTTAGCGAGTTTATTAATTTAGTACGTTATCCCCGAGTCGGGACCGGCAAAAAATATTATCTTAAAGAGTTTATTAAATAATAGAGTATTAACTTATCGAGTTTCCACTGTAGTACATTCGGATGTTTGGTGACCAGCCCCCGTCACCTCTTATAATTATTTCAAATATTATGTTACATTTATTGACGATTATTCTCGTATTACATGGCTTTACTTGCTAAAGAGCAAATCTGAAGTTTTTTCTCGTTTTCAAGAATTTTTAAATCTAATTGAAAACCAGTATAGTGCAAAGGTTAAAGTATTCAGATCAGATAATGGTACTAAATACATTAACAAATTTTTTTCAGATTTACTAAAAGAAAAAGGAATTTGGCATCAAACTACATGTATAAACACTCCAGAACAAAATGGAGTATCCGAAAGAAAAAATCGGCACCTTTTAGAAGTTACCAGGTCTCTCTTATTTCAAAACAATATTCCAAAAATCTATTGGTCAGATGCAGTCCTTACGGCTACATATCTGATAAATAGATTACCAAGCGTACAACTAAATCATAAAAGCCCTTAAGAAATATTATTAAAAAGAAAACCTAATTCAGAACATTTGCGTATATTTGGATGTACATGTTTTGTACATTTAAAGAGGCAAGACAAATTAGATAAAAACTCTGTGAAAACCATCTTCTTGGGTTATTCGTCTCAAAAAAAGGGATATAAATGTTACGATCCGAAAAACAAAAAGTTATATATATCTAGAGATGTCATATTCCAAGAAAACGAACCATATTACCCACCTAACCAAAACACAAATAATGATAATTCAAACCAAATAGATATACCGTTACCAGAACTAAATTTCGAAGAAATAAATCATACAATTGAAAAACTGAAAACTAAAGAAACAAATATAGTCCCTGAATCAGTATCAGGGGGAGATATAACAGAAACTATAAATTTAAGGAGATTCACAAGAAATACGAGACCACCAGAAAGACTAAGAGACTTTGTGACAAATCAAGTCACATATCCAATCCAAGATTATATAACTTACAATAGAATTTCACGCTCATATCACGCTTTTCTAAGCAACATCGACCGAATAGTCGAACCTAATAATTTCGAAGCAGCCAATAAAAAGTCAGAATGGCGTAAGGCTATGAAGGAAGAACTTCAAGCCTTGGAACGAAATCAAACGTGGGACATCACACCTCTACCAATCAATAAAAAACATGTGGGATGCAAATGGATATATAAAATAAAATACTACAGTGATGGAACAATTGAACGATATAAAGCCCGACTAGTAGCAAAAGGCTTCACACAAACATACGGAATAGACTATCAAGAAACATTTGCACCAGTCGCAAAAATGAACACTGTGGGAATCCTCTTATCTGTTGCTGTCAACTCTGGGTGGAGTCTCTCACAGATGGATGTAAAAAATGCCTTTCTACAAGGTGATCTGGACGAGGAGATATACATGACACTCCCACCAGGTCACCAACTCGAAAACCATCACGAAAACCTTGTATGTAAACTTAAAAAATCTATTTATGGTCTCAAACAATCTCCAAGAGCATGGTACTCGAAATTGAGTCATGCACTTCTGATGGATAATTTTACGAAAAGTTCCGCCGATTCTTCCATGTTCATTAAGACAATCAATCAAACTATCGTAGTTGTACTTGTATACGTGGATGACATCATAATAACTGGAAACAACATTGATGAAATCAACAACGTTAAAAAATACCTTAAAGGCACATTTGATATTAAAGACCTAGGACCACTGAGATATTTTCTAGGGATAGAGATCGTTCACTCATCGAAAGGGCTTTTCTTATCTCAAAGAAAATATATTCTAGATCTTCTAAAAGAAACTGGAAAATTGGGAGTTAAACCCTCAAATACTCCTATGGAAACTAACAAAAAATTAAACTCAGAAGATGGAAAACCTTTGGAAGACACAAGTCAGTTCCAAAGACTGGTGGGAAAATTAATTTATTTGACTGTTACACGACCTGACATTTCATTTGTTGTTAGTTGTGTCAGTCAGTTTATGCAGGCACCCAGGACTAGTGACCTTGAAGCTGTTGACCGGATCCTTAAATACCTCAAAGGCAACCCAGACCGAGGTATTTGGATGAGGAGAAATGGAATGCATAATGTGGTGAGCTACTCAGATGCAGACTGGGCTGGAAGCTTCGACCGAAGATCCACCACAGGTTAATGCACATTTGTTGGAGGCAACCTAGTCACATGGAGGAGTAAAAAGCAAACTGTTGTAGCGAGATCGAGTGCTGAAGCCGAATACAGAGCCATGGCCTCGACGACGAGCGAACTCATCTGGATAAAGCACCTTCTAGAAGACTTAAAGATTAAAATTAATCGACCAATGACGATGTTTTGTGACAATCAGGCAGCTCGTCACATTGCTACAAACCCTGTCTTTCATGAGAGGACGAAACACATTGAGGTAGATTGCCACTTTATCAGAGAAAAAGTGCAGAGCCGAGACATAGAGACGCCCTTTGTCAAAAGTGAAGAACAACTAGCAGACATCTTCACGAAAGCATTAGACGTCCGATCTTTTGAGAACATACTAGACAAGTTGGGCTTAATCGATTTATTTAAGCCAAACTTGAGGGGGAGTGTTGAAGATAATAAGGGAGGATCTCAAAGGATATTCGATCATCAATCATACCATAATTGGTCCGACCTATCAAGGCAATAACCGAAACTTGCTCAATCTGGATTCGGCTACAAAAGGAAAAGATCAAGTCAAGCATATCAAGAAAAGAATAAAGTAAATTAGGAAATAGATATCATTTAGTAGATTTTACTCCAACGGCTACTTGCCATTTTAGATCATAGAGTTCATGTATAAATAGGGCTCCACTGTACTCACACAAAAAGATCAATAGAAGAAAGTTTTTTCCACTCATTATACTATGAAAATTAACACTTATTTTTATTATATCGAAAGAACAAAAGAAAGAATATTCGAATGACTTGAGCGTCAGCGGGGCGTTACGGCAATGGCGCCCACCCTTCTAACGCCTTTTTTGTGATGTTTTAGGTATTCGACGAAGATGTAGATCATGACTGAGAGACTCGATGGATATAAATAACCGTGAGTTGGAAGAAATCGGAACGTCCGATGATAGACGTCAACTCCATGGCCGCTGGCCACAATTGTCCCGCCACCAACAGCAACTGAGCTGCCAGCGTGACCACTACCAGGTCGACAGCAAACCACCACTAACACGCCGTTAATGTCCGGAAAAAGACCACAGTGATCATATATCTATGGTCTCCGACGACCTCTCGGCCGCCGACGGTAATGAGGTAGTCAGGTGTGAGTTTTTTTGTATTTTGGGGTCAATTGGCAATTTCAAATTTATGGGGTCGATTCTGTTAATTTGCAATCGGAGCGAATGGTATGAATTCTGAAGCGTTGAAGGTCACAACAAAAGACAGAAGATTTGAACTTTTATGTTATTTCTTTGGAGTTAATTGCATAAATATCGAAATTTTCGGGGTAGATTTATATGTTTTTATTCTTTTGGGGACTGATTATGTTATTCCCGTGAAGAGTTAGTTAAAAGAGTGTTAAACGCTAGGGGTCAGATTGGAATCTCAAAACTTTCTTGGGCATGTAGTGTATTTTCGCTATCTGATGGGCTTAAAGCTGTTGATTTTGTCTTACCTGGGCAATTACTTAACTGGCTCCAATCACTTACAACAGAAAGAGCTTGTATTTTGACATGTGTCCTACTTATCACTATTTAAGTTGGTATTATATCCATCAATCCATTACATTAATAGAATATTATACTTGTAAAAAATCTAATTCAATTGGTTTATATCCAACTTGTAGAATTAAATAGACCAAAGTTGTTTAGGTTCTTGAATTTAACTGAGCAGAATATATTATATTGGCCTTTTTAATTAAATATATGGCTCGATTAATAAGTATTGGGACGTAATTTTAGTGCACTCTTGGAATTAATTATTGCATGTTGCTCGAATTATTTTAATGGCTGTTCGAATTATTTTTAGTGGTCTATTTGAATTAATTAATTTGGGTTGCTAGAATTAATTAATTGTTCGAGTTTATTTTGTTTAACCTTTTAATGGTATGTTGGAAATAATGAATTTTTTAGTGGGTTTGCAAGATCTTAGCAGTTTCTTACCGACCGGCTCAAGATTTTATAACTCGATTCGATTCTACGCCGGCTCTCAAAGACCTGACTGACCCACTTGGAAATTTTAAGGGTTAATTTAATGTCAGGCCCTCTTAAGATGTTTGTGTTAGTGTTCAGGCCTTATTCAAGTTTTATTTGTTATTAAGGATCTATTTTTTGAAAATTTTAGAGAAAACTACCCATATGATGCAAAAAGACATATTTACCCTCTATTGTTGCAAAAATTTACTAATATTTGCCATAATCACTTCCAAATGAACGAAGGAAAAATTCATGTTCAAATCTGGTTCAATCTCGACGTTAATGACCGAATAAGGTTGAATCGACGTTAATTTCTCATGGGTCTTAGTAATTAACGAAATTTTTTACTTTAAATGGAATAAATAATGTGTTAAACCCAATTCGCAAAATCTCTTTAAAAATGGGTGAAATCTCGATTATAGTTAACAAATAAGGTGAAATCGATCCAATTTAATCATGGGTTTTAGTAATCAACGGGAATTGTTGATGTTCATCAAGGAATAATAAAGAATTTTGACGCGAGTTAAGATTGAAATGATTGCCAATAAAATGCTCGCTGGGTAACACTTAATGCATTCTGGGTAACACATACTGCATTCTGAATAACATTTCGTGCAATGAACACATATATTATACAACTACTGTTGACGCAAAATAACACATAATTCAAACAAAAATAACAGTTCGTTTCATGCTAATAACACATGTTGTAAACAAGGAATGGACTCAGAGAAATATATCGAAAACATCGACGATAACCGAAAATCGCTGAAATCGTTAGGATCTCTCCGACATTAGTGACCGAATAAGGTTAAATCGACCTCAATTTCTTATGGGTCTTCATAATCAACGAAAACTTTTGAAGCTTATAATGGAACAATGCTTCAAACCCAAGTCGAAATCTATTTAAAAAATGGATAAAATCTCAACTTTAATGAACGAATAAGGTGAATTCGACTCAATTTGATCACGCTGTCTTAGCAATCGACAAGAATTATTATGTTAATCATGTAATAATATGAAAATTAGCTTCCTCGAAATTGAAATATTTTTGAGCTGAGTAACACTTCATGCAACTAAAATAACGCATGTATATACAAAAGAAAACACTTTATTAAAACATTCTAAAATGTTTTGGATTGTCGGAGAATATTACCACATTACCTGCAAATAATACCAAATGTCCGATAGAAAATAACAATAAAAACTCAGTTTTTAACACAATTGTATATACTGGTACTACATAATATGTTCTCAGTACCACATTAGTAGTTCCATTATTTTGCTCACTAATCCAATTTTTTTTTTCCGGATGTATAAGATTGGAATTCATGAAAAAATATGAATTGATGAAATTAAACCACCAAATTCATTTAAAAGACATGCTATGTGAGTGTTGATGTTAGTAGTTGAATCTTGAGATTATTAGTCATGTACACATATAGTCCTTCTTTTCGAAAAAAAGACCATTAACTCTTCAATGAAACATAACATGTGAATCGCATCACGAAAATGTTCAAAGTTTACATTAAATCACGAATAATATTTTATAGACAATAATAAACCCTAAATCTTAAACTCCAAACCCTATACCCTAAATCCCGAACTCTAATTTTTTTTTATTGTTGTATCCTATAAACCATAAGTTGTAAATCACACTACCAAAATTTTAGGTCGTTAACCCTTAATCTTAACCCTGAAACACTACAAGAACTTAATCTATAAACAAAATGTGTTACCAGTAGGTGCTTAAGTGTTATCAGTAAGTGTGTAAGTGTTACCGAAAGTGGTTTATCTGTAATACAATGCATTTTTTGGGTTTAGGATTTAAGGTTTCGGGGTTAAGATTAAGGATTAACGACCTAAAAATTTGGTAATATCATTTACTGCTAATGATTTATATGATACAACAATAAAAATATTTTTGAGTTCGGGGTTTAGGGTTAAGTATCTAGGGTTCGCGGTTTAAGGTTTAGGGTTCGGAATTTAGGGTCTACGATCCATAAAATATTAATCGTGATTTAATGTAAACTTTGAACACGTGTGTGATGAGATTCACATGTTATGTTTCATTGAAAGAGATAATAATCTTGGTTTTGGAAAGAATGACTATATGTTTACATGACTAATAACCTCAACTTTCGACTACAAACATCAACTCTAACATAACGCGTCTTTTTAACGAATTTGGTTATTTATCTTCATCAATTCATATATTTTCATGAATTTCAATCTTATATATCCGAAGAAAAAGTGGACTTGTGAGCAAAATTAATGGAATTAGTATTCTGGTACTGAGAACCTATTATGCAGTATCAGTATCTACAACTGTGTTAAAAACTGGGTCTGTATTGTTATTTTCTATCGAACATATGGTATTATTTGTAGGTAATGTGGTAATATTCCTTGACAATCCAGAACCTTCTAGAATGTTCTTTAATGAAGTGTTTTCTTTTGTATATACATGTGTTATTTTAGTGGCAGAAAGTGTTACTCAGCTCAAAAATATTTCAATTTCGAGAAAAGCTAAGTTTCACATTATTTCATGATTAATATCAATAATTCTTGTCGATTACTTAGACGCATGATCAAATTGAGTCGAATTCACCTTATCTGTCCATTAGAGTCGAGATTTTACCTATTTTTCAACGAGATTTTCGAATTAGTTCGAAGCATTATTCAATTATAAACTTAAAATATTTTCGTAGATTACGAAGACCCATGAGAAATTGAGGTCGATTTAACCTTATTAGGTCACTAACGTGTGTGAAGCCAGCGGTTTCAATGATTTTTTGGTGTTGTCTGCGATTTTTCGAATGTGTACAAAATGTGTTTTTACAAAAACAAATTAGAAGACAAATGTTACCCAGTAAAAAGGAAGTGTTACCCAACAAACAAGAACTATTTCCCAGGAAGCGTGTTAATCACATACGTTTCAAACTTTATTCCCATCAAAATTATTCGATATTCCATTATTAACATCAATAATCCCCGTCGATTAATAAGACTCATGATCAAATTGAGTCGAATCCACATTATTCGGCCATTAAAATCGAGATTTCACCCGTTAAGGAACAATAATTTAAGCTTTATGTTTCCGACAATTTTAATTTCATTTTCGTTAATGTTCAAGCTATGGGTCTCTCGAATTTATACATGTTAGTTGCAATTTTGGCTGAAAATATCAATCGATTGACTATTGTATTTTCTTCTTTGCGTCAAGAATCTCGAAATTTCCTGCACAAATCTTATATTTGACGAAGTGAATATCAGAATAAATCCCCAAGGACACATCGAGCTAGGTTTGGTGCAGGAGTGATGCTCGTGCAAATGAAAATACGGAAAATTTTGAGGTCGAAACTAAATTTTGTTCTTTTGATACCACTTATTAACCATATAGTAACACAATAGTTTCGTATTATAACACATAATATATCTGCGATAACAATATATTCTTAGTTGGTAACAGAAACGGATAGGTCGATACATTTTCTTCTAACATTTTATAGGGGTATTTTGGTCAGTTCGAATTTTAGGTCCTTAACTCTAAGTTTTATGTAAAGTAGGTCCTTTAAATTAATTGTTTTCCTGACAGGGCCTGAATCATATTTTTAAAGTTCAAGAGGGCCTGAAACATAATTGTCCCAAATTTTAATCCAAATTTTCATTGACATTTAAAAACTTGGCCTATTTCTCAAAGAAGATAAGTATTAAAACTCTCATCACTCGGATTCTGTTTAATATTTTATTACTAGTTTTATACGCACTATCTGTGCAATAATAAATAAATATATAGTATTCTATAGTTTAAGTTTTATTTTAATTTAATTTAATATATTTGAAATTATTATTTATTTTTAATGGTGTATTAATTATGAATGAAAAATAATTTATGAGGATGTAATTGAAATAACAATAAAATGAAGGATTAAATTGTAAATTTACATCCAAATTGATCACCAAAATTGACGGTTTTTAAATTGTCCTCACCATTAATATTACAGAAAGATTATCTACGTGATACACCGAGCAAATCATACATATATTTGGTGGAGTAGTTTTCACCTGCGATTTTATTGTTTGCAAATCATACATCTATCTGAATTTCTAAGCCTAGTTCCGCAATGACATACGAAGATCTGATCTATCTGTTCAAGATTTATAAGCACAGTTCTGCACTTGCATCTAGAGACCTGATTCCTATTGTCCGGAACTCTAATCCCAATTGAAGGTCCTGATTTGTTTGGAAAATAAAGCCACATTGACGAACGGAGATGACTAAAGCCCACTCTTCGTGGCACAACTCACGAAGAGTAGGATTGGGGTATGGAATGTTCGGTGCCAGATAAATTCCCGAGTACTACGGTTGGAATGTTTGCCGGAAAATTCCGAAGAAACTCCCGAGGAGTACGATTGGAGTGTTCAACAAAAAATTCTGGATAATTCCCCAACGAGTACGATGTTCAATGAAAAATTTCGGGTATTTTTTGAGGAATATGGTAGGAATGCGGTAGAAACTTGTCGTTCTCTATCCGAAGCGATGGAAAATTATCGTTCCTATTCGTCGGCAAAACCTTTTTGTTCTCTATCCGAAACGATGAAAAATTGTTGTTGTCTATCTGGGTCACCAGAAAGTTATCATTCCCTGTCCGGGGCTGCTGAAAATTGTCGTTCCCTATCTGGGGTGGCGGAAACTCTATGTCCACGAATGTGGCGGTTCTTAATCCATGGATGTAGTGGATCTTTACGAAGACCCGAAACTAGGATATTTCACCTTCAACTATACGCCTAAAGTTTGTAACACTCTTTTAGATTATTTAGGGTGGAAGACTATTATTATCCCCGTGATTTTTTTAGGTAAAATATTCGATGCAATTTTATCGAAAACCACTAAGGCCTTGTTTGGTATATAGGTTTAGCAATTTTAAAACATGTTTATAACAGGTTGGTGTGTTTGGTATAGGGGTGGCAATGGGCGGATTTGGGGCTGGTATTCTGGACATACCATCCCCGTACCATATTCCCATTTCAAATATCGTCCCCACTAATTCACCACTCATGAAGAATTGGTTCGGGGACGGAGAATCATCGTTCGGTGATCGACTTCCCCGTGGGAGATTCGGGTTCCCCATTTTCATATATCCAATTTTTTTTTTGCCGCAAATAAATGAATTAAATAACATCGAGCAAGCAGACAATAAAAATAATGAAACATTTACGATAAAAGAAATTACAATAAACAACGACTACAATGTATTGAATCTTTCGAACTCCTATATATATATGAGTCTTACTTATTCAAATCAGACACACTTTAGAGTTACAAAATCAGAGGCACGCAACCAAAGACACATAATTAGAGGCAAACAATCAGAAAGAGACATAGAGGAAGACACGGCGAACTAGACCTGGACAACGGGGCGGTTCGACCCGGAACCGCCCCGTAACCGCCCCGCGGTTCCGGCCCGTGAACCGGTTCCGGCATTTGTCGAGCCGGTTCCGGCATTTGTCGAACCGCGGTTCGACCAGCGGTTCCGGTTCCGCTATTATAGGGGCTCATTTTCAACATTTTCAAAATTCCGGCATTTGTGTTTTAGTCCGTGGTCGAAAAATCTATAAATAGGGGCTCATTTTCAACATTTTTTCACACCAAACTCTCTCATTCTCTCTCAAATACACTCTATAATTAAAGCTCTAATCACTATTAGCTATCAAAATTCCACTTTTATTACACTTTTTACACACACTTTTTAGTTTCTACACACACGAATATTTATTCTACTAACATGGCATCGTCATCGCGAAACAACGCGAACGAGCACGACGATATTTTTCGTTTTGTAGGTAATTTGGGAGACGAAGATACGTTTCGAGGAATGGGCGAGCGGGACATGGACGACGTCGATGAGGTGGGAGCGACACCGACTTCGACGGGACCAAACCAAACATCAACGATGGGGAAGCCTCCACGACCGAAGCGGCAACGGAAATCTAAGGTATGGCCATTTTTCAACCTCGAAATGAGTAAAGATGACCCCGAACTAGGACATGCAATCTGTAAAGAATGCGGTCGTAGATACGAATATAGTTCCAAACCCGGAGGGGGAGCACGGGGTCAATGAAGAAACATCTAGTAAATTTTCATAGATTAGATCCGGAAACATTAGAACCAATAGGCACGGAACCTAGGCAACAACAAATTAGTGTGAGTACCGGTAGAAACTTTGTTATAACTAGGGAAATTTCTAAGGTGGCGATAGTTAAATTTGTAGTAAATTGTGAAGAACCATTTTGCATTGCGGAAAGTGAAGGGTTTATCGAATTCACTAGTACGATACAACCCGGATTCCACAACATAAGCCGTAAAACTCTTAAGAGGTATATGACGGCAACTTTTGATGAATATCAAAAGAACTTAATTGCGCATTTATCCAACATATCGTGTAGACTAAGTTTGACTACCGATATTTGGACAAACATCACGTCTGCATCTTATTTAGTGGTTACCAGTCATTGGATAGATAATACGTGGACCATGCAAAAGCCCATTCTAGCCCTAGATGTGCTTGATTCGCGACATACGGGACACAGTATAGCGATGTACGTCTTGAATATCGTGAACAAATATGGTTTGCAAGATAAGATTATGTCTATCACATTAGACAACGCAAGCGCCAACAATGTGGCGATTGAGATCCTCCGAACTCGTATAAGGTTACCCTTAAACGGTCGGTTACTTCATGTGAGGTGCGCTTGTCACGTAATTAACTTATGTGTCAAGTGCGCTTTCGATGATGTATTAGGGCCGGTAGTAGAAAAATTTAAAATGATAGGAAGACAAATGCGAGATCGACGGTTGGCTAGACCGTGGAAGCTGTGGTACTGATATTTTTGATATTTTTTTCGAGCATTACAGTAACTTTCTTGGAAGGGACGTTGACGACCAAAAGGCGTCAATTAATCGTTCTCTCCACAAGCTTTTTTCTTTTTATGCATCTCAGCAAGGTACAGGAAACGACGCGACGACTGAGGCGCACGACGTTCCATCGAATGATAGCTCACGTGGCGGTACGGATAGCATCTTGCGAGCCTTAAGGAAGCAAAAGAAGGAAAAATCGATCGCAACTTCTCGGGCTAACTCAAATGAGATTCAACTCTATTTGAGCAACAACTTCGACGTGGCCGAAGACTTTGATGTTCTCGATTGGTGGAAGACGAACGGTAGGCTATACCCGACGCTAGCGGCAATGGCACGAGATCTTCTAGCCGTGCAAGCGTCGAGTGTCGCTTCGGAGTCGGCATTCTCCACCTCGGGTCGCATTATCGGAGATCGGCGAGCGAGCCTTAACCCGACGTCGCTTGCCATGCTAACCTTATTAAAGGATTGGTTTTCGGCCGAATCGAAGAATCGGAGGGAGAACGCTATCGACGAATTCCAAGCTTCTAGCTCCGACTCCGATGAAGAGGCGTCTCGAATAGTATTAATAAATAGGGATCAAGAGTAGTTTAATATTGTAATTTTTTACTTGTTTTTTTTTGTGTAATTTTTTTATTATAATTTTTTACTTGATTTTTTTTTTTCGTAATTTTTTACTTGTTTTTTTTTTTTTTTTTTTTTGTGTAATTTTTTTACTTGTTTTTTTGTCACCTTTCAATAAAAATTTCGGAATTTATTTTTTAATATTATATATTTTAATAAACTATAAAAATTAAAAAGTATAAAAATTAAAAAGTATAAAAAAAAAAATTGGGCAAACCGGCCCGCGAACCGTTAAGGTCCAACGGTTCGCGAGCCGGTTCTGGGCCGGTTCTCCAAAACGTTTGCGGTTCCACGGCCAGAACCGGAACCGTGGAACCGCTGGAACCGCCGGAACCGCGATCCGCCGGAACCGGCCCGGGGTCCATTTGGCCAGGTCTACGGCGAACAGACAGAGTAATGAAGACGGAAACAGAAAAATACAATCCCCTCTATACTCTATTTTTATGCTTATCTTATTTTTATATTATACCGAAAGAAAGAAAGAATGAAATATCCGACTGACTTGAACGTCGAAGAGGCATCACCGGCAACGACATCCACCCTTTCTAATGTGTTTTTTTCATGGTGTTTTTGGAATTCGATGAAAACTAAGATCCCCAAAGCCGAGACCCGATGAATTCCAACGCATCATTGAGGCGAGCGATTTTTTTGCGAATGCATCGGTGAGCTAGGTGGCCACTGGCCAGTGTCGAGCAGTTACGTGGCAGCTCGAATGACGTGGCAAGCGTGACGATGTGTTAGTGATGCGTAGGCAAGGGAAGATGACGTAACGCTGAAGAATTGAGGAAGGTTTGCAACGGATCGTGATAAGGTGCTATGGGAGCCGTTATATCACATTATCGACCCGACCCAGTATACCGTACGACGGTTCGGTCCGAAACGGTGGGGTCCGATTTGAATCATTGGGTTCAAATCGAACGAATCAGAGCCAATCAGTCAAAAAGTACGACTATTCGAAAATAAGTCCCTAAGAATTAATACCCAATTATTGTGGCTATTCGTCAATTAGCCCCAAAACACTTCAAAGGATATAAATAGCCCCGTCGAAAAAATCATTCAATTCATTCCTGCAAATACATCCCCAGTTTCTTTAGCAGCAAGAAAGCTCCCGGATTTCAAGTAGTTCATCGGAAAGTTTTGTTTACATTGTGGTACGAAACAAAGCTGATAGTTGTACCTTTAGGATGATCGCCGTAGTCCGAGAAGCACCATAAGTCAGGACAATTTCGTTTTTAAGAAAGCGTGTCAAACACGTACTTCGACTATACTAAAGTTAATATATTCCGATCAGCCACCCGACTTTACACCGTCAACTACCAGAAACAACATTTATTTCCTTGAAGAAAGGGAAGGGTTATTACATTGCGTGATTCTAGTCTTAAATTTCGACGAATTGAGTATAACAACTAAATTAAAATAGATTCAGAGCATCAATTCATTCTCAAATAATGGAAAGTCAAACTTCAGAAAAAATAAGATGTTTTGAGCTGCATATTCATTCGGTTAATATACTTCTGATCTCAATCTAACATCCTTGTCTATTTTTACACACTGTATCATATATATGATATATATATATATATATATATACACATGTAGATATATCTAACTAAAGTAGTTGTGCATCTGCTTTTGTCTTGCTCTGCGATCATCCTTCTTCCTTCCTGCAATCCATATCCAAACATGTTTCAGTACTGAGCAAACACCATCATATTGATCCACAAAAGAGATCACTTTGACAGTTCATATATATATATATATATATATGTTACATATATATTATATAATATGTAAGAATACTTGCATACTTGATCCGTTTCTTCTTGATCTGGACTGAGTCGCATGTGGTATGAAAACCCCAGTCCCATTTCCACTTCTCCACAGATTCATCATCCACGCGGGCGGGACTTGGAATTCGTTGCCCGGCCAGTTGTAATAACTTTTTAACGGTCGAAACCGAAAAGGGTAGTTGTGATTATACAATCCATCTCTTGGAGCATAGGAGGGCTTGTAGAAACATCGGCCAACTTCATCTTCATCTTCATCCGTTAATTGGAGGATCTGCCTTCTAAGTTCATGGTAGAAAGCATCATTGTCTTCTTCTTCAAATTCTTCGAACGTGCTTATGTTTGCTGTTGAGTACATTTCTTTGATATCCATGGGAGGGATGGTTTCTTTGATGGTGGCAGTGAAATGTATTTCCTCGAGTATTTATACCGTTAGAACATGAGGATAAATGAGAAGTGAAAACATCGGTCAAGGAATCTGCTTCCACGTGGAAGTCAATATGAATAAATGTGTGCTTATATTTGTGTGTTAATGCATTGTCTTGACATTTGTCGTTTTAATTCATATTTTAGTATATTTTTATTTGAATTGATTAATGATTTATTAATGTGTTGACCTGTTTTTAAGGCCTGCAGGGAAACTCCACTCCAAATGTTGTAAATTTAAGTTTAACGTTCTTAACTATGTCTTTCTTTATTACAATATTATAGTTGGAGTTTGAATCGTGTCATAAAGTCAAATTAGTAAGAATTCTGAATTGGCTTTTCAAATAGGAGTTAGGTGGGCCGTACTCTTGTTTCTATCTCAAGCTCCTCTTCAAGGAATCTAGGACGGTTTCGTTCTATCAAACTTGGTACACTAGTTGTATAACATTTTCTTTAATCAAGAAATAAATAAAAGTTCGCTTTTCTTTTTATTAAGTGATAAAATCCAAAATAGTCATCGATGTTTACCTATGGACCAATTTAATCCTTGATGTTTCGCTCGAATCAATTTAGTCCCCGATGTTATCGATTTTGGACCAATTTGGTCCTTCCATCACGATAAACAATCGAATTTTAGAATATTTGTAAGATTTGGGGGGTTTGTATTGTTTTCTTCTACTTTCAATGAAACCCGGTGAAGCAGACGATATAGAGCCCATGTTCGAATTTTGAAGGAGAAATTTTTAGTTTCGTACCCTAATTTAAAAACCATTTCAATTTTATCGATCCAGACATGATTAAGTGCGGGGCACGTGCGAAATTCTAACTAAAATTGACGTTATCGTGACGGAAGGACCAAATTTGTCCAAAATCGACAACATCGGGGACTAAATTAGTTCAGGCGAAGCATCGGGGACTAAATTGGTCCATAGGATAAACATCGGGGAATATTTTGAGTTTTATCCCTTTTATTAATTTTGGTTGTTTTTAAATCCCATGACAATGTGCTAAAATTAATGTCACGAAAATGTGACTATTTTATTAATGTGTAAATTTATTTTAGGATTAAATAACATAAAGGGTAAATTATGTTATACCCTCACGTGGTTATAATGAAATATATGTTATTACCATATACTTTTTATTGCGCGAAACTCCCTCGTGTTTTCTAAAACTTACCATCGTATCCCCCATGGTGTCTAAAACTTAGCATTGTATTTTCTAATTAGGGGGTGTAAAGGACAAAGAGTACGTGATTAAATAAACCATGAAGGTATTTTATGTTATTTACAAACCAAAGGGGTTTTGGTGTTTATTTTTTAAATCACGGGTGAGTTATGCAATTTAGCCTAACTTAAAAGCCAAAAAGTTCCCAATAACATAAAGAGGTACAATAGGGTTGCAAACGAATCGAATCGAATCGAACAGTACCATATTCTATTTGTATTTGGTTATCGAATCGAATATTCGTATTCGTATTCGATTAAAATTCGAATGCTAAAATCGATTCGAATTCGAATCGAATATATATTCGAATCAAATATCGAATATTCGAATTTGATTTTTATTTTATTTTATTTTTCTATTTTCTCCATAAAATCTATTTAATAAAACAATATAAATAATATTATATTCAAATACATGCTGAATTTTAATATATTATATTTAAATAAATATTAGATTATTTTTAAATTTATATTGAATAATAATATATCGTATTTAAATAAATATTGAATTATTTTAAATATATATTGAATTATTCGAATCGAATATTCGGTAAATATTCGAATCGAATATCGTGGTATTTGAATTCGTATTCGAATATTATTCAAATCAGTAAAACTATTTTTATTCGAATTTGAATTTTAAATTTCGAATCGAACAAAAAAAATTCGATTCATTTGCAACTCAACTTGACATTCATTCGCAATTTGCCATGCCCTATTGACGGAATTTCAATATCCAATTGGATATGTTCATACAATTCACGGTTCAAAACAGCCGGTTATGGTATCATAATAGGCCAATCGGAATTGTTTGGGTTTCGATTACGTTTTGAACCAGTGTTTTACGGTTCAAACTGTCGCCTTAAGGTTGAACCATTTTTCATTCTTTTATTTTATTTTTTTACCAACCAGCGGTACAACAGCCAAACTAGTTTTATTTTTATTTTTCTTGTTTTTTTGAAAAAAAAATATGAAAAAAAATAATTTTAATGGTCAAACCGCGTTCGAAACAACAGTTTTTGCCTGTACTGGCTAGGGATCATCACGTGAACTTGCACAGGAGGTTTCGATAATAAAATTTTGTTATTAAAACTTAGTCTGACTGAAGGTTTATTCTAGGACAAATATAAAGTCAAACGTACTTTAATAATCTTAAAAATAGATAGTTGAACGTCCAAAAGTAGTTTGAAGGTTATTGCATGGTGTTCTGTGCATTCATTCTTATGTGGTATTTACCTTGACTGTCTCCATCAGTCTCCCCCACTGAAAATCGACACGTCCTCGCATCGGGATATAACGGAACTCCTGGATCATGATAGTGCGATAGGCCACCCACGTTGAAGGTACTCGAGTCGAGATTCCCCAATCGTCAGGAATTCCAATGACGTAGGCAGTTTATGTGGCATAATACATGGTATACAACCCATATTTCCTAATAAGTTTGATGTTTGTTCCTCCTTGTCTTCTTTCCTTCCTTAGGTGCACCATAACAGAATCACCCTCTTGAAAGACTTCACTTCTCCGGTGTTTATAAGCTTTAGCCTTGAAAGACTTCACTTCTCCGGTGTTTATAAACGTTGACCTGCCTTATTCCCAGAGTTGTTTCGCAACATCCCAACCATATCGAGCACCATCTTTGGAGGACTGGTATAGACAACAGAGAATGGAGACCTTCCAGTAGAGGAGTCTACGATAGAATTGTACGCGAACTCGGCTTGGACGATGGCAAGATCCCACTGTTTAGGCTCGTTACTGCATATGTTGCAAAGCAAGTTTCCCAAAGCTCTGTTTACCACTTCTGTTTGCCCGTCTGCTTGCGGGTGTGCGGTGAAGCTATAATTCAACGTATAATGAAACATTAACCATAAAGTCTTCCAAAAATAACTTAAAAATTCGCGGTCACGATCTGACGTGGTAGTCCGAGGAATACCATGGAGTCTAGCGATCAGGGGCGGCTCATCATAATACTGTGAGTGACTAAGCAAACTTTTAAATGGGGCCTTTTAAAAAAAATTAAATTAAATTAAATATTATATATTGACAAATTTTTTTGCGTGTCAACGTAGCACAATCCTCCACCTTTATCTGGACTAAGGATATGCAACTATAACACTTCAATTTTTAAAAGGCTTAGTTAAAAACTTGAAATACAAAACGTTTTTCTTTTAGTGTAAGTTTTTCAAAACAAAAACAAAAATTTTTTACCCGAAATTTAGTCTTCTAGTTTTTCTTAGGAAAAATCTTTCATGAAATTCTCGTAATCAATCTTTTTAGTTAATTCATTAACTATTAATAAATTAGACAATCCATTTAATCTTTCTTGCGACATTGTTGATCTTAAGTAGTTTTTTTTATCATTTTTAATTTGAAAAAACGTCTTTCTGCGGAATCAACAATAAATGAATCGTCAACATAATCTTATATGCAATATAGATATTCTGAAAAGAATAGACCATTTTAATGTAATTTACTATTTCAATTTGAGTGTTAAATTTACCATAAAGCCAAAATTATTTTCAAACTTTTGAATTTATCAAATCTACTTCGAAGTGATACAATAGTATGATCGAATATATAAATAAAAGTTCTGTTGTTGGAGTGTCAATGAAGGCTAGGGGATGAGGTTAAAAAAATTAAAAAGAAAATAAAAATATGAAATTCATAGCAAGCCCCCAAACCGCAGATTAATATCCTGTTTTTTTTTTTTTTTAATGAAAAGTTTTGTTAATATTGGCCCTTTACTATTATATAAGTTTTTTTTTTTTTGGGAAAAATATTTTATTGATGGACTTTTACTACTACTTATTTTTTGAACATGTAAAACTTAAATAATGAGTTGAGTTATTTTTAAATTTTGGACCTTGAACATGCGCCATTTTAAAGAATCTGTCAACCACCATCAAGATAGAATAAACTCCCCGTTGAGTTTTTGGCAGCCCCAGAATGAAATCTATAGATATATCTTCCCAAATATTCTTTTGGAATATGTAAATGAAGATAAAGGCTTGTTCTTCATTCCTCCTTTCATTTATTGACAAATAAAACTTTTTTTTCACAAATCGTGCAACGTTCCGACGAGTTTGCGGCAAATGAAATCTTTCCCGAACAACAGTTAGAGTTTTCTCACTCCCAAAGTATCCAAATAATCCGCTGCTAGGAATTTTTTTAGTCAAGTGTTCCCGCAGGGAGGTTCTTGGAGTGCACAGTTGATTCCCCTTCATAAGAAACAAATTAAAAATATAAAATCCGTTTGCAGTAGTCACTTGTTGAGCTTGCTTCTAAATTTCGTTGTAGTCTTCATCATCCTTATATAAATCTTTGAGATGCTTAAACCCAATAACCTCATAGGGTTACATGTCGACTAAGGACATCATCAACTTGATTTTGACTTCCTTGCTTATCTTGCAACCTAAAGGAAATTTCTGTCAAATTAAATCCATCTCAAGTGAATGGCATCAATTACCTTGGTCTGGTTGTTCAAGTATTTTAAAGCTTCATGGTCAGAACAAAGCACAAACTCATTTGCAATCAGATAATGCTTCCAAGTCTTCAACGCTTGAACCACCGAATAAAACTCTTTATTGTAGGTACTTCATTTTTGTTTTCCTTCGCTGAAGGCAACGAGTCTTTTTTATTGAGAAAGTACCGCGCCAACTCCTAGCATGATGGCATCACAATGAACTTCAAATAATTTGTCAAAGTTGGGCAAACCAAAATAGGAGCCGATGAGATCTTGTCCTTCAATTCCCGGAGGCAATTCTATGCTTTATCTGTCCAAACAAACTTTCCATTCTTCAAGCAATCCATGAGAGAGGTTGTAATCTCTCCGAAATTCTTTATAAATTGCAGGTAGAAAGATGCAAGCCCGTAAAAACTCAGCTCACAGATGCCCTTGGGAGTCGGCCATTGTTTAATAGCGGACACGTTACCCCATCCATTTCAAAACCTTCTTCTGAGATATCTCCAAGAAAAATCAACTTTCTGGTCATAAACTTACACTTCTTAACGTTAAGGTTCAACTTGTTATCGTGTAGAGCCTGTAGAACTTCTCTTACGTGCGTCAAATGTTTTTCCTCTGTCATGTGGAAGCATTGGGTCTTTTGAGTGGGTATATGATGATTAATAAGGACGTGAATGTAGGTCTTTTGTCAGTTTACTAAGATTTTCAGACAAATCAATTGCAAAAATTCCATCCTTATTTTCTGTTCCTCATTTAGTAGAAGACAACATTGTAGGCTTCCAAAGATGAAGCAACTTTCATTAAGGTCTCAATATGTTTTCTCAACCGTCATGATTAGAAGTTCTGCAATCATGCGGGCGTTTATGTTTCTCAAGAGTACTTAGCCTCTCCACTCCACACCATTCTCAGTATGTATAAAATGAGTGGAAGAGAACTTAGGCCCTATGAAATTCTGCAAAGGAAAATATCTCATCATCATGGTTTTGCTGACATTTCAAGCCTACAATTAGATTTTTCTCGGGCACCCACCGTTCCATTAGGTTTTGGTGACATTTCATGCCTACAATTACCTTTGTACTTTATCTCAACAAATCCTCAGTTTTTTTTTTTTTTTTTTCTCTGTCCCGAGGTATCCCCACTCGATCTGGCTATGGGCTATCCCCTAAATACCGGCGTGGGCTTGCGCCATGCAGACCTGGCGGAGGCTTAATTGCGCTACACACTCCAGTGGTGGGACTAATCCCCGGGAACAAATGAATACGCAGTTTCTCCTGCAATAATGATCAAGGAGAAAAAGAAGGACAAGGCTTGGGGTTTAATCTGTCGATCTATCCTCTAGAAGAACTGATGATGTCTTCGCACTACAAAAAAGTTCAAGAAAAGCGAAGGAAAGTCCGACAAATAAACCGTTACAAAGTTTCGGATTACATTTAGCGACGGAAATACCGTCAGCAAAGTTTGCGATTACATTTAGCGACGGTATTCGACGAATTGTCCGTCGCAAATTCGGTTTTATTTTTCTGACAACCTAGTTTGCGACCATTTGTTTCCGTCGCAAAATCCGTCGATCGTCCCGTCTCTAAATTGAAATTTTTTTTCTAGTGTCGCTTGCTGAGGTGAAAATTTTGCTGTTTTGACAGGCAAGTGTACCCCCTTATTTTTTTTTTCTCTTTGACATCGCTAACGGTTGATAGGTGTTCAAGCTTTGCTGTAATAATTGATCTCTATACCATATAACTAACTCATCACAGTGGATTTCATTCAGTATAAATATCAGAACTGAAAGTCACCTACAAAAGTTATTCCTGCTAAAACCAAAACTGCTTAGTTAATATGTGGTTTCTATCATAATAAACCACAATTCAGGGCACTCTCCTCCCATAACACGTTAGGAAAAGATAAAAGAAAAAAAGAACTCTTCCAACTACTGATTAATTTACCTAAGAAATACTTGCAATCAAGAAAAAGCAGCATCACTGAGACATCACCAAGTTTGTAAGATGAGGTACTGCAGATGAACTTAAGCGAGGGTCAGTGGCATACTTGCAGTTCTCTTTGTCGAATTTAGCGGATGAATTGACATAAAACTTCGCACAAGTTGCAGTTTCAACGCCAGGACTTGGATCATTAGCTTCACCAAGCACTTTGCGAATCCGCCCACGATTACTTCTTTTCTTCCCCGAGTATCTCCATCTCCAATGTGCAAGCACGTCATGGTCTTTTCGTTGATCTCCGACGGTTGGAATCCTTGGAGGTACTACTTTGCTCTCAGCATCCTTCGATAGGCGTATTTTAATCACGTTCCGATGTGGTTTAAGGGCAATCGGGTCCTTCTCAGCGTTGGGAGTAGAATCAGAAATTTTGTTTGCCTTAATCTCTTTCTCATCAAGCCCAGATAGAGTTGCAACAAGGTCAGATCTGTTGTTGAGAATTTGCCAACTGTTGTTGACCCATTCTACTGAGTGCCTCAAATTGCCACGAGGGAAGGTCATTTCTCGTCTTTCCCCTGCAAATTAGTTGAATATCATATAGCTGATCCAATTTTATACATACATCAAAGAGATTGAACTTTGGTAGAATTGAATGCAAACAACAACTTTTCTATCAAATCTATCAAGGCAAACAAGTTATATAAGCACCTGGGAAATAGACAATTAGCCTATCCTTAGATTCTTTCTTCACAACGATTCCTTCCCACCAACCATCATAGCACCAAGCGTCGACGATGCTACCAACGGTTATCTCACATGAAACTTTGACGTCACACAATGATGGAGATGGTCTGACCATTGTCCTTCCGGGGATACGTATTCCAAGTCCATCTGGTGAAGCTACGCGAAATACAGATACCCACTCCTAAAGGATAAAGCAATAAGTATTTTCAAGATGGTCTACTACCCAAAAAAAAAACAAAAAGAAAGAAGATGCACCTCATGAACATGAAAACAGAAAAAGAAAAGTTACCTCTAAAGATTTTGTATCATCAATTGCATCCCTGAGATCTTGATAGGTTACTTTTACTTTGTTTTTTATCCTCTTTTCAATCAAACCCCTGAACCAACAACCCCTAATGCCACTATCTTGAGAGAGCACTTCAACTTGGGAACCAATACTTAAACAGTGCATGGAAGGAGACGGCGAAGTACATTCAGGTACGGACAAGAATACAGTAGGCCGATTTTCCTTACTACCTCGCACTCCTATACCTTCTTTGGTATTGTTAGGAGTAACACTTCGATCCGCAGGCTTCAAGTATGACTCGCTTCTAATTTTTTTCGTTGGTCTAGGTCCAACTACATCACTAATGGACCTTTTCACCAATACATTGTCATCAGACGGCTCGCGCAATAATGAACGATCTTCCCTCAAAATTTCCTGTTTCCAGTAGCCCTTAATGGTTATGATATCAAATGGCTTGAACTCATCATTATCAAACAGTCTAAAGCAAATAAAAGGTGTCAAACCCCTTCGCGTCGCTTCCCCGATATACTTTTCATAGTGCTCAGGACTGAGGATAGTTGCCAGTCCATCAATGCATTCGATACTGAGATCTTGAAGACAACGAGAAAAGAAAATCTCTCTGTCACTACAGTTACCAGGCAAAGTAAAACCAAGCTCATCAATTTTGTGAAACCATCGTACCACAACCATTTTGTTGCCACGGTAATCTTGATACAGATCATCCAAGTATGCGACAAGTCTTTTTCCTTCTTCGGCCAAAACATACACAAAATCTTGCGACTGGAAGGTAAAGGAAGCAATGTGAGCATCAGATCAAATAAAAAAATCAAAGTACCATATCAGCTACACAACTTATAAATGGAACGTCGACACTCACAGATATTACAATGCCATTGCGACTAAATGACTTATAATGCCTCCGTTTTTTTGGGCAAGTCCACGGTGAACCTAACCACATGAAGTCATTCTTCCACTGACCCGGATTCTGCATTTGAACATCCTACGATCAATTGACAAACAGAAACTTTTACACAATGACAGAAAATTGAAACTGAACACATAAAACTGAAAAAGAAAAAAAAAAGGACGCTATAAGCCAACCTTATTGCTATAGATATCCAACATGACCCCCATATCACCTACAAACTGCCCAAGGGAACCACTAGGTTGATTGCCTGGAACCAAAAAAAGAGGACATATATGAATACGTTACACTACACTACTACCCAGCTATCGCATGAAAGAGAGAGAGCTGTCCGATTCGGGAAAAAAAAAAAAAAAAAAGAGCGCCCAGACTTCCCAAATCCCAATCCAGTTTCAAATTCAAGAACCAATCTCAAAATCATAACTTTCAGGGTAAAGATGAGATTTTTAGGAAGATAAAGCAAAAAACGCTTGATTTTTCGAAAAAAAAAATAAAAGAAATGAAAAACAGAACACTCCCAAGAAATTTAAATGGTAAAAAAACTTAGTTTTTCAAAACCGGCCCCCCAAGTCGGAATCAATCTGATGAAAAGCACACTGAATCAAACACCAAAATCAAGAACCAATCTGACGAAAATCACAGCTCAAATTAGAAATAAATTAGGATTTTTTTTAAGAAAAGATAAGGAAGACCATGGGATCCAAGGCCATAGTCACGGATCCAGTAAAAAATCACAACGAACAGGATAACGGAATAGAAAAAGAAAAAAGCACGCTTACAAAACATTCTATTCCTTACCCCACGAAGAAATAATGGGAAAAGAAATAACCTAAACAAAAGAAAAAAGCCCTCAACGTACCTGAAACAATAGAATGAATCCAATCAACGACGTCTCTACGAGACCTCAGCTTCGCATAACAATCAGATAATCCCTTCATCACATAACGATACGACATGTGTCTGGGGCTCTTCTCTTTTCCGACAATTACCAAATCCCCTTTTCCATCCACGCGCTTCAGAAAGTACCGTACCTCCCTCTTTCCCTTATCGCTCGAAACAAACACCTCTTCCCACCCAACGTAATTCGCCGCATTGAAATCCTCCATCAATTGTCGACTTAGCGACGAAAATCTGAGAAACTTAATCGGGAGGCTAGTGTAAAATTTTATCCTCGAAGGAGTCAATTTCGTGGTGATTTTGTAGGAGGAAAAAAAATAGATCTTGAGCAATCAAAAGAAATAAATAATTGGGGATATCGGAAAGATAGCCTTGCGATTTAGGTCCCTATATTTTCATTATTTTATATTTAGTCCCATATATGTTCTTTATAAGATATAGATAATTAAAACAAATAAACCTATCATTACAATTACATCTTGCCCTCTTTGACAAGTGAAATGATTTAATTTCAGTTCCAATTTTATTATATTTAATCCTAGTTAGCATTATTCAACATGATTTCATTCTCTCTAAACAAAAAAATTTAAATAGCTCAAAACCCTCCCATTCCTCCGTTAATAGAGGTTGGGAAATGTCCCATTTCTTCTCTTTTCCCTTGCTTGTTCTTTGCGCGTGTGTTTGTGTCTTTTTTTAGGTTGGTTCGCGAGTCTTTCGAGTTGGAAGTTTATTTCTCCTCATTATAGGAGTGTTTTTCTCCTATTGTGGGGAGTATCAGTACTGAAGAAGATAAACATATGGAATTGTAGGCAAAAGAAAGTTAAAAGAGTGATGTAGATCTGGACTTAATAGCCATATTTATAGAGTATTAGGTTAGATTGTAGTTTGGTTTTTTTTTTTTTTGTCCAAACTTCTAATGTTGTTTTCTTTCGATTTTGTTTTTTGGCTTTTTTTCTTTTTTAGGGTTGTGTGATTATATCTCTCTGAATGAAAGCTTTATCTCTGGACGATGAATATAATCAGTGAGATCTCTTAGACTCTTTAGCTCTTGTAAATTTATTCTGTGTAATGAAATTACCGTTTCCAAAAAAAAACATGATTTCCTTAAATTTGCTTGAAAAGAAATAGATTGAATTGAGAGGGCCAAAGAGAAATTTACTTGAAATAGAACATTCAAACAAAGCAAATCAGTAGGAAGGTTCTCGACTCTCGCATAAAGTCAAAATAGCCGACGCATTATTTATTTATTTATTGTTTCTAAAAACAAAATGGCAAAGTGACAGCTAAGCCGGCCATTTCGAATCTTCACTCGTTTCCAACCAAGCAAACTTACCGGTTTCTACGGGTTGAGTTGCTCTATCCATTACTGGTGTTTCCCGGTAAAGGGTGACGCTGATGTGGAATTCTTATCGCTTATCACTCCAAACGCCGTCTTTACCAACTTTACGTTTGTGGAATGGTAATAATTGACGCTATAAAGTACAAAATAACAAATATAACTAGTTAGATTTTGTTTCGAATGTCAAAGTTGTCATCCTACAATTAACTATGGTATAGGTTGAATTATTTAAATAAGATCTCAGGTTTAATTTAAATAGAATAGTTAAATGGAGATTCACTTAACTTGGGTCCACCTGCAAATTGTCAATAATAATATCTTATGGAACGCTTAGATAAATTAACAAAATTATAATATAGTCTTTAACATAAAACGATATATAATATTTGTTTATTAAATCGGGGTTGCACGTAGTGTTAATTAATTAAAGAATGAGACATTTAAGTAGAGTGAATTGAGGAGTTGGTGGGTATCATTAAATACTAAGATGCTGACCAATCTATGATTCTTCAGACAATCAAAAGGTCCCCAAACATATTCACGTGCCAAGTTGCCTCCAAATGGGTCTGCGCAGTAATGTTAAATTTGACATCATATGAGGAGAGTTGACCGCATAAGTTGTTGGTATATGGGGACATCGCTCGCAACCCCTTGATTTGGATTAGTTCAAATCGAACTAATTTCTAACTGCAATATATCCCGAGCTGGTTTCTTTTCATCAGAAAAACCAAGAAAGGCTGTGTTTAGGGATCTTACCCAAAAACACTTTAGATCCGCTTTGCGGATTACATCAATGATATACGGGCTTTCATCATAAAACCAATTGATGATAGGTGAAGTGACCTACCAACTTATATACTAGTCAATCCCTCCCGAATTAATCGATGCTGGATACATGTGAGTTACAAAGTATAACAATTAATATTTGGGAGAGTTTTAGACTCGATGTTCTTTAAAATTTTTAGGGTAATTCTATTCACACCCCCTATTTACTAAATATACCCCCATATTTATTATCTAGTATTATTAAAAGCATGTTTTCCAAGTTTGATTAGTCTTTATTGTCTCACATATCTATTGCATATAAGTAAAAAAGAAATTTTAAGGTAAATAATATTTTATATTCTTTTTTTCAACTAATAATATTACTAACTTCATATAAATATATATTTTATATTTTAATTCTGGAAAAATATATAATTATGATAATTTTTGTTTGCATATTATTTATATTTATAATATCTATAATATAGGAATATTATATTATTTATATATAATTGTATTTGTTTAAGTTAACTTGTAAATTTTTTTCAATAATTATTGTATAAGTTAATAATATATATATATATGATTATTTTTATTAAAATAAGTTAATTATTAATATTTGTAACTTTAACAAAATATTAAAGTGTAGATTAATTTAACAATATAATATTATGAAATGAAACGTGTTAAATGAAAAATAAATTAATTAGCAAAATTATTATTGTTGAATTCAAGAGGAAAAAAAATAGAGAGAGAGTAACTTTTACAAATTTCATGTTATTTTGAGTTAAGTATTTATTGTGTTAAGGGGTGTGAATAGCATTTTTCACCCAAATGGGTGTAAATAGTAGCACCCAAAGGGGTGTAAATAGTAGCACCCAATTTTTATTGTTCAAGCTCTAATTCTTGTTCTCTTTTTGTTTTTTTAGTTCCTGTATTTTATTTCTCTCTCATTCCGATTTTTTTCTTTTTGTTTTCAAAGCTCTTTCATCCCTATTGAATGTTCAATTATATAAAATTTGTTGAACTATTTAGCTATATCTGTTTGTTTGTTGATATATTAAACTTGAGAAAAAAAAACAAACAAAATATTAGGTCGATAATATCGGCGGTCCGATTATCTTTGTTGCATTATATGGGTTGCTCAATTGGGCCAAATTCATGAGCTATGTATTGTAATACGGACATATGGGCTGCGAGCAAAACCCAAACAGTACTCCTATTTTATGAGTTTGATAGGATTTTTCAGATTTTATTTTGAATAAAAGTGACCTTTTTTTTTTCGAAACGATAGCTTGAATTTCAATAACAACAAAGTACACGGGCTAAATCAACGGGTCTCTCTGGTAACATCATCCGTCGGTATAGAACAAAGGCTCACATAGGAGAAAGAAGGAGGGACGACTGTTTGGAAAGAGAGGTAAAAGTGGAAGATAGCGGCTAGGGTTTGAAGAGGGAGGGGGGAAGAGTTGAACAAAAGTGACTTGATTACTAATGAAATGACGATTGTCCAAATTACTACTCCTTTTTAATATTTTAGAGATAATAATAAGATCTACTACATAATATTTTGAAAGATATATATTTTTCTTATTAAAATTCATACTTTCAAAGAAAACCTTAACGTAACAGAATTACAGATACTCCACCATGTAAATGAGTCGAGATCGAGCCAACATTGACTCATTTTCGAGGCTCGACCTCAAGCTCTTGAGCATGTTTACTTGATAAGTTCGAGTTTAAACCTAAAAAAAATTTAAAATATAGAAAAAAATATTTTAAAAATATTAAAAATAAAAAATAATAATAATATAATTCGTGAGCTTTCGAATTTAACTCATCAAACTCGTGAGCCGACTCGACTCATATTTCACCCCAATTGTTAGTCGAGTAATCGTCCAAACATATTACTTCTCATAAGAATTAATATTATTCTTGACGTAAGATTATTTTCTTGAACCATATTTTTTAAAGTAAAAAAAAAAAAAACCATGAAAATTTGAAATTAAATGAATATACTAAATTCCAAGTCAGCAGCAACCATTTGCTTTCTCTGCTCGGACGGATTTCACAAAGCTTCTTAACTAGAAATCAACCAACTCTTCATCGTCTTCTCCGCCCCAACTCTCTCTAATTACTACTCTCACGCACCACACACACACACCCCACACAGACGTCACACACATTTTCAGCGATGGCCACTCTCAAAGCTCCCAATGCCACCACTGTCTCCTTCTCCGCCTCCCTATCCTCCGCCCCGCTCCTGCGCCGCAGCAGCGTCCTCTTCGCCAGCCGTCGCCGACGTGCTTCAACCATCAATGCCAAGATCCGGGAGATCTTCATGCCGGCGCTGAGCTCCACCATGACCGAGGGCAAAATCGTCTCCTGGACGAAATCCGAGGGCGACCAGGTAAGCAAAGGCGACCCCGTCGTCGTTGTCGAGTCGGATAAGGCTGACATGGACGTTGAGACCTTTAACAGCGGTATTCTTGCCGCGATTGTCGTCGGCGACGGCGAAACGGCGCCTGTTGGTGCCCCGATTGCCTTCGTGGCCGAGACTGAGGAGGAAATAGCTGAAGCTAAAGAGAGAGCCAAGAAGGCCTCCTCATCCACGTCAGCACCACCTCCGCAAAAGGAGGAACCGTCGGTTGAGCCCTCTCCAACTGTTAAAGGTGTGCTTTTTTTTGTTCGCCATTTTATATTATACTTGCTGCAAAATTTGAATGGATAGCTATGAATCTTAATTAGTTCTTGATATTAATTCACATTGCTGGATTTTTTACTTCATAGCTGTGTTTAATGAAAAACTAAAACTGGGCAAGAAATTGAAGTTGGATTTGTTTATCTCAAGAGAGTAAAAAATGTGGCAAAGAAAGAATCAATCAGACTTTTACAGTTGGAGTTTATAAAAGCTCAATCAAAGCTCGTTTGGACGGAGAAATCAAATGAATCGAATAACTTCGAATATGTATTCATTACTTTCCTTAGTCCAGGATAAACCTCAAATGCTTATGATAGAACTATAATCACAATGTGGTGGTTGGGAGTTCAAGCCTCAAGGTAGCTTTTGATAGCATGAAGAACAACTTACACTCTTAATCTGCCCTATCCCATCTCAGAAACGCCTAAAGTTGCTGCGACCACTCCTACACCGTCGGGAAAAATTGTGGCTACACCACATGCAAAGAAGCTTGCAAAGCAGCACAAGGTCGACCTGAACAAGCTGGCAGGGACTGGCCCGTTTGGGAGAATCACTCCCGAGGACGTCGAAAAGGCTGCTGGGATTGTCTCGAGGCCAAAGGTGAGTGTGGCAGATTTTTCAACCAACGCGGTTTCGGCTCCGGCCACCGTGGTGGCAAAGGGTGGTGGAGCCGCCAGTGCTGTTGAGATACCAGAAGGTGCAAGCATGGTGCCATTCACAAGTATGCAGGCAGCAGTTTCGAGGAACATGGTGGAGAGCTTGAGCGTTCCAACGTTTAGGGTTGGATACCCTATAGAGACTGATAAGTTGGATGCTTTGTATGACAAGGTATATACAACCCTTTCGTTTGGTTTTTTGACAGTTTTTGGGATGGGTTGTTTGGATTATCGATTATGTTTGCTAACAGAAGGTTCCTTTTTTTCTCAAAAATTGGATAATCACTGAATGGGTGAAAACAAACTAACAAGATTAGGTAGTTCCATGCCATTTTCCTAACGTCTGAGTATTTGTATATATTCGAACAAAAACAGCTGAAGCCAAAGGGCGTGACCATGACCGCCTTGTTAGCGAAAGCTGCGGCAATGGCGCTGGTTCAGCATCCAATAGTTAACGCCGCATGTAACGATGGGAAAAGCTTTTCTTACAACAGCAGTATAAATATAGCATGCGCTGTTGCTATCAATGGTGGACTGATCACCCCTGTTCTCCAAGATGCCGACAAGGTAATGAATGTTTGTTTTCTTCATCCAAGTTTGGTTTTGAAAATGCTTTTAAAAGGTCGATATATTTTTTTTTCCATGCTCTCAACTGTAGCTGGATCTCTATCTGCTATCTCAAAAATGGAAGGAGCTTGTCGAGAAGGCCCGTGCTAAGCAACTCCAGCCCCATGAATACAGTTCTGGTAGTTAATTAATTTTGTAGCATTGTCATCATATAAACATCTAATGGAGAAATTAATAATTCGTATTTGTGAAACTATGATTTAATTTATTTTTTGTCGTATGTAGGAACCTTTACGCTGTCTAATCTGGGCATGTTTGGAGTGGATAGGTTTGATGCCATTCTTCCTCCTGGACAGGTGGTTAATCCAAAGTGTGACGAAAATTTCTATTATTACGTAACTTTATGATTATACTTTGAGATGAAATTGTATTTTCTTTTTATTAGGGTGCTATAATGGCTGTTGGTGCGTCGAAGCCCACCGTTATAACTGACAAAGATGGATATTTCAGCGTTAAAAGCAAGATGCTGGTAAGCACATCATAATGTATATGTATTTTATATGATCAGAAGCTATCTTGGCTCTGTTTCATGCCATTAACTGTCCCAGGAACTAAATGATTCGCAAAAAAAAAAAAAAAAAAAAATTCAGGTGAACGTGACAGCTGATCATCGCATTATTTACGGTGCTGACTTGGCTGCTTTCTTACAAACCTTTGCGAAGATTGTTGCTAATCCAGAGAGCCTAACTATGTAGAATCTCAGATTTGCTAGAGAAAAAAAGGTTGCTGCAGAACATCTTCACATTGAATCAGATGTGTAAGGTAAAATTATTCTTTCCTTGACCTTCAGAAAGATATTAGTTTGGACATGAGCAAAAATTTTCGTCCTGCATTGGGAACAGAACTTTGTACGACGTTTGAATAAGTTTGTCTTAGCTGTTGTATTTACATGATCTGCATTTGTTGAACGGAGCTCTGCCTATGTCATGTGTCGAATTTGCTTACTGTAATTCGATTGTGTTGGCTATATATGTTAGGATGATCATCAACTCGTCGTTTTCACTTTACTATCGAGCCCATTTTCGTATATACGGCCGAAAATTGATCTTTTAAGCATCCATTACACTCTATGAGAAAGAACTAACTTTAATCCATTCTGAAATTAGAATATATCTGTTTTCATCATCCTATATGTGCTTCATCTCTAACACAGAGAACAATAACATTAAGCTAAGCTTACTACTACCAAAAAAAGATACATATAGATAGCAAAGAATGTAAGGACCAAATGATCTCACCAATCCAAGCTAATGTTTCGCTTCGCATACAGTTTATCGATGTAGTCGATGATCGGACCAGACGCATTTATGTATCTGATCATTTCTCTCTCAGCAGACTCATCTGTGAAAAACAATTTTACGGTGTAACATATGCAAATATATTCACCGAAATGTAATAAAAAGTGAAAAAACGGACAAACGATTTGTACTTACCAGTTTCATTTAACTTCAAAAGCAGCTGATCCCTTGTCGGCAAAGCGTACATACCGGCATAAACTGCCGTCCTAACGGCCCAAGTGTGGTACGGCGCGCACGTTTTTGCATATGCTGTCGAAGCAGATTCTTTAAGATAACAATCCCTGTAATAATTTGGCATTCAAGTAGAGTTATATATGTGATTATAGCATGTAAGTTTTGACACAAAATGTTCTGACAAAGAGTTGAAAGACACAAGCAAACATCCCCATACTCTGACGATAGGAAGTTTTGGAAAAGTGCTCGGATGAGATCAAGGCCTTGTCGAACCCTACGGAGATTGCGCGATAGGCTTCCCGGCGTTTTTATCGTGTTGTTTCGGGCGTCGAACTCGACTACGTTGTTTAGGGTTTTGAAGTTTTTCGAAGCTTCTGTTAGATCATTTACCTGATGAGAAAGATGATATAGATAAGGTCTTTACAACAGCAATATATGAAACTATAGACCACAAACGTTGGGACAAAAGGTGAAAAGAATAACCGTTCTAACCTTAGACGCATACTCCAATTCTGCAAACTTAAAAGCAATGCCTAAACAACCAAAGAGGATCGAAACGAGGGAGCAAGCATCGCAAAAGGTCTTGAGATCGATATCGTATTCGAATCCCTTTTCTTTGACGATCCCGCAGAGGTGTTCGAAGGCGGCGGCCACGGAAGACAAAGGCCTGAAATCCTCGTTAGCGTCCTCGAACGAAGAAGCATCGTCGTCTTCCATCGAACTCCCAAGAGAGCTTCTGATCCTTCCAAAACCAACGAACATGAATATATTTTTGTTTCTTTCTCAAAATTCAAACTTTAGAAGAAAATTAAAGGGGTTGCATCGAATTTCTTTTTCCTTTTTTGGTTTTTGTAGGATGCTTACTTTTCTTTGCATGATCTTTCTGTTCTCGAGAAGACAGTAGAGAATTTGAGGGACATATTTTTTTTTTCTTTCTTGAAAGCGAATGTTGCGGTTTACCTTGAAAGAGTGGCTTTGATTCGTTGTGAGTATGGAGATTAAATTGGAAAGTGCGAGAGATCTGTTCTACTTGGGAAGGGAAGGGAAGGGAAGGGAAGGAAGCAGTTAATAACTATCTTTGAACAAACCGACCATTAGATGCTTCTCTACTAGAAAGAAAACGCGTGTGCCTCTTCGTACTTACCTTTGACTTTGGAAAAATAAGATAAAATTTGAGGGGGAAGAAAATAAAATAAAACAACATATAAAGACTAAGACATCTTCAACTGTACCAAAAACTCAAAAAATAGAGTAAAATAGTCACAATCGTACTTGAAACTCAAACTTAAAATGAGTTTTTTGACTTTCTCTCTCCTATATAAACCCATTTTTGCGTTAAACTCATTTTTTGGGTTTGTACTTTTATAATTATTTTAGAGACCTTTATTTATTTTTAATTACTAAATCAACCATAAATAAAAATAAAATAATAAATAAAAATATATTGCTTAGGTATTTATTAATAATTAAGATATATTATATCTTATTATTTATTTTTTATATTTTATTTATATATAATACAAAAATTAAATATTATTTTGTAAAGTTATTAAATATGTAGGTAGAATTGAAAAGTTAAAAAAATTGGTATGGAAGTGAATATTACGAGAATATACTTTTGAGTTTGAGAATGTGTTGAACGGTTGGAGATGAATTACTGCATTTTGAGTTTGAGAATGAGTTTGGGTTTGAAAATTAATTTTTCGGTTGGAGATGGTCTAAAGAAAATCTCTATATTAGTTAAAAAGGAAACAAATATAGTTTGGGTTCCCCAAGTTACGACACTACACTAACCCTCAAATACAGTTTTACTCGTGTCGCTTTTTGCTTCAATTCTTCATACGATTGTTTCTAATATTGAAAATTCTTCATAAACTACCATTTGGGTATTTACCCTTAAGATATATCAATGGCGTTAGAAATCAGGTGATTTATATTATCTATACTATATATTATTGCTAGCACCCTAGAGTAAATGTATTTTAATCAATTTAGTGTGTCATTTGTAATTATCATTTTACTATTGACCTCTTTAATTTATTCTAATTATATCCTAATAAATAAACTAATTAAATTTAAATTATAATTTCATAAATTAAACATTTTAAATTAAAAATAACATGTTAAAATAAAATAATATTATATATATTTATATATTAAAGCACATGCAATGGGCTTAAAATACTAGTTTCTATTAAAGATCTCTGCCCTATATATCGAGCCTTGAAGAATATTTTTTTAATATGAGCAAATGATGCAAACAAACTGATAGACGTAATGAAATTCCGTGGATTGCGCGAGACACAATTTCCTTAAGACAGATTTCCTCGTATAGGTCTGTCTTCCAGAATATTCTTGGAAGAGCGTGACTTCGTCGTGTCCTGAAAAAGTTAGCAGCAAATTTCAACAGAATTCTTTAAACAGTACGTAAGGAGCTTTGATGGCTTGAGTTTATTCGAAATGAATTTTTTCATAGAGTTTCGAGTCTATATATAGGGAGCATAAAGCCTTTTGAAGAGGCTAACATCCGTTCGCATAACCCTTTTGTACGAAGAGACATGGTTGTTCGAATAGTCTCCTTCGAACACACATGATTGATGTCTATTCACAATTGTTTGGATAGTAGACGCTTTTAAAATTTAAATATAATTTTAAATTTTCATGGGAAAAAATTAACCAGAAAGCAAAGGTGCGGTTTTATCGCAGTTTTTCGTCCGGCATTCGTGTGTGCAGGTCGCGCCCACACACGAGTCAATTGGATTTGCACCCCATGCGCACGGAAGCGAGCGACACGTGTGATGTATAATATTGCCAAGTATTTTTAGACAAATAAAAATATAACCATATATAAGGAGGCTTCAGAAACTTGTTCTAACCAAGGTGAGAATCAATTTCTCATTTATTTGTTTTATATTTTCCCAAGTCAAGCCCAAACCATTTCTCATTCAAGCCCAATCGAATAACTCCAACAATCCCCACGTGAATGAGAATTATTTCATTTTTCGGAATTCATGTTCATCATTTGATCTCTGCATCGAGGATAATATGTGTTATCATTTGAACTCCCTCCTTGTAAAGTATGTTTAATTTACTAGTTGTCCAGTAGACATGATGTCCTTGAATTGTCCTGCTTTCTTGTGTAAATGAAACCACATACAATAAACACAGGTCATTTCTTCTTGTTCAGTTCTCATTATTTTGTTCCTTTTGAACACGTCATGAATCTGCGAGCGTTTTTAAAGAACTAAGCCTTTCAATTCTCCTTTGAAGCGGTTTCACTTCTCCCTAACATATGTAACTTCTCAAGTCGTGAGAATACTATCAGTACTCTATAATAATCATTAAAGCATCTACATGCGAGCTTTTTTCATTCATCACTGTTTCACGACAGGAATAAGCAAAGTTACCCCACAGTGATACTTAAGTTCTAAATTTAGGTTGTTCCTTTGAACCTAGATCTTGAGATCTCCAGTCATATAGGTTGAATTTTCTTTCTTATAACTTTTATACTTTAATGCTTTTTAAACTCATTCCTTTCGTCGTCTATAAATTACATCTCTATTTAACCATTTAATTAACGGATCCGCTATTTTATCTTTTGATTTCACATAAACTGCATCGTCTTATTTTCCCTATTTATCTATTTCTGGAGATCATGGTCATTTCTTGTGGCAATCATGAGAAATTGAAATGAAAAAGAGGAAAAGAGAAACTTCTGACCTACGTGGACAGACCAGATTTTGGCTCTGAAACTCAGTCAGCACGGCGACGAGGTCGGACCTCAGGAGGCGAGGTACGTGGCTCCTCATGAATTTGAGCTGCGGGCGTTTCAGCTCCTTCGCGACCATTAGACCTTACTTTCCCGTATCTATAGGCTGGACCCGAAGCAACTCAGGTGATGACGTGTCTTGCACTGGCTGGGTGCGGGTGAGGGTGAGAGCTGTCGCAGAAGATCATAACCGCTTTGACGCCACCATTGAGAGAAATTTAAGAAAATAGCCTTTGACTTGGTCCACTTTTAAAAAATAGCCTTCAAGTGTTAAACGACTATTATATCCTTACTAATTGGATCCCACGTAGAAAGACATAAGTTAAACACGATGCGTTAGTCAGTCAGCTAAATAGTAGGTCGCGGGTTCAATTCCTGATTACAACAATTTTTTTTTCTAGTACATGTCCCATGCTATATAAGGGATCCCCTGTCGGGTGATGTCATATCATCTTGATCCATAATTCAGTGATACCCATATCACGTTGATGTGAGTATCACCATAATAGAAAAACATTAATAAGGGCTTGGGGGAGGGATAAACTCACATTTTCTATTTTATTTTTGTTTCTTTCTTCTTGTTTGTCTTGTCTCATCGTTGGGAGCTCGTTTCTTCCTTTGTGCACGATTTTTTCCCCTTTTTTGGGGCCTATTCCCCTTTACGGGGCTTCTTCCGATTTTTGGATTTTGCATTCCTTTTAGAACTCAGGTACACTTTCTTTCGACTGTGGGTTAGAATGATTCCTTGGGGCATTTTGATTTTTCAGAAAGACCGAAGATCTAATCAAAGAGGCACGTTCTTCAACCAAAAAGTAGTTACTCTTCGGGTTGTATCTACTATTCATCGGTAAAAATCGCGTAGTCTATTACAGATCTGAATTTATTAGTCATCATAACTATGTAGTTTTACGTTAATCTTGATGTAATAGCAGTTCATGTTTTTTTTCTTTTGAGTATTTGAATAGTATTACAATTTGTGTTTGTTTTTTTTGTGATTAGATTTGTTCTCCTTGCTTGTTTGCTCATTCTGTGAGCCTTGTCTTTACTGGTTTGTTCGTTGTTGCCAGAAGGACCTTTCGTGTTACTTAACTCTATAATTTATCTTTGATTAATGAGATATGAATTATTGTTTGTTAAAAAAAATAAAGAGTATTATCGTAATATTGGATTACGTCAAACAAAACCTCTGAAAAAAATTATTGAACATTATACAACTAAATAATTTATTTAGTCATAATGATGGTGACTTCAGTAAAATGATTATATTCGTGACTACTAAATCGAAATATTTTTCAGTTAACAAATTAAACATGTTTTCATCTCAAATATAAAATATATTAGGTCATGAAATTTGGATTAGAAACGATGGCGGATTAAACAACCCAAAAAATGCTAAATAGGGTGGCAATAAAGTTTTCCGACATGAAAAGGTGGCAAATTTGAATTGGCATTTATATATTTTTGTCACGCTTTATAACGATATAAGAGTAAAATTTTGTACCAGTGTTATCGTCATAGGATGACGTATGTTTGATGACGTTTGAATTAATTGATATATTTAGATTTTTATTTTCTAGATTTTTGTGAAAAAGATGTTAACGATGGTTCTCACGAAAATAATGTAATATGCTTTTCTTCCCTTCACAAGGCTAATCGTGTGTATGAAGTCATACTTTTCCCTCTAGGTAAGACTTGAGAGCATTTATAGTTATCTTGTCAATTATTTGGAGATATTTTGCAATTATTGGACTGTGCAATAAGTTGAAAATCGTATTTTAAGTGATATTATAAGAACAAAACTCAGTTTATTGTCCATAAATATAAGTGAGAATATATGTCACCAATAGATATGTAAGTAGTACATTTGTGTAGACTTAAAATGTTACACACAGATCGAGGGGATTAATCATATCGTAAATTAGGATGTTTCATTGTCGACGATGAAATAAAGATTCGCTTCAAATTAACCTTAGTTGGAGTGTGCATACTACAACAACGTTACGTGGATGCCTAAAAAATAACTATATACTTATAATGCCAAGACAACCACAATTTACAATCAAGGTTGTAAAATTTGCTAGGAGTGGATGCTTGAGAGGGGCTAGTGCCTAGACAACCTAGGCGGTTACTAGAAGGTATACTTAATTTTTTATTATTTTTATTCGTCGTATATGAAATATGCTAACATTTCATTAAGTACATCAAATTTATCCAAATATTCTAAATAAATAAGGTTAATTCCAACAATGAAATATTAGTACAAATATTCCATTTTTTTAATTTTTTTTACAAAAGAAAAAAAAAAAAGAGAATGATTAATCGCCGGCGTAGGCGATTTTCGCCACGTAGGGGCCCCGACTAGCACCTAGGTGCGGCCCGCCTACACCGATTTTTACGACACTGCTTACAACAACCTTCGATACATCTTTCAAAATTGAGCTCTTGATTTATACTTTCAAGAGCAGATTGATAGAAACGTATTCGATCATTATATCAAGAACTTTACTCTCGGCCCGTGGATGTAAATCTTTTGATTGAACCACATTCGGTCTGTGTTCGTGTGTGTTCTTGATTCAAACATATAAACCTACAACACATAGAATTCGATTCAACTTTGTTCTGATTCAAGAGTATTGTTTGATCTTTCTCATCATACATACTCTTATACGGTAATATCCGAATCATCACAAACCGGGTCGAAATTAAGATCCAAACTAGCGGCACGTTCTTCTTTTCCTTCGTATTTTCCATCCTTTTTCGCCTTCCGAGCACCATTATTAGGTTCCTCAGGTTCAAAATACGAATCCCATGAGGCGGTCGCCATTGAATCCCGGCTGTCCACCTCCTCACGGCGTCTCTTGAAGTACTTAACGGCAACTTGAATTCTCTTCAGTATGGCGAAGAACTCTTCTACTTCCTCGTCGCTCGGCACGACCCGTCGTGCTGCTGCCGACGACGATGGGCCGTTGATATCTTTGCCTCTCTCACCGTTAGCTTCTTCTTCGCAGCCAGCTTTCCGTTTTCTCTTGTCCGCTTCTTCCATTTGAGCGAGACTTTGTGTTGTACGATGAGATGAACGTTGTGTGGTAATGGGAATTTAAAGACAAAAGGTACGTCATAATGATGACGTATCTTGATTACGTGAGATGAGTGACGGAAGATATAAACAATTATTTAACAGAATTTTTTATTTTCTCTTTTGATGTTGTTGGTGAAAAGACTTTGAAAAAAAATTCTGAGCGTTTGAATGAGTATTCTTCTACGACTGGAAAATTATCAGTAGTGTGGTGTTGATGTAAGACCATGTGAATGATGTCCGAAGTCTTTTGGTTTAGGTATGAGTAAGACAAGTTGCAGTTTTCTTGTCTGGAGATATTTTCCCAATTAATTAGTGGACTAGAATATTGTAAGTTGAAATGAAACTAGCATAGGAAAATATCGACCTCAGTTGTAAGTTGAAACTGCCGTAGGACTAGAATGTAAGGAGCATATTAATATGATATGTATTCTCAAACCAATCAATTAAAATTTATTTATTTAATTAAAATATAAAATATAATTTATCAAAACTAATAACCCAATAATAATAATAATAATAATAATAATAATAATAACTAGTATTTTCCGCACATAGTATTTTTCACACATTCGATGCATGTGCTTTAATACATATATATATTATTTTATGTTTTACATGTATTTTTAATTTAAGATGTTTAGTTTATTAAATTATAATTTAGGTTTAATTAGTTGATTTATTAGGATATAATAAGAATAAATTAGAAGGTCGAAAGGTAAAATGATAATTACATATGACATACCAAATTGATTTAAAGTCAGTTATTCTAGGGTGCTTAGTATAGATGATGATAATAATAATAATAATAATAACAATAATAATAATAATAATAATAATAAAGATGATGATGATGATGATGATAATAAAATTACTATTAAAACCAATTCTAGGAAAAATTTATTCTAGTAAATACTTTAATGATCCATATAAAATTAGATCATTAAAAAGGTGAAATTAATATTAAAATCAATTATTTATTTTTGTAAGAAATGTTGAATAATTTGCAGATGTTATAGAACAAATCACGTAATATTATACACAATTAAAACCATTGCACGGGACAAAAGCTAGTATTTCGTAATGAAGATGTAAGGACATGTTCTCAAATAAGTTAAATTATTCAAAATTGATGACAATCTTTCTTCCAATGAACTCAAAAAGACGGAACTGTAGGGTTGTATTAAATTAACTAATTTCCATAACGTCTAATTTTGATAAAAGAAGGAACCCTGGTTTGTGATCTAAAATTGGATTATTAGGTTTTTCTCCAACGTGAGTTTTCTAGCATTGAAATTGATTTGTGGATGTAAAATAAATATTGATAAATACTCCGATTATTGATCTCACTCCCAACGAAGTATTATCACTCAAATTCGTAATCAAATTATGGGGAAACACAAATACATACCGTTTGCGATCTTACTATGAAATAGGGCGAAGACATAGGATTTTAAATGGTGGCTTCTTAATTTTTAAGGTTATAATTTAATATTCTTCATATCTATCAGCAGTAAAAATTCAACCTAATTATATTGCAAAGTCAAACGGCATGTTATAGATTTATTTCAATGGTTTGCATATATCACAACATTGAGTGCCACGTAAGCGATTCGATCATTGCCGAACTGAAACGAATCAATGACGCATAGTCTAAAGTTCAAAGTTGAAGGAGCAGATTGACCCATAATAGTGGCGAGCACGTGTCACTGTGGCCGGCCAGCGTGCCCGTCCATTGGGAAACGTGAGCGGGGCTCGTCGGCAGAATCCGGGCTAGAACGCGCGTGAAACTTCACGCGGCGCGCGGGACATGTGCGCTACAATGCAGGCACATGGCCCAACCAGCGTGCGAAGTTGGCGCAAATGAATGCTGGGCGGCTCGCAAGACGGCTGTCCAACACTTGAGACTGGTGGCGGACGACATCGTCGACATGTCTGGGGCCGAGCCGAAGCGGCAAGGCCAGACTTGCCAAGCAGAGCTGGCCAAGGCGGTGTGCGGGCAGCGCGCACGCGGCAGGCAGTGATGGTGCGCGCGATGCAGCGCACGTGCAATGGTGCGACCGTGACATGGCGAAGATTTGGTCAAGGCCAAATTCAAACAAGGAAGGAGGTTCGGAAGAAAACGATTTACGTTCTTGGGCCAAATAATCATATGGGCTTTTTTATTTTACTGAGTCCGTTATGTATTATTTGTGAGCCCACTTATAGGAAGCTTCAAGGAGGGATTAAGTAAAAACCCCTGCGTAGAATGTTTATTCGTAACTAGAACGGTCAAAACCGGCCGGCGGGACGGGCCGGCCCGTAACCCGCCAAAGCCCGCCGTTTGGCGGGGCGGGGCGGGCCTGGGAATTGGGGGGCCCGCCCCACCACTTTGGCGGGCCGCGGGCCCGGCGGGCCTGGCCCGCCATCAAATTTATAATTTTTTATTTTTAATTAATTAATTATAATTTTTAATTTCTTTCATTATTTATTCTTTAATTTTTTACAAATTAATATTTTAAGGTATTTTTAATGTTATTTTCTTATTAAAATATATATAAATATATTTTTAATGTTATTATATATATAAATATATTTTTTTAATGTAAGGCGGGCCGGCCCGCGGGCTGGCCAAAGCCCACGGCCCGCGCGGGCTAGCCCGCCAAGGCACTCTCACTGGCGGGCCTTAAAAGGCCAGGCCCAACCCGCCCCTTTGGCGGGCCAAGGCGGGCCGGCTCGCAGGCCGCGGGCCAAATTGACTGCTCTATTCGTAACATACACGCCGTACTTTATATTTTTTTCGTTTTGAAAACCCTAGAGAAGAAAGCTCTCTCTGTTTATGAGTGTTTATCATTGATTCTGCAATTCTTTTGAAGTCTTTAGCTAGTTGTTAGCTGATTCGTACTGTGATAAATAGCTGGTGAAAAGATCAGTTTTTAGCACATGAGCTTACTGCTTGAATATCTTGTTACTACTAGCTCTTTGATCTGTACAAAACTTTATTTTTCGCTGTTTTTTATCAAAGATTTCTTCTGCTTTTCAAGTTTTAGCATCCGAGATTTTGAAAACTTTCCAAAAGTGTAGGGGTGTTCACAGTTCAGTATACCGACGAAAAAACCACAAATTCAATATAAACCGAATAACGAACCAAAATTTCGATTCTGTATTCGGTTTCAGAAATATAAAATTACGGTAATTCGGTTCGGTATGGACTTACAGTTCGGTATACCGAACTAGCCGAATTACCAAATAGTTTTTTATTTAATAAATATATTTAATTTATTAATATTAAAAATAAAATACTACGACACACAGAGAGAACGCTCATCTCTTTAATAACTCTCACTTTTCACTTTCATCTCTCGTATATAAAAACCCGAATCGCTCTCATCTCTCTCTTAAAGTTTGAATCGAACCCTTAAACTAGACTGTCCATAGCTGCTTTCATCTGAGTCATCTGTCTTGTCCCTACTGAATTGACTTCGGTCTTCGAATTTTGTTGTTTGGGTAAGTGCATTTTTTGTACTGTTCAATGTTTTGCACTTATATGTTGCATAATTATTCTGCTTTGCATAATTATTCCATTTGGTTGTGTTGGGAATTATGAGCCTAAACTCGCAGGAGTTAGGCCGGGCGACGGTCAGAAAATCGGCTGGACGATCCCGGTCTGAGAAGAGTTAAAATGGACTGAAAATATTCTAAGTCCTGAAGATAGGCTGGGGTTGATTGCGGACCATCAGATGGAGTTGCCATGAGATCTAAGGGCTAACATTTGAAGATCGGGATTTAAATGTGAGCGGTCGAGATAAATCGATGGTCCAGATCAAACGAGAAATGAAATCGCAGCGATTTCATTAGTTCTGTTCGGGGTACAAATCATGTTACATAAAGTAAAAGCGTCAAAGCTGAAATGAGTTTAAAACTCAAACGTTGTATCTGGCGCGAGTAGGATCGAAGGCTGAGATGACATGCACGAAGTACAAACCAAGATGCACGTTGTAATGCCCGAGAAAGCATGAATTTTTCAGACTTAGCTTATAAATAACAGAAACCAGTGTTCAAGTGAGTCACTCTGAGTACTAGTAACTTTTTTTAGAGAGCGAATTAGGAGAAGTTGTCAACTAGGATTTTGAAGTAGACGTGGAGGTCTGTAAAATTGTGGTTGAAGATAATATAATTGAAGCTCTTTTGGTCCGTGGAAGTAGGCCGAAATTTGGCCAACCACGTTAAATTTTGTTTTTTTTCTGTGTTTTTGAGCTGTAGTTCCGATTCAATCGAGCTTGCGATTGCTCGATTATGTTTACATCGATTCATACACACATAAACAAAGGCGGATCGATTGCAGCTTGAATCTCGACAATTGGTGTGGCGAGCGCATAGAGAGACGCGATCGATTGAGATATGGCTGCAACTCGATTGGAAATGGAAATCTTCAACGGATCGAATGATTTTAGCCTATTGAAGTTGAAGATGAAGGTGTTGCACGAGAAAGGTCTTGAGGAGGCTATTAAGCCTGAGACGGAGATGGAACCGAAGGATATGGCAGATGTTTTGAAGATGAAGATTCGAGAGAGAGCATATTCGGCTATCGTTCTCTGGTTGAGCGACCAGGTACTTCGTAAGGTTGCTAATGAGACCACGACTGAGGAATTGGGTAAGAAACTTGTTGAGTTGTTCATGGAAAAGTCCTTGGCTCAACGTCTGTACTTGAAGCAAGCCTTATACACCTTTCAATTACACGATGAGATGGCGCTAGAACCTCAGATTGACCAATTTTCGAAGCTAATCTTATATTTGGAGAATAGTGGTGATGAGATGAAGGATGAAGATTGTGCACTTCTCCTGTTGTATGCGTTGCCTAAGAGCTATGAGCACTTCAAGGAGGCTCTCATGTATGGTAGAGAGGCATTGAAGCTCGCGGGTGTGCTCTCGACATTTAGCTCGAGGCAGTGAACACACAATTAGGTTCGAATAAAACAGTAACCACGCGGAAGCTTGAGTCAAACATTAAACGATTGCAGTGCAGTACGATCGAAGCAGTGTGGATCCGAATTCTACTATGATTATCGAGCAACAAATCCAAATGATAATCAAGTAATCTTCAATTAGGTTTTCGATCGAATGATTGTATGTGTGTGATTTTTGGCACGCGCGAGAGAAAGAGAAAGAGAGATTAACAAAATAAACTTTTTCTTAATCACTTTCCAATCTTTACACGCGTAAACTAAACTCACCAAAAACTCTATCAACTTCTATGTGGACCTCAACTATATATACCTTTCTATCTTTGATATATATTTACACTTTGGTCCTCTAACTTTCTAATATTTACAAACTAAACCAATTACAAGAGGAATATAGAGATGAACACAATAAATATTCCTAACATTCTCCCCCTTTGTGTTCATCGTCTTTTAGAGCCTCGTCCTCTTGTTCTTGGGCGATCTCATTTGTAGAACGACTTTCGAAGCCCGAGAGTAATCTCAAAATGCATGATGTTATTTCTCAAGTTGAGCCTTTCTTCAGTGGCATTAATCACCTTGTCGGTAAGTTGTTCTTTTTCGAGATCTAGAAGGGGTTTCGGCTGCGGCACTTTCGTCAGGAATTCATATTTCTGACGAATGCTCTGAAGGACTTTCTTCAAGGTCCCATCGAGGAGCATAACTTGTTTCTGTCCTTGTATGTCTTCGTAGATTACAACCAGCTCAGATTCGGTGAATATGAAGTTGGTTTCAAACCCATGAGCAGAAGCTGTTCTGTTCTTTGGTCCTGGCAGATTGACCTTCCTCATATTGTTCTCTATTCCGATCTGAAGGTCTTGTGCCGTGTAGTACTTGACTTGCCTTAGCATTAGCTGCTTCAGCGCGTCGAATCCAGACGGTATCTGAACTCTTTCAGGGAGAACTTCCTGTAGAATCCGTACATGTTCAGAATGTCTTGGAATCGTAGTAGTGGCAAGTCAGCCTCCGAAATCCTCTCTATCCTTTCTTGGACTGAGTCGAAGTCCATGAACTTGACGAGGTATACAAGGAATTGAACGCTCCGACCGTAGCTGTGGTGCTCGACCTCAACTAAGTCAGCAACTCTGCCTTTGTCCCTGATACGCGTTTGCTCTGCGGTCACTTAATGGATTGATGGACTTCTAGGTCAGCATGTATAGATAAGCTATGGCCTCTGTCCCTTTTAAGTGCGTAAGTCCCCGCAGTTTCAGCTCGTCAAGTCTTCTAATCTTGTCTTCCCGTCTCCAGATGCGGTGTCCTATGTCTTCCAAATCCTCCCGCTCCCACCGCATGGCATCCTCCTCCACCTCCTCCTCCTCATCATCATCATACTCCATCTCCTCCTCATGATATTCCTCCTCCCGTCGCATCTCCTCCTCGCTTCTGGCGTCGTCTTCTTCAGCCTCGTCTTCCTCATCGGGTTCGTCTTCTTGGAGGGATGCCGTTAGGGTCTCGTCTTCTTGGAGGGCTGCCTTCCGGGTCTCGTCTTCTTGGAGGGCTGCTGTCAGGGTCAGTTTCACTACCGGTGGTTGGACGGCAGTGGTTGAGGCCTCCTTGGGATACTTATCTTCTTGGTAAGTGTTTTTGGTCAGAGATAGAGTGGCATCGTCGGTGTTTCGGCAGTTGATCATTTCTCTGCAGAGAATTATGAGGTGTGTGGAGGCCGTCGGCAGCCATTTGGAGAGTGTTGCGCAATAAGAGCGATATTAAGGGTAGATTCATGTTTACGAATGCTGAATGACTTTACGAATGTTGAATGTGTTTACGAATGATGAATGTCTTTACGATTTCCAACTACTGTTCATGTTTACGAACATGCTGATACTGTTTTCATTTTAAATGGTTTACGCATTATTTTCATTCGTAAACATCAGTTTATCGTAAATTAAATAGTACGGTTTTCTGTTTAAAAAGGGTTTACGAATGATTTTTATTCGTAAACGTCTTTCTATCGTAAACTTTCCCCGTCGTAAACTACAAAGTACTGTTTTCAGATTTTAAACAGTTTACGAACGATTTTCATTCGTAAACAATATAAATCGTAAACTATATATTAATGTTTCAGGTCTTAATGGTTTACGAACGAATTTCACTCGTAAACAGTACTTCATCGTAAACCAAAGAGTACTGTTTACGACTCTTTAAGGTTTACAAATGATTTACGTTCGTAAACATGTCTTCTTCGTAAACTAAAGTCAGTGTTTACGGTGCTTCTACGGCGCTTCATGGTTTACGAATAACTTACATTCGTAAACTAAAAGCACTTTTTACGGCGTGTTTTCATTTCAAGGTTTACGATCTTCAACACTTCGAAAAATTTTCAAAACTTACTCAAAGGCTCACTTTCATTCGCAAAATCAAAGTTATCTATGTTTACGATATCAAACACTTAGAATTTTTTTTAAAAACATAGCATCTTTACGAAAACAAAGCAAAAACAGAACAAACACAAAATAAAAACAGCAATTAACTAATACTAAAACAGCGTACACTTTCATTTTTTGTAAACTAATAACCATTTGTCTTTTACAGATTAAATGGCTTCTCATACAACCGAATTCTTATTACATGAAAGAGAAGAATGACTACCCATAAAAAACAACAACTTTCAGTTGGACCCGACCACGTATAGAGGGCCGGATGAAATCATCCTTTCCATTCTTCAAGGACACCCCCTCTGGCCGGCGTTCAATAAAACAACTACGGTCCCAATCGTCTACGTACAACAATTTTTGGGTGAAATGAGACGACGAATCAACTCAGACAACTCCATTTACTACGAGACTTATCTAGAGAACACGCGTCTCCAACTCACAAAGGAGATCGTACGAATAGTCTTGGAGCTGCCACAACATGCCGCCTATGACGAATTCGCATCAGAAGAAGAATTGTTAACAGACATGCGACGTCTAGGCCATGGCGAACATCTGACAAAGACTGCCTCCTTCCAGCAGCAAGTACTGGCACATCCATGGAAGACCCTGTTCAGCCTGGTCAACAAGTGCTTATCCCCAAAGCTCATCGGGTTTGACAGGTGTAATATCAACATACTACAGTTTCTGCATGGGATCGTCTTCAACAAGAAGTACGACTACGCCTAGTTCATCTGGAACGATCTTGATGACCAACTACACACCCGAGAACGTACAAAGAAACCAAAGTACGTGCCCTACCTGCGATGGTTCCCGCTACTCATCAGAAGATATATGGATGTCATCACAGCAATCTCGAATGTCTAGCCTTACGAGGACTTCACACCGCCCATGATCAAATATTTCCTGAAGGCGAAGGAAGAACCATCCCTCAGACCAATGGACATTCCTGAGTACCTTCTCCAAATGGCGGACCCCGCAGTGGCTGATGCATACCGCCGCCGACACAACCTAGTCCCTTCTCCCACGGTTTAGATAAACCCCCCTGAACCTAACCCCAGGAGTACCAGCCAAAGAGAGGGTGAGGGGGTCAATGAGTGAATTAGTTACCATCTCACCTCCAACAACGGTGGTGACCATCCCAATAGTTACTTCACCACCTAAGGCTACCCCTATAGGTACAAGTACTGCCGTCTCTGTGACCAGTACTCGGGTAGAAGTCGTCGTGTCAAGTCCGACGGCGCACGCACAACCTACCCTTGGCCTTGGTCATTCAACTGTCTGAACAGTCCTGCCACGGTCAACCTCACGACAGCTGTGACAGCAGGCTGTGCATTGGAAACTTTTTCTAGTGTCACGACAACGGGGCGCCTAAGTGGCCCCGTCGGTGATTTCCCCTTTATGACTGAATCCCGATTTGAGGAACGCCTAGCGTCCGCTCTGGCATCATTCAAAGATTCATTGATGCCAGAAGTTCGTGCTGCTATAGCCTCAGTAGTTCAGGACTAAGGGAACTCCCCGCTCCTCGAGCCTTCTCAGTCATCACCACCATCATACCCCAACCCATAGACACTGCCACTTACAGAGCTCAGGGATATCCTTATGTCCCGGCTCATGTCAGAAACCATCACCGCTGACATGTCCGAGTTCTTGAAGCGTATCCAAACCCCTTCACCTCAACCACCACCAACTACAACTTGTCGTGACGAACCTCATGGCGCCAAGCGTTCACATGACGGTCCAAACGATCAGGATCGCCATGAGGGAGAGAGGAGGCCCCGCGTTACGCAAGCCACCACAACCCAAACCACAAAAACAGCCACCCCACCAACCTCTTCAAAAGGACGATCAAGATCTACACCGCACACAACAAGACAATGACCATCCACCCCACCAGTCCAATCCTTCCAGGAGGCACCAACAATGGACTTCAGACTACATCAGACAAATATTGAAGTTGATGAAGCCTCCACCTCCATGCCTGATATCGATCTTCATGAAGTGGTCGACGAGTATGTTCTCCAAGACCAACCTTCAAAGCAGGCATAAACCGATGATGAGACTGCTCTAAGGATGATGAGGATCAGAAATTTAGTAAAGCAGTCCATCTTCGACATCTTCCACATGGAGCCGTCCGAGATCCAAGAGGGTGAAGATTACAACACTGAACCCCTAAAGCTCCAAGAAGCAATATCCAAGACAGTTGATCCAACTCCACGAATGTCATCAAGGACAACAAAATTGGATACTGTTTGGGAAAACAGAAGGGTTGTAGCACCTTACTTGGAAGAAATACGGCACCGTATCTGGAGGCAGGAAGACAAGATTAGAAGACTTGACGAGCTGAAACTGCGGGGACTTATGCACTTAAAAGGGACAGAGGTCACATCTTATCTATACATGCTGACCAAGAAGTCCATCAATCCATTAAGTGACCACAATCAAGAGCAGATGCGTATCAGGGACAAAGGCAGAGTCGCTGACTTAGTTGAGGTCGAGCACCACAGCTACGGTCGGAGCGTTCAATTCCCTGTATACCTTGTCAAGTTCGTGGACTTCGACTCAGTCCAGGAAATGATAGAGGATTTCGGAGGCTGGCTTGCCACTACTACGATTCCAAGACATTCTGAACATGTACGGATTCTACAGGAAGTTCTCCCTGAAGGAGTTCAGATACCGTCTTAGATTCGACGCGCTGAAGCGGCTAATGCTAAGGCAAGTCAAGCACTACACGACCCAAGACCTTCAGATCGGAATAGAGAACAATATGAGGAAGGTCAATCTGCCAGGACCAAAGAACAGAACAACTTCTGCTCATGGGTTTGAAACCAACTTCATATTCACCGAACCCGAGCTGGCTGTAATCTACGAAGACTTACAAGGACAGAAACGAGTTATGCTCCTATCCGAGGTCAGCATGTATTACGATTGGACCTTGAAGATAGTCCTTCAGAGCCTTCGTCAGAAATATGAAGTCCTGACGAAAGTGCCGCAGCCAAAACCCCTTCTAGATCTCGAAAAAGTACAACTTACCGAAGAGGTGATTAATACCATTGAAGAAATGCTCAACTTGAGAAACAACATCATGCATTTTGAGATCAATCTCGGGCTTCGAAAGCCGTTCTACAAACGAGATTGCCCAAGAACAAGAGGACGAGGCTCTAGAAGACGATGAACACAAAGGGGGAGAATGTTAGGAATATTTATTGTGTTCATCTCTATATTCCTCTTGTAATTGGTTTAGTTTGTAAATATTAAAAAGTTAGAGGACCAAAGTGTAAATATATATCAAAGATAGAAAGGTATATATAGTTGAGGTCCACATAGAAGTTGATAGAGTTTTTGGTGAGTTTAGTTTACGCGTGTAAAGATTGGAAAGTGATTAAGAAAAAGTTTATTTTGTTAATCTCTCTTTCTCTTTCTCTCGCGCGTGCCAAAAATCACACACATACAATCATTCGATCGAAAACCTAATTGAAGATTACTTGATTATCATTTGGATTTGTTGCTCGATAATCATAGTAGAATTCGAATCCACACTGCTTCGATCGTACTGCACTGCAATCGTTTAATGTTCGACTCAAGCTTCCGCGCGTTTACTTTTTTATTCGAACCTAATTGTGTGTTCAATCGCTTGTGTTGAATTAATTCTGGACCTACATTTGCAATATTTGTGACGAAATATCTGACATAATTTTGCGATGGCTTTTGGGTCGCCAATTTTTTAGATGGTTATACCGTCACATATTTGCGACGAAAAATCGGTAGCAAAATTTGCGATGGAAACATATTGTTTGTGACGGAAAAATCGTCGTACGATCCGTCGCTATATGAGAACATTTTTTGTAGTGGTAATTCAAACATGTGAACTAGGGGTGAAAGACGAGCCGAGCCGACTCGAGCTCGAGCTCACTCATGAGTGCTCGAAATCTCGCGAGCCGGCTCGTGATCCATTTTTTTTAAAAATATTTAATTTTAAGTTTTTATTATTTATTATTAAAAAGCTCGAGCTCGACGAGTTTCGTGAGCTGGAACTCGAATTCGAGCTCCGTTAGCTCGAACTAGGAGCTGAAAAGCTCAATGGACTCGAGTTGAAATGAAAGGCGAGCATGAGCCCAAAAAATGAGCCGAGTTCCGCTCGAGCTCGGCTCATTTACACTCCTAATGTGAATTTTGTTATCACATCTTATTTAGAGCTTTAGCGACTAAACTATCACCGTTATCGTTATATGAATTGATGCTACCAAAAGATGTATCGACTTATCTAGTTAATATTCCATTAAAAAATAAAGATACATTTAATACCTAATTAAGACACATTTACCCATTAGATCCGATGAATTTGGTTATTTACCCAATAATTTCATAGCCATCAAATATTGGGTATAATTTAGACCCAATTATTTAATTGAGTTTGGGTCTGGATCTAAGTGGATACCTCCAAACCCTATTCACTATCATCTCTATGCTTAGCAAAGTCTTTCTACACTTCATTTTGGTTAATATTTTTAATAATGATGAAACAAAAAATTACTTATTTCACGCTAATTTTATTCCTAATAATTTTTTAACCATCTGAAAATGGTGCAAATGTAATAGTCCATGGGCATGTAAATTCAAGAATCGACATGAAAAACAAGGTTTTGGATACACTTTCAGATGATACTGATTTATCGTCGGACGAAGAATCTTTTCAATTCAAAAAGAGAGAAAAATCAAAGAAAAGATATCACCAAAGCACCTTTCCATGAAACCTACATAGATGAAAATTCAATCAGCATCTTGCTCGGCATGAAAAAAAAAAATGTAGAAAAGAATGCATCATGTTTATGAGTTTTGCTTTAGAGTTCACTTTCTCCACCTTCGACCGAATTATTGGACATCTATGATTGAGTTTTAACTCCACTTCCCTTGCGGTGCTAATTTTGTTGAAGGATTAATTTACGACTGAATCGAGGAATCGGAAAGAGAATGTTATCGATGAGTTCCAATTCTTAAGCTCTGACACTGACGAAGAGGCGAGAACTATATAGTATAGATTAATGATTATGTAGAATAGAATAGTAAAATAGGATTTTTTTTTTATTATGTATTTTTATTTTTGTCTTTTTCTAACATTTGAAGTTGTATTTTTTTTCCATCTTACCTCTAATAAAAATAGTTCTTATTTTCTCCTTAAACAAAATCGGGTGAACCGGAACCGAAACCGGTTCGGAACCGTTCTGTGCCGATTTCCCGAAAATAGGTAGGAAACCGAAATCGACAATGGTATCCCGTTGGAAACATTGGAACCCTTATAATTCCCTTATATTTTATAACTATATAATTTAATATATCCCTTATTTATCGGCATCCAAAACTTCATCATACATTTTATATTCAAACAGCCTATTCTTGGAGATTTTTATTAATGGTCGATCTATGGTTTTGGGATTAACATCATCTTATTTATCAGATGCCAATAAATGGTATTTATGAAGATTGTGTTTGATGAACGCGTGAAAATAATTCCAAATCTGTTTTTAATAAATGGAAAGTATCTGCTTCGGTAATTTAGGAAACTAAAATAATTTCAAAAGAAAAATAATAAATACAACGGACAGAAAACTCAACGTGAAAGTCACGCAATCCTCTAATAACTTTCTCTATATAGATACAAAGGCGAGGCGAATGCATTGACATAGAAACGAAAGGATTGATTATTAAGAAGAAATTAATTGGAAGGAGAATGATGATTCGTCGAAGCAAAAGGGTGTCGAGCAACAACCGAAGAAAAAGTCTGAGATCATCCTCGTCGTCTTCGAATCATCCTTCTTCTTCTTCTCTTCTTCTTCTTCTTATAGTTTCTCAAAACCTATAAGGACTGCAAGAAAGTGTGGCGAGAAGGGTGTCCAAGGACAAAGTCGGGCAAATACGTGGCCCCATATGGGATCCGTTGAAGAAGAAGAGCGTCTGGCTGGGCACTTTTCGCAGGTTGAATGAGGCTCGTGAGATGTACGCAAGAAAGAAAAGGGATCAGTTTGTTGAAGAAGAAGAACGTTCTCCTCCATTGACGATTCTAAAGGACCAAGATAATCGACAGTTGTTACCACCATTGATCTCCGCTGAGTCGGCGTCTGAAGTTAATAATAAGAAAGAAGCAATTATTATTAGTAGTGATGATTGTGAAGGAGTGGTGGAGAAGATGAAGAAGCCGTCGTTGAAGTTTACTTTGAGGAGAATCAGAGTGTGCAGTCGATGCGGATGCAGATTGTAGAAATATATCTTCTTAATTAGTTTTATTTCTCTAGAAAGAAAATGTTGATATATGGATTGCTGATTTGTTCCTATGATATATAGTTGTTTTGATAATTTTCCTTTTCATACATACATGAAACTGTTTGATTCGATAAAACGTTTTTTCCTATATGTCCTCTCTCTTGTCTTCTCCCTCTCTGTAGATAAACTATATAATGAATAAAAGAGAAAAAAAGATTTCAAAAGTGCTACACAAAATCTTTGAATCTCCCTCCATTCATGCATGTCCTTTCGTCCTGAAACTAGGTTGTCGTTGCTGGCTGGAGAAGAGTTGTCTGTTGGGAATGGCAATTGTTTTTTTTCTGGCCCAGCTAAAGAAAAGGTTTTCGACTGATAATGATTATGACCCTTGAGAGAATTGTTCTTCTGTAGTTTGAATCTATGGCTTTAATTAAGTGATGGTCATATCATATGGCTGGCAGTTTCTTCCCCAAGTGGAAAGAGCGAAAGCATCAAATTTCTTAGCAGTAATGGAAGTTCAAAGTCATCGTACGTAGTGGTTTGATATTATTACCATATTAGATTTTAATAGTATAGAGTTTCATTTTTCTTTTAATATTTACTTCATCTCATTTTTATATAGACAATGGAGACACTGTGAAGTGTGATGTGACTTTTTGAGATTGTGGTGAACTATCTTACCTTAAAATAATGATTGGCATATAATTACCTTTCATATCATTATATACGTACTATTTAACAACAACAAAAAAACAGATTAATGTAAGGCATGCGTATTTAGAGAGCTGATGAATGATCTAAGACTATTATCATGAATTAAAATCCCATATAGAATAATCCCACTCCAAACTGTCGAAAGGATCATCATATAATACTTCAATCTCCCAATATGGGCACCAACTTGTGGCCCATGACATCTCCTCGTCGACAAAATAGAAATTGCACCACCACCGCTCATCATCATCCACCGCCACTGCCGCTTCTTCCATTTCCTCCGCCACCTTCTTGTTAGGTTGCTCCTCCACCACCACCGCCTTCCCCGCTGCTGCCTTCTTCTTGCAGGGAGAGTTTCTTGAATTGCTGCATCCCTTTCTCTTCATTCTTTTTCTTTTAATTGTAGTAGTAATATATGAATTTTTCTTTCTTTCTTTCTTTCGAAGTTGTTCTATATATAGTGAGGAGGGAGAGGGAGGTGTCGACTTAATGACGATAACGATGAGATGAGGTGAGCGGTGGTTTACTAAATTTACATCAATCAACTCTTATAAATAATTTTAATGTTATTGCCAATGGCATTCTAAAACACCTATATTTATATTATAATACATTAGTGTGGTGTAACAAAAATAAATACAATGAATATGTAAATATACATTGAGATCAATCAAATATATCTTATTTTATTACCCCCGCACGCACTTGTTTGATTTTGCTGACATACCTCGAGAATGAAATGACAGTGTCACATAACTAATATCATCTTATCTGCTGATACACTTTCCCATCCCTGATTTGTGTTTATTTTTAGTATTTGATTAATTATACATTTTTTTCTTGATATTATTTTGTTTTGGTCCTTCTATGTATGTGTCTTCGTTCGTGAGGAAAATCGACGTGGACCATCAATCATTCATGACTTTTGGATGTATATTATATTATTATTTTGTAAAAGGTAAAGGATAAATTTTGCCTTTTGTATTTATAAATAGATATTCTATTGAACGAGATGAGCATGAGCCGCAACAAAAACTTGTCACACAACAGAAGGCTTTCAATTAAAAAGACAATTTCTTTTTTTTTTTTTAATTAGAAGTTACTTCTTTGTAAGGTAAGGAGCTCCGATCTGAAATATCCAAGTATACTATATTGCTTCAACCTACATTATTTTCCACTATAGCCCATAACTTCTTTCATCACACAATAATAAGATTATATTAATCTCTTTCTATATAATTTCTTATTTTATAAAATCAATAAAAGTTTTATTCTATTTTATTTTTTGAGAAATTTCAACTAAAAGAATATATTGTAGCTCAAGATTTTAAGTCCGTAAGTAACAAAATAATAATAATAATAATAATAATAATAATAATAATAATAATAATAATAATAATAATAATAATGTTTAAATAAAAATGTTAATCGACAACATTTCATATTAGATACTCCAGATCTTACTTGCTTATCGAACTTTGTTGATTTATATTAAGGGGTGTTTCTTTTTCGGTTAACACTTGTGTATATTCACATCTCTTCTAATATGGAAATGTAGGTGTCGTACAATTGAGCCACGTGTCTTCTTTGTTTATTTATTATAATAAAATAATAATAAATTCACTATCATCACTGCCAAAAAAGTAACACACTTCTGTTCTGAATTTAGGTGTTCAAGATGGTTTAATTGCTTTGAAAGAAACTGTCAACCCATTCGAGATGTGATTTCCACTTTAGCTAGATATGCAAATTTAGTTTAAAAAATGGTCAAGATATTGTAAAAGTATAACCATTCGTCATAGAAAAATATTCACATGATGTGTCGAATCATTCACTCATTCAAACTCAACATATAAATGGTTAAGTGATTCATAAGAATATAGGAAAATATTATGTGCTTTTTTTGTGTGAGATTCTGCGCATAACAATATTTATTTCAGTCTTCTTGGTATGCATGTTATAGTTTATAACAAATTTTACGAGCTTTTAAAGATGTTACGGAGCAATTGTCTGGTATTTATTATTCTGACTTCATTTTGATTTTTAGATCATTGTGTTAAAATTATTATTATGTCAAGGGAGTCATAAAAATAAGTAGTGACAACATTCATACGACACATATTGAGTATTTCACATTGTGACACTATAACAAAAATTTGTTGCATTCACAACAAGAGAATACGTCTCAACGTAATCAATATCAGGTCTTTATGAGAAACATTGTGCAATAAATCATGCTTTGTATCTCATAATATCACCGTTTTCATTTTCTATTTCTAATGAAAACCTATTTATAACGAACTCATTAATATTTTCTGTTATGTGGACTACATATTCGTAAACTTTCCATTTCTCAAGTGATTTCAATCAGCGACGACGGAACCACAGGGGGTCAGAGGGGTCGGTCGACCCCCCGGTGGCCGGTGCAAGAGGTAGTAGGGTGGTGATGGAGGCTTTCATTTTAATAAGATTTGGAAAGAAGATGTGAATAAACCCTAATTTGTCTTGAGTTGTATACTTTAATGGGCTCAATTTAGTGTGCCTACCATTAAATTAAGAAATATCTCTTTTTTGAATTTTGTAATAAATTGGGCCTACGAAATCTTATTGTAGCTCACTGAATTTTAATCTCTTTTAAATGAAAAGTTTAATATCTCAATTTCTTAATTATATATATTCATTAGCAACCAAAGTATTATCCACTTTTAATTAAGTAAACGAAGTAATTTTTATTATTACAATAGCTCTATTATATTATTAACGTAAACATTTCTAGAGTTTGTTAAGCCTAAACATTACATTCAGATATTATCGAATAATTTTTATACAAATGGAATCAATGTTAAAAGGGTCGAGAATAAATCTACGATAATTTTTCCTCAGAATTGCTGGTATGTTATCTCAATTTTTTTCTTTTTTTTTTTTTAAAAAGAGTGTTAGAAATGGAGCGATTTTGGGACCTCGTTGATAAAGGTCTCGCATAAATGATTCAATTTAATCTCATTTTTGTAATACATAAAAAATGCATAAGATATCTTGGTAATTTTACTACATACTTATTTTTCATTATCTATGTTTTATTAGTGTATTATTCGAGTCCCCAAACTGAAAATTCTGATTCCGTCACTGATTTGAATTATGCATCTTTTCATTTTCGTCAATCATGTCTTTGTCTTCATTCTATTACAAACTTAGGTACATGATCATCATTGTCATTAATCTCATGTAGCGCTATGTCGAATGAGAATACATCATCAACATTGACTTTGTCTCGTTCCATTTAATTTTATTGTGGCTCAGTTTATCAATATTTCTTCATTATCATTATTTTAAGAATTTTTAAGAAACCTGATTTTCGTTATTAAAATTATTTATACCCATTGACTCATCTTGAGTCGATAAATCATCGATAGCACCATTTTTATTAGTTGCTCATTTTTTTCGAGAATTTTTTATCTTTGGAATCAGAGGGTCTACTATACTTCAGTTGTGACTTAGGCTCCATATTATTATTTGTACCTTCCATATGAAAATAGTTTTTTGCAGGAGTATTAATAACTGATATATGTTACTTAGTCACTCGTTTAATGTTATAAAGTTACCTAGCAGCTAAATAGCTAAACTTTGTAAATGAATTATCTTTTGAAATTCTATTTCACATTCGATCGCTTGAGGATCATAATGATCAAACGATAATTCATTCTAACTAATATTCCTTTCCATATGTTTCTTTTTCTCCCTGTCTGATTCATCAAGATGACAGTCGACAAACCTAACGGAAAATCTGATTTAAATAAGATCTTCACATCTTCCTTTAAGGTCTCGTCTTAGTGCATCGTGGTGGAGCAATTGGAACAAATACATCACATTAAAAAATTCTCAGATGGAAAATATTTGATTCATGGCCATAAACTATTTGTATCGAAAGACATCTTGATATTTTGTTGGCCTAATGCAGATTAGTGTAGCTACATGTAGTATGGCATATCTCCAACAAGATGAGTAAAGTTTAGTAATAATGTCTTGCAGTTAATTGGAGTCGTTTATCCAATGATTTTGTGATACCGTTTTGTGTACGGACATGTGACACAACATGCTCAACATAAATTCCAATTAACATATAATAATCATTAAATGCCTTGAAAGTAAGTTCATTAGTATTATTAAGACATATCTTCCTTATTCGATAATTTGAAAAATGTGTTCTTAATCAGATCAATTGAGCAAGCAATCTTGCAAACGTGTTTTTTCCTCAAACATACATGGGATTATCTAGTTGATGTATCAATCAATACCGTAAAATATCTAAATGGTCCACATGATGAATTATCAGTCCACAAATATCACCATGTATATTGTCCAAATATATATGGTTCATTCTTTATTTTTACTGGTTATGACCGTATAATTAACTTTTCCTTTAAGCAAGCAACATCTGATAACTCATTAAATTGAAGAATCTCTTGATTCTTCATTAAGTGTATGCGTGAATGTTCAATTATTTTCCACTTCATAACTGCACCGAGATGGCCCAACCATTATGTCAAACAATAAATATATTATCATACGTAAACTCTACTTTACGATATTATGCGATTCAGTTGTACTAACCTACGTGTAATACAACCTAGAGTCAAAAGAATATATTATATTCACATTGCCATTTGAAATCATTTTTGTGATAGGCAGTAATTCAATATCTTTCTTTTTCTGCAGTTTCAACATGATATTCATTATTTCGAATAGATTTAAAGCTTGATAAATTTTTTTGAGATTTAGGAGAATATAATGTATTTTTATTTATCATCTTTGTTCCCTAATAGTAAAATTAGCTCATCTGGAGCCTTCAACTATATCTGTCCTACCCAATATAGTGATAACACTAGTTTTCTTCATTTCAAGATGTGAGAAATATTTTCTTATTTTCCAGAATCGTATTAGTCGTTGCAAGTCTGCAAGATACGCTTTTCCATTAAATGTTGAAACTAACGACGTAAATAATTTTTTTAACTATATATAGACCAACGTTTATTGACTATTGACAAAAAAAATTGCGCTCGAATTGTACTATTGATAATGCTATATTAGAATGATATGAAATATAATCTTTAACTAATGGCTACTATTATTGTGTTTATTTAATTCAATTTGTATATGTTAATAAGAAATATTTAAATTAAATGCAATTTTTTATTAGAATAATTAAATATTTATATTTATAAATTTAAAAATATTAATATTTTTTAGGTTAAGTATAAAAGTGTGAATTAATATAAAATATAAAAATAAATTAATGATGTTGAATTTATCTTAAAGAAAAATAAATTAATAAAGTAATTAAATTTTTATTGCTGACTTCATCATAAGAAAAAAAGGTTTATAAAATTACTTTTTCAAATATCCCAAGTTATATAAAATAACTTCTTGGATCAAATGAAAAATAATTTTCTCAAAAGCATCACAATGGCATTACTGTCAAATCATTATGGTACATGAAGAGTCAACTCAACATATGATTACAAAGAATCCCTTAGAAAGTCACAAATGGCATGAGATTAATGACAATGAATCCCTTACTAGTTATGGAAGACATGAGATTAATGACACGTTTAATAGGATTATAACCTTAACTTATGTATACCATGTAATATTATCATCATTTTAATGATTATAGTTGACTAATATAAATTACTTCAACAAAGAAAATCTATATACTTTAACTATTTATAAATACAAAACCATCCCAGTCATTCAATATTTATCTCTTTACTGTAACAACAGAAGCGAAAATCGAAAGGGATAAACACACACACACATACAGTCTAGATATATACACTCTCAACTGTAGTAGGATCGAAAAGAACATTTTTGTAGGTGTTCTGTTTGAGGTCTTATTTTATTTTATTTTTCTATAAAAAAAATGGAAAACAAGAAAAGGAAAGCATCGGAATCTCTGCGAACGAACAAATCAAATCGAGTAAATGCGCCTGAGTGCGACACGTCGATGAGGAAGATAAGATTTATCGTCAATGATCCTTATACGACTGATTCCTCCGACGACGAGCGCGTCGGCTCAACAAAGACGGGCCATTTTCTTTGCGAGATTTCCCATCCAATGGGGGTCGTCGAAAGCCTTAATTCTGAGACGCCTACGTCGGTCACTGAACCCAAAACTAAGGAGAAATGCGCAAAGAAGAAAAGATCGGCCAGCAGCTCCGTGCAAAGCGTTATCAATCCCACCACCGGGAAATACGTTGGAGTGAGGAAATGTCCCTCGGGGAAATTTTCTGCAGTGATCTGCGACCCGGCCATAAAAAAAAAGGTTTGGTTGGGTACATACAATACCCCCGAAGAAGCGTCAAGGGTGTACCAAAAGAGGCGCTCGGAGATAGAAGCCACGTCTCTCGGGACAAGAAGCTCCGCGACGAAAAAGAGTTCTACTTTGCGCAAATGTCCTTCATCGGCATTTAAAACTGAATGCAAGGAGATTGCGGCGCTTAAACCAGTCCGAGACGCACTAACAATCGAAGAAGAAGTATCTCCAATGGCGTTTGGCTTTGATTCGACGGTGCTGGATGAAACGTTCGCCGAGCCCTCGAAGTCGGGCGTGAGAGTAACCGACGAAGAACTTTTGGCGCTTGCGAAGATAGGCGACGAGTTCGACTTGGACTTTGCGCTCGATTCGATTGTGAGTGACGAGTCGTTAGCCGAGCCGTTGGATGATTTGATTGTTGGTCGGGACGATCCATTGTTGGATTTGGATTTCGAATTCGACCTCGGCGAGGATTTCTTGGACTTTGGCGGGAGCTGAATGTGATGGATGATTCAGAACACTTGAGGAAATTTGTTAATGTGAAATATGATGGTGAATTAGTTTTGACTATATTTATTGATAGTTAATGTGATGATTTAATACTTGTATAAGAAAATAACCAAAGTATTAATCATGTTAATTATTACAATCCAAGTTCTGAGAATTTGTTATTGTTTGAAAGGCTCCCCAACAATTATTTCCCTTTGATTTTCATTTTACATCGCAGTTCCCATTTTTTATTCAATGAAATAATTGATGTTTTCTTTTATTATTATTATTTTTGTGCTCTGATCGTGTTTTGTAGTTTTAATGTGTCAATTTTATGGCATCTCCTAAATATTCAATTTTGTAGTTTAAAAAAAAAAAAAAAAACAAAGACAAGACTTTTAGCGATGTTTGTTTGAAACTCGATGATGTGATAATTATCACCGTAATGTTGATTAAGGTAGTATGTCAACACTAAGATGAGCAAAAATATCCAAAAATCGGATTCTGATTCGTTATTCGGTTTTCATAATCCAAAAAACCAAATATGTAGTTTTAAAAATCGGTTCGAATATCCGTTCCGCTTTACTTTTAAAATAACCTGGATCGAATCCATATAGGGACCGAGCTAAAATTCGGATATTCGTTTTTATATTTTGAAAAAATACAATAAATTAAATAATGGCATAAAAAAGGAAAGAGACCCATTATCTATTGATGGACCGTGGCTCAAAGTAAAATATATGTAATTTATATAATTCTTGCCAAACTTAAATAGAGAATTGAAAAAAAAAAAAGAAAGTTATTCGTGCACACCCCTTATTTAGACTTATTCTTTAAATTAATATAAATAAAATCTTTATTTTACAGTTAATCTTGTTCCTATGCTTTTATTACGTACGATATTCTTCAAAAGAGCATGTTTGTGCAGTTTCTATTTTTCTTAATTTACGCCTAGTTATAGAACTCGAATGGGGTATGAACCTACTTATCATTGAAAGATAACTCCTTGGATTTTTTGTAGACGTTGGAATTCTATCGATTCGACATATATAATTTTTTTTATTGTGGTAATAAATGGGAAAAAGATGCAACTTTGAAATTAAAAATAATCAAGTCTAAATTAAAAGCAGAAGTGGATATCCGATTTTAGATATCCGAATGAAACCGAATTGGATGCGGTTTCATTTTCGATATCCAAAAATTCTGATATCCGAATTTGCTCACCACTAGTTAACACCATATTTGTTTTGTGGTGATATTCTATCAAGATAATATTGAAATATTGTGTATATTTCATTATCGTGATATGTATGATGTTGTTGTGTAAATGTCATATTTTTTGTTGAAAAGAATAATTTTATTTCATAATATCAATTTGACAAAATTTTACAATGAAATCAATAAACAAAACTGCAGAAGAATATCAAGGATAGATAAACTAGTATGATCAATCCCTTCTTCAAATAATATCATCAATTGCAATCCTTTCTTCAAACACTTTTGTTATTATCCAATCAAGATCCATAACTCTATTGTGTGAATCACCGATGCCAGCACGAGGTTCATTTCTCAGATCTATTTTATAAGATCATTGCAAACTCTTATTCAAAGAGAAATACTCTCATACGAGAGATAGAAACTTTCATACGAGAGAAGAAAGACTCTCAATACGAGAGAGAAAAACTCTCATACGAGAGAATGAAGACTCTCATACGAGAGAAATAAAACTCTCATTTGAAAGAATAAATAAAATATAGAATATATAATAAAAAATTGTGAAAGAGAATGAAATAGATGATGGGTGCTCCAACTTGATCCGCCGGCGATCATGGTGGAAGTGGATTTGTGGCCGCCGGCGGAGAAGAAAATAAATTAAGGTTTTTTGTGTAGAGGTTTTTGATGGGATGGTTTAGGGATTCTGAGATAAACCAGAGAGTTTTTTGTAAATGTCATATTTAACACTATACATAATATCTAGATAATTTGGATTAATATATTCATTTTGATGTTATATTTCACTCATAATGATTAATGTTTCAATATTAAATTTTAATGTTTTAGGCATTAATTATAAGTTCTTTTATATAATTATTCAATATATATATTTTTTTATTTTTTTAGCATTAAATATATTTTTTTAAGTTTAAATAAGTTAGTTATGTAATTAAAAGTAGGGATAAGGATATATAAGGGATGCATGTTAAAATATAAGCGGTAATTTTGTCCAAAAAAAATTAAAAATATCACCCCATCAAATTGATGGAGGATCCCCTAGGTTTTTTGGAATGATCCAAAACTTTGAATATCACCTCGTTTTTATAACCTGGTTGATTCGTCATTCCCATGTTAGCTCATAAACAAATGCAATGATGAGGAGTCGAATGGAGAATCACCCCAAAACAAACACCCCTTAACTCTACCAAGGAGGCTTTCATTACATTCTTGAAGGAGAACCTACCTGATAGCATTTTGGCTGTTCAAGGCCTACCTGCTGATGGGCCTGGCGATTATATTTAATGTCCACGCCCACAATGACCATCTTTCTCCATATCCATGAGCTTCAACAGGTTATAGACAACCATGAGTGTATGATTATGATGACCATATATATTTATTAAATATATTTATATATATATATATATATACGGTAGTGATGACAACATGATCGATGAGCAGCAGTACTAAAAACTGAAAGAAGAGTTCTTCTCATCATGTGTCATACGCATGTTATAACTTTCCATGCTTTGATGCTTCTTGTTGAGATGAAGAGTCGTTTTCGTATTGAATTTCATCATCACCCCCTCACGTTTCTCTATTTTTATAACTTGGTTGTTTGTCTCTCTATTATTTTTACTTTTTCTCCATCATTTGACGTATTTAGGTTGGCAATTAATGTTCAAATATATATATATATATATATATATTGTAGTAAAACATGTCTACACGTAAATTCGAATTTTAAGCTCGACCTGTGCTACCATGATCAATTGCATATAATACTATATATCAATATATATCTTAATTAGTTAACTTCTTCTTTAGAGATGGCTTTAAAAATGAAATAAATTCAAACTACATATATTTATTTATGTATATATGTATATGTGGTCCTGAGATATACAGAACTGTATATATAAATGCATACTATCTATATCATAGTTCTTTACCTTCTTCTATAAGAGAAGGAAAAAAGCAATCTTGACAAAGGGTATTATTAATAATATAAAGAAAATCAAACACAAAGATATCAAAATACAAACTGTATTAGAGCAGCTTTCAACTTGCTTAAAAACAAAGCATAGTAACTCTATTGATCTGAGTCTACAACACATAGGGCTTTCGACTTTTGCTGCTGCATGCAGCTGTCGTATTATAGTATTATCTCATTTTCTTATTTTTTCCATTTTTTTTTATTATACAAATGCTATATTATAATTGAATGAAATATCTTTTTTTTTTTTCTAGTGCATTAGTCTATTATGACCTTCGCATTGCATGCACACACACAATTCACAAATCGTCCCGCAGGTCAAAATCCACTTCGAAAACCCTACTTTTGTTCTTATATAAAAGTAATAATTACAATGTATTTATTTAACATTGTGGGGTACATATATATTTTAAAAGAAGCAGTAATTAACAAGTGTTGTTCCTTTCATTTATATTAGGGATCTTGGGATTTTAACTTCAACTTTTATGAATATCGTGTATGTCTGTCTGTCTGTGTCCCTAAGAGACACATATACATAAAGACTCTTAACATCTACTTCTCTCTGGTTCTGCTGTAGTGAAGTGAAACTGTACCTAGATGTGTTTTAGTTTATGTGAAGATGTAATGCATTGTGTTGAAATTTTGAGAATTTCTTGTAAGGTCTTATACTCTTATTTTATTACATCTTTTGTTGTTTTATAAGATAAAAAATAATAAGCTTTTTTCAAAGTTAAAATTTTAGGTAAAATGGTAGTTTTAAATGGCATCAAATATTAGGCCAAGAGATGAAGGCATGAAAGTCTATATTTAAGGCTCCAAAGAAAGAAAGAAATCATTTTAGACGCGATGAACTATATTGAAAAAAATATATAATACATTTCATTCAAATAATTTTTAGATGAAGTGTTCACGAGGACTACTAAATAGGACAATTTTGGGAGCTTATAAGAACTGTGTTTAAGTTGTAATAACTTGTTAAGCATATTTCTTTTTCAAATAAATCCATAAATATTTAATAAAGATTGAATCGAGGTTAAGAAAAGTAGGGCGAGTAGGCTTTAATCGTAGTCTGATTTGGGGCTTTTGATATATATACAAGAGTTGAGTTGACCTCCCAATTAGAGTGCATATATATGTCCATTGATCGACATACTAATTTTGCAATTCTAGGCGCAGCTTTTGGCCGTAATTTTTTCTTTTTAACTCTGCAAAATATTCCAACTTCCCTTTTCTTTATTATTATTATTTTACGTTTGCCTGACTTATATCCTAAATCATCAGACGCTAATTTTAATATATAAAATCTTGACAGATACAGTTGTCTGATTATGTGAAATTGGAATTTCGAGAAAACCTATTGGACCATGATAGGGTTTTCACTTTTTTAACTCATTTTTTTTTCATTTGCTTTTTTTTTTCTACGAAACAATGTTTTCTATTCTTTTTATTTTCACCAAGAGACCATAATGCCTTCTAAACTAAGCTATCATCATATTTCATATTTTATTACAAGCCAAGTCAATGTCGTTAATCCTCCCAAACCAATGCGAAATTAACAATACACAGACTATTGAAATTAGTCAAATACATTGGCTCGACAAATAGGCTCATAGTGTGAACTTAAAGAATGTTTAGACATTGCATATCACCAAGATGATTGATTATATACTTCGAATCGATTTAAGATTTAGTTTGTAGTTGGGAATTGAATTTTCATTTGATGTACTCTTTGTTGATTTTTTATTTATTTATTCATACGCATGTTTTTTCTTAACATGTTTATATATTGTTTTCATGGAATCAATCGTGAATGATCTATACAACCACCCATATTATTCATATTCCTAATATATTTTTACTAGAACATAACATAACGTTAATGCATTGGCCTTGACTTCAAATTATGTCAATATAGAAATTCTTGATTAAAAAAAAAACATACTTGTTTCCATCAAATAATAAAGCCCCACGTACAAATCTTCAAATAGGGTTTTGGCTCTTACATCTATAGCTTAGCTTTTACAATAATGACATCCCTCACGTACGTACGTAGCTTCACTAGGCAACCACAAGAAAGCAAAATCATATCATAAAATTAACTAATAAAAACATCAAAAAAGAAAGAAAGAAAATCTGAGACCACACATCTCACTCCAATCAATATGCTTCGTTGAAAAAACCCTGATGTTAATGTGTGAATGATCTGATGAGAAGGGCTTTGAAAGATCCATATTCACAAAGCAGTACAAAGGTCCAAAACACTCCTTCTTCTTTGAACCCATATTTGTCTTCTTCTTCGGATCTGTATATCCGTCTCTTTCAGTGAGAGTGCCGTGTCACAGCAGAGCATTAACCAAGTACTTTAGCACTCATTTCATTCAACAAGAAAAATAAAAAAGAAACAAATTACATTTTCATAATTGTTCATTCTTGAATAACACAATACGCTGGATATATATCTCCCTCTATGATCTCCTACTACCCCACTTGAAACCCTCATCTTGATTCTGCATCAAAGCATCTCTAACACCGCCATTAGAACTGTTGCTTGGGAATACGGGCCCCACCGGAGCACCAATACACATGTAGTTATCATTACCATCACTGTTGCTGTTGTTGATGGTGTGATCTTCGCTTACTGCATGACCGATGAAGTAGGTGCCATCATTGACTTGTGGTGGTGGCGGTGGTGGATGGTATTGTGATGAGTATGAGAGCTGAACATGTGGTGGTGGTGGTGGTGGATGGGTTGAGTAGACGAAGGGCGGTGGCTGATGATGTGGCGGTGGAGGATTGAGTGGTGAAGTGTTGGGAAACATTCTTGTCGTGTAAAGGGATCTAATTGGTAATGAAGGATCAGATATGTTGTTTCTTGGTTGATGAAAAGCTCCATGTGGAATTGCCTGACCACTGCATTATTCGAGATTAAAAAAATATATATATTAATATACTTGCCTGAATTAAGAGCATTTAGACTATGTTAAAGGGGACAAATGAATTACAAAAAAAAAAAAGGTACAGTTTGACATAGGTTTTACCTTGACATGTAACCTAAGTGAGAAGGTGCTAGATCATTAGTGAAGACCAGATGACGAGCCTTGTTCAAGGTTTCTGTCTCCCTCTCTGGGAAAATAATAAGTAAAATATATGTGAATATACTCCATTGAAATAAGATGAAACAAAACAAAAATATTTAAATGAGATTAGTAAAGACCTATGTTTCCTGGAACAGATACAAGATTGACAAGACTAACTTGTAAGAAGTGCTTAGAAAGATTTGATTGGTGATGGAAGTAAACACACTCACACACAAACACTCACACACACACACACACACATATATATATATATACGGACGAATATATCGATATATAATTCCCTGATATAACTAACTTTGCTAAAATCCATGTGCTGTTGCAACACTATTATGAAGTTCGCAGAAAACATGATGCATGCAGTTGACTGTTTGACTTTGAATAGAATATTGGTATAATTTTGTACATTGAATTGAAAGATGAAGTTATGACAAGATTTAACCTTGGCGATGGCGATTCATATGTCCCCCAAGAGCTTGAGATTTGCAGAACTTGAGGGAACAAAACCTGCACTCATAGACCTTATCAGCATCATCTTTGCCTTCCTTGGAGCCGTTTTTCTTTCTCCTGAAACCTCCTGTCACTATGACCAATTAAAGTAATTTTGATGAGACTTGTCTTAAAATTAAAAGACGCCTAAAACCCTAACCCCCTTTGATTATCTCAGAAAAATAAACAGCACGCAGAGACCACAAGATTTTTAGCTACTGTGTCTTGATGTTTGAACTTTTAGGGTTTGTTTGTTAAAATCAAGAAAACCCTAGAAAGCAGCCAAAAGGGACAAGGAGAAAGAAGAGAAAGAAGGAAGAAGACGCGCCGATCCATGGCACGGCATACAAGGATTTTCTAACACCACCTTCTTAATCAAGGAAAAAAAGAGAGCCCAGAATTTTTTTATGATAATATTTGACAAAAAGTATTATTTTCTTCATTCTTTCCTTTTCTTGAATTTCCTCAAGTTTTAACACCATTTTTTTTTTCCAAATTAAAGCCCTACCACTTGGAAAATACAAGTTAGAACGCATACCAGCAGATGAAGAGCTGTCTTCCGAGGCTTCTTTACCATCTCTAGTATAATCTTCAGGTAAATTGTTGAGGTCTAACGGATTCCCTCCAGGCCTCCTTACAAAGAAAAAGAAATAATATATGCATAAATAACACGAAACATAGGAAAGAAAGAGTTAAACATATCAACAGAAAGAGTGGTCCAAAAGAGCTTCAAATCAACATATAATAAAACAAGTAGCTTAGTAGCTTGATAAAACTTAAGATCGGTAAGATCAGTGGGGTTATAAAAAATTTTGTGGGGTGAGGTCTAAATAAAAACATACATGGAACCGACAGTGAGAGACAGAGAACAAATAACTATCTGATGAAGAGGTGTGATAGATATGTAGTAGAAGAGAACTAACTAAAGGTTGGAGAGAACTTTAGTTTTGGAAACTGAAAGTGTGGTTATTGATATATAGTAGATGTTGAGTGACGGGGTTTGGTTTCTCATTTTTTTCATTTGTTTTTTTTTTTTATATATTGTGCTTCTTTAATTAATAATAAAAAAAACCACACAAATCTCTCTCTCTCTCTCTGAGTCTCTATCTCTCACTAGAATTGAAAGAACATGGAAAGGACAGAAGTCTCGTGACTGTTAACTTGAAAAGTGGAGTCTTTGTTAGAAGGTGC